>JARFIW010000731.1:2400000-3000000 GCA_036346225.1 Platerodrilus igneus | reverse complement strand
TTAAGAAAAAAATTTTTTTGATTAAAAAAATTTGGAAACCAAATTTAATAAAAAAAAAAAAAATTTAACAAATAAATTTAACAAAAAATTTTTGGAAAATAAATTTTTCAAAAAATTCAAAAAATTTAAAATTTAAAACAAATTTAACAAATTAAATTTGAACAAAAAATTTAGAAAAATTTTTTAAAAAAAATTTTTCCCAAAAAAAAACAAATTTTAAATTAAAAACCAAAAATTTCCAAAATTTTAACAAAAATTTTCAAAAAAAATTTTGATCAAATTGCCCAAAAAAGGGGAAAAATAAATTTTTTTTTTAAAAATAAATTTTTAAAAATTATGCCCCTTAAAAAAAAAAGGGGCAACAAATTTTTTTAAAGCAAAATTTTTTAAACTTTGAACCCAAGGTGGGGTTGAAAAAGTTTAAAAAAAAAACCCCCCAAGAAAAATTTTTTTAAAAAAAAATTTTTTCAATTTTAAAAAAAAAGAGGGGTTTTTCCAAAAAGTCTTAAAAATGGGCTTTCCTTGGGAAATTTGCAAAAATAAATTTGGAAAAAAAAAAAAAAAATTTTTTCCAAATATTTTTTTAAAAATTTTTTTTAAACTTAAAACAAAAAAAATTTAAAAAATTTTTTAAAAATAAATTTTTAAAAAAATTAATTTTTAAAAAAATTTGGACTTTAAAATTTAAAATTTTCCAAATTAAAATTTTTTAAATTTTGTAAAAAAATCAAGTTTTTTTAAAAATCAATGTTTAAAAAATTTAAAAGTTTAATTTCAAAATTTTCTTTGGTTTAAAAAAAATTTTTAATAAAAAAAATATTTTAAGATTGGGGTATAAAAAGTAAACAAATTTTTTAAAATTTTAAATAAAAAAACAGGTTTTAAACCCTTTTAAACGTTAAAAAAATGAATAAGATTTAAAAATAAAAATTTAAATTTTTAAAACCCAAAACCCAAATTTCCCTTTTTAATATTTTGGGGAAAAAAAATTTAAATTTTTCCTTTTAAAAAATTAAAAACTTTTTTAAACCCAAATTTTTAGTAAAACCTGGGAAAAAACAATAATTTTATTTTAAACAAAACAAAGTTTTTAGGTAGGGCCAAATTTTAGTTAATTTTGTTAATTATTTAAAAAATTTTTAAATTTCTTTAAAAAAAGGTTTTTTGTTAAAGGGGTTTTTCAAAAAGGGGGCTTTTAAATTTTTATTTTAAAGGTTTAAAAAGGGTTTTTTTGGGTTTCAGGGGTTTTCCAAAAGGGGTTTTTTAAATTTTTTTAAAATTTTACGAAAAAATTGGGTTTTTCCAAAAGTTTTGTTTCAAATTTGGGGGGTTTAAATTCACCCCTTTTTTGATTTAAATTTTTTTTCAAAAGGGTTTCTTTTTTTTTAAATAAATTTTTAAATACATGGTTTAAAAAAAACTAAAAAATTTTCCAAAATTTTTTAAAAAAAAAATTTTTTAAAAAATTTTTAAAATAAAAAAATTTTTAAATATCCTTTTTTCTTTAAAAGGGGATTTTTTTATTTGAACCTCTTTTGGGAAATTTTTAAATTAAAAACCCAAAAAACAAAAAATTAAATTTTATTAAAATTGATTTTAAAAAATTTTTAAAATGGGGAATTTAAATTTTTTTAAATGGTTCCCTCCAAAAAAATTTAAACCCTTAAAAAAATTTTTTAAAATTTAAAAAACTACCCAAAAAATTTTTTAAAAAACAGTTCCTATTTCAAAATAATTTTATAAAATTTAAAAAAATTAAAAATTTAAAAATTTTAAAGGGCCATTTTTAAAAAAAAAAGTTAATCAAAATTTTTCAAATTAAAAAAATTTAAAAAAAAAAATAAAATTTTAAATTTAATCCCTTTTAAAAAAAAAAAAAAAAATTAAAATTTAATCAAAAAAATAAAAATCTTTATTAAAAAAAAAAAAAAACCCCAAAAAAAAACAAATAAAAAAATCATTAAAAATTTAAAAAAATAACCCAAAAGGTTTTAAATTCAAATACAAAATATTATCACTTTATTACAAAGAGATAATCAAAACGAAGGTAACCTAACCATCAGGTTACTCATCAAATTTCAAACCCAAAATAACCCAGTTAGGGTTGTAGAATCCTACACCCTACTGATCATCCTATCACTAATTGCTAACGAACAACTGATCTCATTAGTGATGGACCAAACGGTGAAAATCACCAAGTCAACTTTGACCTTATCAAATCTAAGAACTTCTAACGTTCAAAAGGAACAAGGGAAAGAACAATTCATTCTCTCCACCTTGACATGTAGAGATCAGGACCAATAGTTAAATAGCCCACCTACTTCTACATTGTAAGGATATCTGTCAAAGACATCCTCCAAACACATCTCCGAGCAACGCGCGAGCAAAACGACCAGCGTGCACCAAGGCACACCTCAACTTACAAAACTTACAAAATCTCAAACCACTTATTTCACTCCTCAAACAAAATACTCAAATAGTGGACCGACACTAGATCAAGAATTGGAACAAAACAAAACAGACCACTACGTCATTACTTAATATCAAAGAGATGACCGGACCGGAATTAATCGTCAAAATCATCATTTTCATTTGGATCTGATACTCCAATTGGTTTCAAGTCCTTTATGTGCCATTTCCTGCTCTTGTTCCATCTTCGTTTTCTAACTCATATACTAAACTGGAATGTTTTTCCGAATTTTACTCATAACGAACTTAGGAGCTAACTTAGCGGAAAATTTATCACTAGCACTCGAGAGGACCTTATTAGTTCTCCAAACATACTCTCCGACTCGGAATGAAATGTCTCTTCTCCGAAGATTGTAGCGTTTACACGAACGTTGATAAGCTACATGCAAATTTTCACGGACACTTCCAAAAATATCAAACAAAAGTTGACGATCCAAAACATAAGAAGGTCTACTACTGGAACGACATCAACATCCTCACCAGGTATAAAATTATCCTTATAAGCTTTTCCACTTAAAGGTACCTGACGACCAAAAACTAAAAATTTGGTGAATAGTTGGTGGACTCATGTTTTGCTGAGTTGATCGCGTATTGGATCTTTGATATCTCAACATCCCACGTATCATGTTCTTCTACGTATGTACGGATTGCTGTACCAACTGTCTTATTGATTCTTTCCACAAAATTGCATTGGGGAGCATAAACAGCGTTATACCAAATTTTTGAATTTCGTACCTTGCACACAAAGCTTTAAAAATACGTCCAACTAATTGTGGACCATTATCACAAATAACAAATTGTGGTACTCCGTAGACAAGAAATACCTTTTCTTCCAAAAACTTCTCGATCAAATGTGCGGTAGCACTACGTAAAGGTTGCAAAATCGAATACTTCGAGAACCAATCACCAACAACTAAGAGCCATTTATGTCCGCGTTTGGAACGAGGAAACGGACCCATCAAATCTAATGCAATGGTTTGGAATGGTAGTCCAACTTCTTCTCCTTTCCCATCATTCCAAGGGGACCTCTATTGGGTGGTTTTGAGCACCACAAATCAAACATTTCCTACAAAATTTACGTACGTCAAAGATCATCTTTGGCCAATAATACAATTCTTGGACTCGAGACAAAGTTTTAAGGAACCAAAATGTCCTGCTGAAGGGGGTCATGACATGATTTAATGACATCTACGCGCTGAGACTTTGGCACCAAATATTTCCACTCTACAACATTCGCCGAATGCGGTAATAAGGAAGGTATAAACTTATAAATAAACCCATCTTCTACTTTCCATTGTGGGTAGCTTTTCGGTGACAACAAAATTTTCTTTCTCAAAGACTCATACCACAAGTCTACTGCATCAAGTTTAATCTCTACTAAGTTAACTTCTGGATTTTCTAAAGGAACACCACGACTAAGACAATCTGGAACTATATTGAACTTTCCTTTTCTATGCACCAAATCAAATGAGTGTTGCCTTAATCGAACTGACCATCTGGCGAGTTTTCCAGTTGGATTCTGAAGATTACTCAACCAAAGTAACGAAAAATGATCGGTGACAACGGTGAATCGAACTCCTTCTACCCACGGACGAAATTTCTCAATTGCAAAAATAACCGCTAAACACTCTCTTTCAGTGGTGGAATAATTGCGCTCAGTACGGCTCAGGGTTTTGCTTGCGTACGAAATTACACGCTCTTCTCCGTTTACATTCTGAATCAACACAGCTCCTAACCCAGTGTTGCTTGCGTCACACTCAACGATAAAGGGTGCCGAGTAGTCTGGCTGCGAAAGAAGAGGTGCAGAAACTAATGCTTGCTTGATTAGCACAAATGAATTTTCTGCTTCCGCACTCCAGTTTACAGTTTGACCTTTTTTCTTACTTTTAATGAGGTCATTAATAGGCGAAACTAAAGACGAAAAATTCTTTATAAAGCGCCTGTACCAGCTGCACATTCCTATAAACCTTTTAATTTCCGTTGTGGTTTTCGGACGGGAAAGTTAACCATCGCCGACACCTTATCGGGATCTGTACGAAGTGAGTTCGAACCTACTATATAACCCAAAAATTTAAGTGTTTTTTTAAAAAATTCACATTTACTTATATTTATGGTAAGGTTAGCTTCTTTTAAACGTTGCTTAACCTCTACTAATAACTTTAGATGATCTTCAAAAGATGACGAACATAATATTATGTCGTCCAAATAGCAAAATACATGGGGTTCAAAACGTGGACCAAAAATTGCATCTACTAAACGCTGTTGCGTCTGCGCAGCATTCTTCAACCCAAATGGCATGCATGTAAATCTATATTGTCCTCGTGAGATAACACTGAAGGCAGTCTTATCCTTAGACGATTCACTAAGAGGATTTGCCAAAACGATTTTCTCAAATCCAGAGACGAAATGTAGTTCGCACCTCTCAACATATTGAGAATTCTATCTACGTTCGCAAGGGGTACGAATCATGAACAGTTAAGTCGTTCAGGGTTCTACCATCAAAACAAACGATATTCTCCATCTGCCTTCTTAACCAACAAAACTGGAAGGACCACGGACTAGTACACGGTTCTATAACTTTAAGTCTAAGCATGTCGTCCAATTCCTCATTCAATATCTTACCCATATATGGTGACATGACATATGGTTTCTTGTGGAAGGGTTTGGCATTGCCTGTGTCTATGTCCAATTCGATTAGGTGAGTTCGTCCTAATCTATCGTCGCTGCTAATCTCACTAAATGAATTTATTAACTCTTGTGCTTGCGCACTTTGAGCATCTGAGAGGTCATGTAAACCACATAAAGAATCTTCAGTGTTCAAAGGGATGGAAGACGGACCTATATACCCTATGTCGTTCCCAACATTGCTTTGGATAAACCAATTATTACTTCTAAAGTCAGCAACTACACCAAATAATTTTGCAAAGTCACTACCGAAAATAAATGTATGCGGTAGGGACGGAACCACTAATGCATTAAGGATGCGGCAATCATTACCTATACAAATTGGCAAATCTACTGAGCCTACAACAGACTTTATTGAACCATCAGCTGTAGTGATACCTGTTTTGCTGAACTAAAATTTTCAAGTCTAATTCTCTAACAATTGAAAGTGCTAAGGATCCTACTACTGAGGTAGTGCATCCCGAATCCAGAAGACCGGTAATGTCTCTATCTATTAATTTCACCATAATGTAGGGTCGATTATCACACTGCTTCTCAATGAACAGAGTATTATTCTTAGGCTTCGAAGAGTCCTGACAAAAATTTTTAACAACTGTAAGCCATCTCGACCACTCGTCTTTACTAAAGTATTTTTCTTGTTTACAAATCATAACTGTAGCCTTATGACGCGGAACAGGATACCGACCACTATGTACCTGCCGCCTTACTGGTTTTTGAACAATGTGGACATGACGTTGCCTTAACGCCTTTTCGACCACATCCAAAACAAAAATTTTTTGTTGCTCTACAATCTCTAAACCAATGTCCACTCGGGAGCAATTCCAACAAACAAAATGATTCCTCTTATCGGGACTAAAGGAATTACAAACCGAGGACTCTAAAGAGCTCTTATCCGCTACTGTTACTTGAGGATTGACTAATTTATTCTGAAACACCCTACTCTTAACAGCATAAACTTTCTCATTCAACCCAGGATGTTTGTTCTCATATGGATGCTTAGAGGGTTGCAAATCTTATTAGGTTTATTAGAAGACGCCAAAACCGAGTTTAGTTTCATCAAAGAAGCTTCTTCTAACCTTTTACACAAATTTACTAGGGTCGACAAATCTTGAATGTCCGACAATGCAAGTGCCGAAATATATTCAGGAACCAAATTTCTTCTAATCATTTTAACT
Organism: Platerodrilus igneus; assembly: GCA_036346225.1. Classification (NCBI taxonomy): domain Eukaryota; kingdom Metazoa; phylum Arthropoda; class Insecta; order Coleoptera; family Lycidae; genus Platerodrilus; species Platerodrilus igneus. The sequence goes on along the minus strand of JARFIW010000731.1, from coordinate 2,993,671 downwards.
TTAGTAACTTCTGCTGGCTCGTTGGTCAGTCTACTAAAGAGGGTTTGCATATGCGCGACAAATAAAATAATCCTTTCGTCTTTACCTTGACGACGATTTCTGATCTTTTCCCAAATGTCATCATCCGAAGAACCAGGTAGAAAATCTTCCCTTAAACGTTCTAACAAGGAGTTCCAGTCTCGCAAAGAATTTTCACTGTTCTAAACCAAACCAAAGCGTCACCCACAAAAGTTCACATGCTGATCCAAATAAGTCAGCTTCGGATACCTTACGAGATTGTGCTAAATCACTAACTCTATCTAAAATGAATGTAGTTGTTTGGGGTCACCTGAGAATTTTACAGGCCATGAACCTATAGGTACTGAAGGTGTTACATACGAAGTCGAATGGATAGGTGCACTAACTAAAGGAGATACTACAACGGACCGATCTAAATAGGTGGACTCTGTACTTTTATTGATTTTATCGTACAACTCAGCTTCAAGAGTTAATATCGTTGCTACGGTCTCATTTCTAAACTTAATTGCTTCATCGGATTTATTGAAGGATTTTCATACGCTTAGCTCGTCCCGAAAGGTGGTTTATCCTTGAACAAGCTCTTCTAAAATTGAGTCTGATGAGTCGCCCTCAAACTCGGACACAATATTACGAACTGACTCGACTGAAACTGAAATTTCTTTACTTTCCGTTGCAAAATCTACTTCATAACACGAAAGGTCAACCAAACAACCAGGCTTATCTATTTCTTTAGCTAACAATCTACCTAAAATTTTCCGTTTCTCCAACACTGGCCTCTCACTTACCACTCCTCTGATTCTTAGTTCATACTCCAATTCTTCTTTAAGTAGACAAACAATTTGGAATTTTTCCGACATGGTTACTACAACCTAATGGAATCAAACCGATAAATCTAACTAATCCGAATCTTACAAAAGCTATCAAAACAAATTCGTACTACTAAAGGTAAAAATCAAAAATGTTTTTGGTAAAATTATTTTGCCAAAACAATATCAAAAAATTTAAGGGTCAAAACAGAACTAAAGTCAAAAGTAAATTTGACCAAATTAACGAATTGAGTGTATGGGGATTACCGTTACAACCAATCTTTTATCAAAAGCAAACAAACAAATCTAAGTGTCAAATAAACCTTAAGCAAACAAATTTCGAGCAAAATAATTTTTGGACAAATGGACTTCAAAGGAAAATAAATTTAGAGCTAACAAACTTCGAATCAAATTAAATTTAGAACAAATAAATTTCGAAGCAAATTAATTTTAACAAATAAATTTTAAGGTAAATCAAATTATGAACAAACAACTTTCGAGCTAAATTAAATTATGAACGAACGAATTTCAACAAATTACTCGTTGAACAAACAAATTTCGAGCCCCAAATAAATTTTGATCAAACAAATTTCGAAGCCCCAAGCGTTGGGCGCTAGTGAAACGTATTATATTTTCTTGATCGCTAACCCCAAACGGTCACATTCTTTCCTAAATTGAGCTTAACTAATGCTCTCTTCTTAATACATACATCTGACTCTAGAAGTTGGGGTCAGCAAAACAAAGTCTTCCGACGTAACTAGGGTCTATTCCTTGGGTAGAGCTATGAGCAATGGGGGTAAGTCGAAATCTATGGAGGGTTACACTTAACAAAAAACAAACAGGCGCCACCAAGTCCAAATTGATTTATTTTAGGGGCATAGCTATTTTTAAGGGCGGACTTGAGACCCAAAAAAGAGATCGCCTTCGTTGATACACAAACTTGTCTTAACAGAATAAGACGCTGTTCCTGTAAGAAAGAATAATAATTAAGTCACATAAAAATGGGAACACTATTTGCGTCCCTCAAGTATACCTAAAAAGTATAGAGAATATTTTCTGCATAATGGGATCATAAAATTTTAGTTCTTATTGCTTTTTGTTTACCAAGTCTGATCAGACTAGATCAGAATAAAAACTTTAAATGAAGAATATTAATTTACTAATAAGAATTTTCTTGGTTTCAGTAAATAAAGTATCATTGTAATTAAATAAAAATAAAAATTTGAAGTACTTGCAAAACTGGTAGTAAAGGTTATCAACTAATCCTTACTCAAATATTTTATAATTCTATGTAACTAAAAATGCTAGAGTTTCTTTATAACCCAATCAGATCTGTGTGAGTCATTTACAAATGAATATACGAAATTTTCTCTTTAGGTTAACAAACTTAAATTTAGTTTGAAGTCAAAATAATCACCAAGATATTCTCTAATGTTATCAATAGTGGTTGTACTAAAATGCTAAACATGTGTTAGCCATTGGGCAATTGTTGACAATAGTGAACAAACAAACAGGTGATGTAATAGCAGCTGTTAAATTACGTTGAAGCCACGTGTGATCACGTATTTACGAAGCTACGTGAAAGCAAATTTAATACTGGGAAAACCAGCGTATTTACAGGTAAACTGAATAACAATTTTGTACGTCTAACAAACAAAATGAAATAATGTACTTTCAGAAGGAAAGTACTCAGAAATCATAATTCTATTACGAACCCAAGAGCAGCAGTTGTCCCTTGATGTAATGGAAATTACCTCGCAGCGCGGAACAGCAACTAATTATACTTGCTTTCCATGCTTTAACACAGGTGTAGGAGCAAAGCGGGTTCCTTACTTGGATCACGGCAGCATTACTTTGTAACGTAATCTTCCGTTGTCTAAATTTATTTACTAAAATAATTTTTCATTGCGTAGCCAACAAATTAAGCTTTCTAAATTGTAACTTCAAAGGGATCATGTTGTCTCAAATTTTACAGTTGCGATTTTCGACGTGGTGTGCGATATATACGTTATCCATGCAGTTTTCTAATTTCTCGTTGGGATTTCAAATGTGTCGTTGCGAGTTCAAATGGGTCGTTGCGAGTTCAAATGGGTCGTTGCGCTAAATAAATTTTGTAAATTAGCTAATATGACAACGAATATACAAAATGTGGATTAGGTACTAACCGTTACTCAGGAAGTGTTTCACAAACATAGAGCGACTCGGAGGTCACTCGCCATTCTCTTAGAATGCATCTTGACGCTACTTTTAACTATCGACGAGTGCGCTCGCTGCTTTCTTGTATGGTGGGAGGTTCCGGATTTTAGTTCTCGAACCTCTCACGCGCGCGCCAGTGGCTGTGAAATTAAACCGAACTCGGAAACAACTCGACTAATAATCCTTGATATTATAATACTATAAAAGTTTGATTGTTACTTGAATATTTATTTTAATTAATAAAGGTATTTTACTATTCATTGTACGTTTAATGAATGGATTCTCCTACTGCAAAAATAAAATTGTTACAATACATCTTACTTTATATACAATTTTATTGCGGACTGCAAATAACTTGTCTTTATATATATATATATATATATATATATATATATATTTATTATATGTATATGTATATGTATATATATATATGTAAGTGTGCACTTATGTAAATTCTTATGTAGATGTCCGCATATTTATATTTATGCATTTATGTTGCACGTTAATAAATTTTATTATCCCTACTTAGAAAAATATTCTATCAATAACTATATTTATAAACAGAATGCATATGCCGTAACTGAACTCTGTTAATTTTTTTTTAAGAATTCAAGGTATAAAATTGTATTATACAGTGCTCACAATTTCTAAATAGACATTGCCATCTGCGACGTCACACGTGTACTAACTATTTATGCAGATATTTGTCAATTTAATACTGTACAGTATCTATGTTACAGTTTTGGAAGCAATATGACGTAACGTTGCCAACAGTTTTAAAGCTGAACATTAAATGTTGAAGTTTAAGTTTTAGGTTATATGTCATTTGTTGTTTTGTTTGTATTAACGATTTTGTGAATTTTTTGCTTTTATACATTGCTACTTGGTTGGTCTTTCTTCGAATAGTTCTTTTCAGAACTCATATTAGTATTATACAAAACTCTGAACACCGAAGACCACAAACGGGATTCATTTAAACGTACAGGGTGAGCCAGTCAAACCTGCATTTTTGAAATGACTGTAAAAAATAAACGGATGATTATTTCAAAATTTTATTGTTACTATCTTAATGTACATTAAAAAGCATTTAAGAAACAACATTTACTGTTTAAAAATAACGCCAGTAAGATGGTGTCCTTCCCGATTGAGACATTCTTGTAGGCGGTTTCTGAAACTGTCCATCAATCACATCACGGAGCATACGCTAAGGAATTTTCTCGATTTCTAACCGGATTCTCCTCTTGAGTTCCCCAAGCGTTGGAGGCCGTTGTTCAAAGACTTTACTCTTCAGGTACCCCCACAAGAAAAAATCGCACACTGCGAGGTTGGGCGATCGGGGAGGCCAAGAAATTGCTCCATTTCGGGATATCACCCGATTTGGAAAAACATTGTTGAGAACATTCATGTTCACACGGGCTGGAATAAGGTTTCATTGTTCATTCCATGTTGAAGAAGCTGAGGAATGAAGAACGAATGCAACATTTCCGAATAGCGTTGTGCATTTACAGTAACTGCTTGCTCCCTATTATTTTCAAAAATATACCGGCCTATGATTCCTAATGAGGATATTGCGCACCATACTGTTACCTTGCTTGAATGGAGTGGTTTTTGATGGAGTTGTTGAGGGTTTTCATCACTCCAATATCGGAAATTTTGTTTATTCACAAAACCGGAGAGATGGAAATGTGCCTCTTCGCTCATCCACAGGTTGTGAACAAGGTCCTCGTTTTCATCAAACATGTCCAACAACGTTTGACAAAAACGCCGTCGAGCTGCAAAATCGTTTTCATTCATAGCCTGAACGACCCGAATTTTGTATGGGTGATGGTGTAAATCTAACCTCAAGATTCTTCGGACGCTCGTGTTTGCCATGCCAAGCGCAGCACTCTGTCGACGCGCCGATCTCCGAGGGCTTCCTTCCACAGCAACTTTCACGCCGTCAATATTCGCGGGAGTTTACACTGATCTTGCACTACCACCCCTTCTGCTTCTCGTTTGACCAATTGCTTCAAATTTTGTCGCCCACAATTTGATTGAATTAACAGACGGCATTGGCTTATTTAGATTAATTTGAAAATTCGTCCGGAAACGACGCTAAGCGGTTGCATAACTACCACTTTGGTAAAACGCTTTCACAGCGAATGAACGTTGTTGTTTAGACCACTGCTCCGTGGCGTCTGAAATGCTCAGTTGTGGGGGACACAGTGGTAACCTTGCTAACTCGCTCCACCCACTTTCACGGCTCTCCCGCCCTTTTCAAAATTGTAGGTTTGACTGGCTCATCCTTTAGAACTAAGCAACTTGTTGCTAGTTTCATCATCTGTGTAAGTGGTATGAAACTCATAGGTATTCATTTTCGAGTTAAATTTATAATTCAACATGTAATTATTTTAAATTTATCATGTTTCTGTTCATACTATAAGGTAGAATTTAAAGCATGATGGGCATTTTAATGGTAATAAACGATCCCTGCAGTCTTGCACAATATTCGATTTAAATAGCAAAAGGATAACCCAAAATTAGGCCAATGGAATTGCCAAATATTGTGGATAAAAGAAATTCGATTCTTGAAGACATATATGAAAATAAAATACGAGAATTTGTACTAGTTTGTGTTTTTAGACGAAGTGTGGCTTTTTCAGAATGATGCCGTATGCCGTTTCTAGCGAGACAGTGATTCAAAAACAGTTATAAGCACACGAATTGATGGAAAAAGGTTGGTGTCATACCTACTTATCCATAGTACGCTATAATGCAATTAGTATTTTTAGTACATATTACTACATGTCGGAAGTGTAAATGGATTTATAAATGGGGCCGACTTGATTTTCTCGTTTCCCACATAAAACCCAAATTACCCAAAAGTGTATGAGCAAAATTTTTTATAATATTGATTGGAAAGTCAATTATAAAAAGAATTTAGAAAAACCTTTGGCAATAATTTTAGACAACACGCCGCATTATTGTACTTTTTAAAATAAAATACCTAACAATTCCTTGAAAAAGTAACAATGCAGAACGGCTTAGTAAGCAAGCAATTTCTTTTAAAACTAATGCTTTTAAAGCATAGTTTTTTCAAATTGTCACGGTATAAGTTAAATAATGTGTTTTGTAATGTATCAGTAAGTTTTAAAAATTGTAGATATAAACAGCCAAAGTTTTTTGAAGTGGAATTGCTAGCTGAATAATATAGACCTGTGGTATTATGCCTTCGTATTACTGTATATTCAATGCAATTGAGAATGTATGGGGACAGTGCATTTCTAATTACTAACATTGGCAATAGTGATGACTGTGATACAGATTTTCAATCCAATTAAGAAACCTTTTACTTGATTGTTATACCTTTAATGTTATGTATTATAAATAAGTATACCTACATTTGTTTTGATGCTAAATTGCAAGCTTTTAAACTCTTCTGTGACTTTCAGAATAATATTTTATGAGTGAAATCATAATTATATACATTCATGTTTAATTAGTAGTATACTTTATAATTCAATAACATTAATGCACAAGTAGGTGCAACTTAGTTTAAACGGAGTGAACCGTAGTAAATCATAGTAATACTTGGAGCAGGATGACTTGTAAGTAGAGAATTATTTACAAATTGAATGAGGGTGCTGGTTGCACATTGAGTGGAAGAAGAGGTGATGTTTGAACCTGGAGCAGCGGTCCAGAGGAATTATTGAGGATTTGGGTGAACGACGAGTTCGAGATGGAATTGCTGTTCACAATGGAAGGCAGCAACATGGAGTGATTCAGGTACGTGCTGTCAATTTGGAAGAAATCTACAGATGTGATCTGGAAGAAGAGTCTCCAGGTAACGAATTTTTTTGTTGAAACTGTTGTGCTTGTGATGATTTATTTAAACTATTAGTGATTTGAATTTTATTTGGTGAAAATTTTTAATGAACCGAAAATTTATTTTACTGACATATAAAGGACAATTTTTTTTATTATAAATATAAGGGTGTAAATGCTTGTATAATACTTTACAGATGTAAGAGCTAAACGGGTCCTTTGTATAATTTTAAGTGCAAAAATTTGTGCACACATATAGAAAGGTTTATACTGAGCTTACCATAGAACAGGGGAAAATAAATTAAGGTTCTGGGATAGGCCCATTTATTTTAAAATAAAACAATGAATATATAGGAGCATAAAATCGCGGGTATATTTCATTGATGACTTTATTATAGAGTAGGGGTAAGGAATGCTTAACTGGGATAAATATTGTAAATATAGAGATTGTGTGAATTTATTATTTATGTTGTCAGAATAAAGGCGTTGTATGTTTTTGTCGAATTATTTGTTTACTTTTATTATTAATTATAAAGGTTGTTCAGAGAATGAGTAGCTGTGGTGAGTAACTCTGAAGAAGCTGTGAGCAGAGCTAGCAGTGGATTATCAGTTTGAAAAGCATCTTCAAAAGGTACACAACTAAAACATTTCGTAATCATAGCTTGGACTCAAAATTTATTTAGGTGAAAATTAGTGGAGTTTTTGTTTTATTTTCAGCGCGTGTTATGTCAACTCAAATAGGGGCATGATTTCTACGTAAGGAAGCAGAGCATTTTTATGTCGACCTAACTGTGGAGCATCTTCTGAATACGAAAGTACAGTGCAAATTTATGACAGCCCAACTGTGGGGCACGAAGAAATCACCAAGGTTCCCGAGAAACCAGAGCAATATATATATATATATATATATATATATATATATATTGCTGTGTGATATTCTTTTTTTAGACCTTTATACGCGACCAGACTTTGATTTCCCAAAACCTTATCAAAACACATTACCAATTATCCTTTTGTTGATTAACAAATGCCCCGATGAATATGCCTAGACTAACTCTGTTTGTAGACACCTATTAACAATAATCACAAAATGACACACCTATAAACCTGGTTTGATTCTCATATTTTCAGTATAAGTTTGCAATACCTTTCTTTAAAGGTTAAACATAAAGGTTAAACATATTAGGTTAAACATAAATTTAGGTTAAACATAAATTTATCAACTCTTTAGTTTCTTTCAAATTTATCAAATTATCAACAGTGAAGTTTATTGAATCAAGCAAGAATTAATGATTCAGAAAATTAAATGTTAAAATATTTTGTTAATTAGTCTACATAAAATAATTATTTTCTTATCGTTGGCAGTACTGCGAGCGACTTTACAATTGAAATTATTACAAAAGATTTGAAAATGTCTTTACGTTCAACTACATTCAAAGTTAATCTTAACTTTCAAATTATCATGAGTGCATAGTACAAATTGAACGCATAAACTATTCTTATCACACCATATGGCACAAATAACAAATTATTTATACTTTAACAAAAATAATTTAAAGTATAAGAAAATTTAAGTTATGATTATTAAAGATTCTACTTAATGAAGCAGATACATCACCAATACAAAACTTTTATCAGTTCAAAATACAGAAGAACAAAAGAAATATGTGGCACGCTCTTACCAAATAGTGTAAGTTCAACCAGTCAAGAGTAGTGTATTTGTGGCGTAATCACCGCCTCATTTCCTCCAGAATCCCTCATTTCCTCACTCATCTGGACCAAAAAGTTTTCTTCGACTAACCATTTTTCATCTTTCGAGATAAATATATCTTAAATTTTTTATCTTTCGAGATAAATGAGCATCCACATTTCCTCCCACGTGATAAACCTATTTTTAAGATTTTTTACCGCTAACATTCTGGACCAAAAAGTTTTCTTCGACTAGCCATTTTTTTATCTTTCATCTGAACCAAATAGTTTTCCTCGTCTAGCCAATGCATCTTTCGAGATAAACCTATCTTGTTTGGTATTAATTAATATTAGATTTTTCTCAGCTACCCGAATCTTTAGGAATTTTTTAGATTGCATCACCCCCAAGGGAGCTACCCCCATTTTAAGATTTTTTACCTATAGCGACTTTTGAGCGTTCTTATAATTTTTTTAGTCATGCGATACATCTTGTTAGTCTAAAATTTTATGCAGAATCCGAATCTGCAAACAGATTTGAAATCGGACAACGCCCTGCAAAATTATACTTTAAAGCTCTCAAACCTCTAAAATTTTTGCTCGTATATATTTAACTCCATTTTTAAAACCTTTTTCGCTATCCAAGATATATGCTTTAACCAATACATAAATTAAGCACACAAAATTTTAATAATTTATTTACAGTTTAATAAACTAATTACAATTTTTACAAAGTATAACATTATTTCCTGTGTGTAGCCGAAAGTTTAACCTGTAACAAAAAAGAGATTAATGTGTTGTTTAAATAGCCCTGTAATAAAAAGAGATTAATGTAAAAAAGAGGAAACGTGTTTTCGGTCAATAAGACATATTGTTAATCTAACAATATGTTTTACCGTCCAGCGACACCACGTGGAGGTAAACACATGTCGCCGGGAACAAAGGAAATTTTAAGGATGGGGAGGGTAGATATGCTTATAACTAACTTATATACTATATATACACAATAAAATATAAACAACTATCTAATATCCTTATGCCCCCATGCGTAGGTTGATATGCTTCCGGGGATGACGTAACGCTTGTCATCTGCGTCCGATAAACTAATTTTATTAATTAATTGGGTGTACAAAACGTGTTTCTTACTCCGGATTGATACCATAGTATGCATGAGGGCATCTCTATTATTAATAACAACATCCCTAAAACTATCTACACTAATCCCCGCCACCACATTACGACTAACACCCTTAATTTTCTTAACAATGTCTTTCTCACTAATAATGCAGTAGGACTTAGCCCTACTACCTACAAATTCCAACACCAAATCCCCACAAAACTCGTCTTTAAATTTCCCCACAACTTTTTTGTTCACACGCGGTATATTGTTCTTATTGTTTGGAGGGTAATCACTTGTATCAAAATGCTCAATGTTTGCACTAATGTCACTATACAAGTCTTCGGTTTGCACACTATACACTAAGGAGTCTGTATCTGTATAAAGCAGGGACAATCTGGGACCATACAGAGGAACCATAGTACTGTAGTGAAAGTCGTACATTAGCGTTTTGGACAGATCTAAAATTGACAATCCTGCATAAATCGGCTTGTCGTACTTCACTTTACACGATTCATCTGTATAATCGCCAGATTTTCCCCAACACTAAGCAACTGTTAAAGTTTGGTCGAGCAATTAGCTTGTTCGCGCACAACCATTTACCAGAAGCATCCCACCGGGTCACAATTTTCACATCTACACGTTTGTCCACGTTCTCCATAGTCTTCCCGAACACCGCATTATTCATTAATTTATAAAGTCTTTCTCAAATGCGTTTTCGCCGACATCCTCAACCCGGTGTTAAGGTCGATATACGCCTTCAACCATGGAGACTGAGTAAACTCTAAAACCCGGTGGATTGCTTTTAGTTTTAGACCGTATCGCATACACTGTTGCAAATTCCGATAATGAATAATATAGTTTTTCTTTTCCGACAGAGTTGCTAACAATTTAGGTGTCTTTGATTTGGGTGATGGAGGTACCATGTTTTCAGGACAGAAGGGTAGATCGTTGTGGGAATGGTGTAGATGTTCGGGGTACTCAGATCAACTTCTAGAATATAACCTTTCTCGTTGGTTTCAGGTATATTCAAAATTAGTTCTTTTAGGAGAGCAATCTTTCTAGCATCCATCCATCTAAAATCACTAATGGGCAGGTGCTGTCTCATTGCCCACCCATAAAGATTATTAGCATCCAGATATGCTAGGTACTTGGATGGCTCGTCAGGGTTGTAATTCTCCATATACCTATTATTCGCTCTAGCATATCGTTGGCTGCATTGAGTCAAGCCTCCCTGATTCCAGCCTTAATAAAATTATGCATGCTAATATCCATCAACAGCTCAGTTTTACACCAGTATGCTTAAGCATCGCATCCCAGCTCAAACTTGGAGCTGTCAGGTACTGGCATGGATCCAGATCATACGTCTGCTTGCATACAGAGCGGAAGTTTTCAAAATATCTGCAAGTAGTAGCACATCGGTTTTCAGGTATAAATCGCTATACTCCCCAAGCGTGCAAATGCCAAACGTATTCCACACCTTCCGTGCGTGCTCGTAGTCCACATCGCTGATATCCGTAGATGTTAAATTATTAAAAAAGGTTTCTTTCGGTGGTAATGATGTCTCGTTCAGTACTACAGCATCGGTGATATAGTTGTATGGAAAAACGCCTTTCCGCGTCAACAACCCAAACTCTTGCTCATCGGGGTAGTATTTGCGAGTTTCCACAAACTGAGTAGTATCAAGATTCTGACTCAACTTGTCCAACGATGAAGCCATGAATCTTAACGAGTCTATAAACCTGAGCTGTACCGCTGTATTGTCAGATCCTTCAGGCTCGCCATCACACTCCTCTGGTTGTTCACCATATAACCTCACATTTTTAGTGAACGATACGAAGCGTTCCTTATTATTAGGGATTACAGTGATTCTCTCTTTATCATACCCCAACTCCTTCACAATAAAATGACTATCGTACCCGCTTAAATTGTGAAATACAACAGGGATGAAATGAGGTACCCTGTACTTTATATTGCACTGCGGGTGTGCAGCGGAGCGAAAGCGACCAGTCAAGTGGTCGTGATCCCTAACTCTTTCACTCCCAAGAGGCTTTTTACAAATTCCGCAATCCACTGTCATATGAAACAACAATTCATCTAGGGGTTCCATTGGAAGCATGGGGGTGTTTGTTTTTAAAATTTCACCCAGTCGTCGAGCTTCTTCTTCCATCTTCTCCATAAACACTTTGGCAGCTTCAGGCCCCCTGTACAGTTCAAACTTGTTAAACGAGTCATCGTATGAACATTTTATGTAGTATGCGAAGCTGTACGGCTTGTGTTCCTGGATGCTATTCGTGAACGAAGAAGATGTATCTGGAGTAGCAGTACTAATAGGTTTTAGCACCGACTCGAAAATTAGCGTATATCACAAACGGTACAGTCATTTGTTTGTGAATATTAACAAATTCCAGCACACATTTAGCTGCAGTCGGCATTGTAGTCACAATATGGTTGCATTCGTGCTCTGTATGTCGGTGTAACTCCTCCTCCGAATGAAAATATATTAAACATCCATCGCATAACAGTTTGAGTCCTGTGCGGGCAGATAGCTGAGTTTTAACCAACCCGCTTAAATTGTTGATCAAACAAAAATGTTCCTTTCCGCCTTTCTGAACATATAACAAATTTACGTGCCGATCCCTCTTGCGTGCTGTAAAGTGAAGCGGTCCCACAATCGAGTTGCCTTCTATACCAAAAACATTAATGCTTATAGCATTCTGCTCCTCGAACCGGGGTATGTCCTTTATGAGCATTGGGAACTGCAGTCCTGTCAAATTGAGAATGGTGCTGTAATGGGGGTAGCTACCGACCCTTTGCGGATCGTGAGCACCGGGGTAGAGCGCAGCCACAACACACCAGGCAAAGCATGCGTTGTCGTCATTTTGTATATTTATAACAGCTCTGGTGTTTCGGACCCATTTGGGGAGCTCGATGTACGAAGACCCACGCAAAGGGTTGTACTTGTTTACATTAATCTCCAAGTACAACGCCTGTTTCAGACTCCATCCTAAAACTTACAAATTAGAAAAAATCAATAATTGTGGAAACTAACCAGAATCACGCTCCTGGAACTCCTCAGACTTTGCCGACATTACCTCCATAAAGGAATTGTAGATCTCCCCTAGGTTACTGGAGGAGGTTACCACAACATTTCGAGTGTTGAAAGATTTAACATCTTCAACACTGTCCATCTTGGTGTAACCACCAAACACCTCCAAGTTAACCTTGAGGGATAAGTGATCTTTTAATTTCTCGCCAACTAATGCGGTGAACCTCTCTTTCTGCTGACGCAAAAATTCTGACATGTCTAGAAATAATTAGGTTAAACACTCATTCAATGTTTTGAAAGTATACATACCACTAGTATTAGCATTTTTAATTCTGTATGTAGCTACTCTTGTTTTAAAAGCGGTAGCTACAACCTCTACGCCTCCATCCAAGACACGACTTGCATTAGTCTTGTGAGTGTTGGAGCGCTGGTGGGCTGCCATGTTAGCCACATCCACACCACACTCTTCGCATCTTCGCAACCTCTTGGGGGCAGGTTCCTCAACTGTTGGTGCAGCAGGTCGCTTGACCCCGGATGGACCTGCAACGGGGACAACCACACCATGCTTGGCATCCTTGTGCCGTTTCAAGTTGTCCCTCCGCGAGAAGGATGCCGGGCACACATCGCAAACAAAAAGGCCGGTGGATTTCGATGCAACGTCATGCTGCTGGAGCAGATGCCTCTTCAAATTATCACCCCTTGAGAAGACAGCCCCGCAGACGTTGCAGACAAAGGAAGCCATTTTCTATAAAGAAATTAAAACTGGTCAAAGACTTTTAACAGTTGTAACTAGCCGAAGACTAAACAGAAACTAAATCATATTGCATTGCACGATGCTTTTATACACATCATAATTAAGATCGTATAATAATTAGGTAGTTTACTTTTAAAAACCCAGCGTCGTTTAACCTTGAATAACATTCCAAACTAGTCTAATCACACCAGTAAAATCAATTAGGTAGTTTACTTTTAAATTAGGAGAAACCCAGCGTCGTTTAACCTTGAGTAACATTCCAAACTAGTCTAATCACGTCGGTAAAAATTAATTTGCTTCTTGCTTACGCACTACAACTATAATTATAGGATGTATCACTTTAACTTTCACTTCTACTCTAATTGTTTACAGACATTTCGAGTCTGGAATTTTTTTAAAAGAAAACATTAATGAAGAAGGCAAAGGTCACCTTTCACAATAAACCTTAGAAAGTTTGGGTGATTTCGGTAACAAGGACAGCTCAAATCGTATAAAATACGAGCACGATTCCTCTATGTTCAGTACAAAATACAGCATAAAAGTAGATACAATGATATCCATTAAAGACGGTATAGTAATGTTTCAGCGGAGTTTGAGTGATGCTAGGATTAATATCGAACGTGGTTATATTTATGGTGATGATGTCGGATCATGTTATGACGACTCCAGGTGGATAAAGTTGCAACAAGCATGGACTGTTTGTGATCAATTCGACCGGAATCAAATAAATTACTATGAATTATTGGATAAATTTGAAGAATTAAATTTATTGAGAGACTTTATGGAATGCTTTTTGAGCTATATAGAAAAATTATAATTGTAAAAGTTTTGTATGTGTATTTTATGGTAAATTTATAAATAAAATGTTGATATAATTCGAATATTTATCATTCTAAGTCACCTGAGTACAATTTACGCATGCGCAACAACAATTCTGAAACATTTAAAAGGAGGAGCTGCATAGGATTCCTTCTCAGTCATCTCAGTGAAATCAGTGCAAAGCAATGGAGTCTGTAGATGTTAATGATGCACAAGTTTTGTATACCGAAAATCTGATTAATAAGTTTACGTATAGTTTAAGTGAATTGGGTGAACACCCTCATAATGTGGAAATTGGGTTTGTTATAAACCAGAGAATAAAACCCGTATTACGATTGGTGTGTAGCAAGAAATATTGTGGCAACCATGTTCTGGAATTGACATACGAAAATTGGTTAGCATTTACAAATTTTCAAGTGGAATTTCAAATCAACGTATTTTCTCGTGACGTGCTAAACACTCGATTAAATGGTGCACCGAAACGGAAGATCTACACATACAACTAGGAGGTCCGTTCTTTATCACTCTGTCACCAGTGTCTGAATCAACCGAGAACGAAACGTTCCAGTTAAAAATAATAATGGGTGATAGCTCGATAGTTATAAATGAATTGGAGTGCCGTAAAATATTCCATATGCGAGAGTTGTTTGAGTATCAACTTAAACAGTTGGAAAGTCGTGACTTCCCAGCATTATACCGCGAATTAGTAGGGTTTGTTGCTAATTCTAATTTAAATGATTGCGATGGGTTTAATACTATGACTGAAGGAGAGAAACGAATTAAAATCTTGATTGAAGGCGAAGTTCGAATTGGCAATATTTTATTCTACAACGAATTGAATCAGAGCGCACTAAATGCATTGGAGCTGGTTATATGTTTTCCGGATATATTTGTGCAAGACGTGATACGTACAAGAACATTAGTGGAAATGTTTAGACGTTTAAATTTGTCGGAATCTGAAGATTCTGGTTATGGTGAAAACTAGAAAGAGTATTTTATAAAAGACAGCCCAAGAGACGTGGATGTAAATGTATTGTTATTGTAAATATATTGTAAATTTTTTTTTGAAAAAGTATAAATAGACTCGTTGTTGTTTATTTATTTAGTATAGTTTGAAATTTTTTTGAGTAAACACATGATTATCTGTTCTGGAGAGGGTTTAATCAACAGCGCTATAAACAGGTTACCGTTTGAGCTGCATATTCCAGGTTATCAGTACTGCGGTCCTGGTACAAAGTTGGATGAACGCTTAGCAAGAGGTGATCCTGGAATAAACGAATTAGATAAATTGTGTAAAGACCACGACATTGCATACTCCAAGTACCCCAACGATCTTCCAGCCAGACACCGAGCAGATAAAATTTTAGAAGAAGAAGCCTGGGGGAGAGTTAAGTCTAAAAACGCAAAGTTTGGGGAAAAAGCCGCAGCTTGGTTTGTGACAAACGCTATGAAAGCGAAGAGAAAATGGGTATGGGTTTAAAGAAGAAAATAAGTTTTAAAGGTGGATTTTTGAAGAAAATACGATCCGCAATAGACCGAGTTGGTTCCGACAACTTGAAAAAGCTGTTAGATGTTGGTATTCTAATTGGTAAAAAAATCATAAAAGGAGCCGGTGGGAGAAACAAAATTAAAGTCCCACGTATTATACCCGTTCCACAGAAAGGAGGTTTTCTACCATTGATTCCGATATTCGCTGGACTAAGTGCCCTAGGGACACTAACAGGTGGTGCTGCGGGGATAGCTAAAGCAGTAAATGATGTCAAGACAGCCAACGAACAGCTTAAGGAGAGCGAACGACACAACAGATCTATGGAGGCCATTACCGTTGGGAAAAAAGGAAATGGAATGTTTCTAAAACCATACAAAAAAGGCACAGCATTATTCTTGAAACCGTACAAACAGGGGCGTGGCATTTGTAAAAAAGCATCAAAAAACTAAGCAAGTTACCTCGAAGAGCTCTTACCGATGTAGATATAAGGAAACACGCATCTAACATTCCTCATTTTCGTGGTGTCTTTTCTAGAGATCAGTTACAGAAGATTACACCGCGTGTCAACGAATCGGGAGTGATTAATTTGGATACCACCAAAGGTTCGGGTACACATTGGGTGGGGTACCGAAAACGCGGAAATAGTGTGTATTACTACGATTCGTTTGGAGACTTGAGACCGCCGGAAGAAGTAAAGAGATATTTTCGAGGTTGTAAAATTTACTACAACAGTGTAACGGAGCAGACTTACAACACATACAATTGTGGACATTTAGTGTTAAAGTTTCTTAGTGACAATGGCTAAAACAGTGAGCGTGTTCGGGTATGGTAATGTCATATCGACAGGATCCATTTACCCACCAATTAAATTGAAACAAGACGGTGAATATGCTTTGGGTCTAGTGGGATTGTACACTTGTAACACTGTGCAAAACATACATTCAGGAAACAACATATTATACTTTAATGATCCAGAGCATCGCAGAATAACCATTGAACCCGGATCATACGAATTAGAAGAAATAAATGCATATATACAGGATGTTTTCAAAAAATGGTTCAGTCAGAAGCCGGACATCAACGAGAACATTGAAAAATATTTTAAACTGAGTGCCAACAATAATACATTAAAGTGTTCTATACGAAGCAGTATACCGATTGATTTTGGGTCAAACCGTAAAAACAATATTGGAAGCATCTTGGGGTTTACCAACCGCAAATTGGCTGCAGATACCATACATATCGCTAATCAGCAAGTGAACATAATATCGGTCTCAAACATTTTTGTGGAAACCAATATCACCAGCGGATCGTTCAGAAACAATTTTCTTACGCACAGCATATTTGAATTCAGTCTATCTGTACCACCCGGGTATAATCTGGAAAAGGAACCTAACCACGTCATATATTATCCGCTGAGCGTAACAGAAATTGATAATATTACAATCAGACTAGTCGATCATTTGGGTGAATTGGTAAACTTTTCCACGGAAACATACACCTGTGTGAGACTGGAAATAAAAAGTAGCTGAAAATGCCTATCGATTTTGTATATAAAGCACGCTACAACACCCCCCAGACGATTAGAAGTGAATACGGCGTCAAAGCGTCAAGTTGTCGAGAGACTTACAGCGGAAGAAATACGTTTCTTAAAATCTTTGGGATTAAAAGTTATAAATGATGGGAGGCAGAAGTAAACGCAGCTTAGATCTCCACGGTGATGAAAACGTTAAACTTGGAAGGCTTAAATATGAGGACGTGCCCAAATTGGATGTGTTTGGAGGTTATAAATTAGACGAGACCATAATAAAGGAAGATTATTATACATATCTTCCTTTACATTGAATGCAGAAAACAACGATAGAATTTCAATTGAAATCCAGAGCAGTGATAACATCACATACCCTCATGAAAGTTTTATATTTATAAAGGGTACCTATAAGCCTACGGAAACATTAAGGAAGCGTCAACAACTGGAGACCCGATTAGAGCAGCAGAACCAGACCCTAAAGCTTACGAATTTACTAGAAATGCACCATATTTTCTGTTTGAGGAAATTCAATACAAATTGGGTAATAATCAAATAATAGATGTCTGTCGAATCCCTGGAATTACAAGAACTATTAAAGGTTTAGTATCCATGGAAGAATCGGAAACAAAATCTATTACACATACCGGGTGGAAACCCGATACCATATTCCAAGATGGACGGTTTAGTTGTGCTATACCGCTAAAACCATTTTGGGTTTTTGAAGATTACAAGAAAACTATCGTCAACATGCCTCAAGAGCTGATTTTAATCAGATCCAAGTCGGACGTAAATTGCTACAAGTCGATTGGAAATACAGTAACGTTCAAAATACAGCGTATTTCATGGGAGGTTCCGCATATAACATTAAGTGACTTCGCCAAGGCATCGCTGCTTTCGGAAATGCAAAATCAATCATCTATAATGGTTGCATTCAGAAAATGGGAACTACACGAATTACCGTCTCTAACACAATCAAAGTCACAAGTATGGAGAATTAAAGTATCGAACGAAACAGAGAAGGCTCGGTGGATATTACTGGCGCTGCAAAATGGGAAGTACGACAGGAAAGAAGAAAATGCTACAAGCTTTACGAATGCCAACATAACCAATGTCAAAGTGTTTTAAACTCTCAGATGTTCCCTCAAGGTCGATTAAATTTGGACTTCGAGCAGAATGACTACTTGCCAGCGTACCTGTCTTATGCATCTTTATGGAAAAATACTACCCGAACAAATCGTCAAATAAATGTTTAATGGACTACAACAGGTTTAAGGAATCACCTGTCTTTGTAATCGACTGTCGTCATCAATTTGAAAGCATCAAGGATGCAACTGTTGATGTAAGAATGGAATTAGAAGCTTCAAGAAATTTTGAACCGTCGATGAAGGCTTATACTTTAATTATACATGACTCTATGTTTGAATATAATCCGTTTACGGAAATTGTTAATAGATTTATTCACAATTAAATATTTTGTATATATATTTTAATAAAATTGTATAAAATCTATGTTGTTTTAATATTAATAAGATTTTTGGTGATCCAAGACAGTTTCTCACGTACTCCGGTGTACACCTAAGCACACCTGTGCCCATGCGCACCCCTGCGCGTGCACACCCTGCCCATGCGCACCCCTGCGCGTGCACACCCTGCCCATGCTGGTATATAAGGGAATATTATTTTCAATTTGAATCAGTTTAAACTTATATTTGAAAGATGTACACCAAGGAATCTTTAGAGACAGCAGTTAGTGAAATACAAAAGGGTATAAGTGTTAACTCTGCAAGTAGGTTATATGGTATACCCAGAAGAACGTTAAGCAGGCATTTAGATCTCCGTAAACCTCAAAAGAAGAATGGTGCTCCTAGGTCGGAAAATGTGAGAGACACGGGTGATGCTATACAAGAAGTTAAAATACCTATACAGAATTATGATAACTTTGCTATTGCTAGTGCAGAGAGGATGGTAAACATGGTTCATTGTTCCCGTCTAACATACGAGCTATCTTCGCGGGACCATCGAGTTGTGGGAAGACTAACGCTTTAATATCTCTGATCCTGCACGAGAACGGCCTTAGATTCCAAAATGTCTATGTATTTTCGAAAAGTTTATATTAACCGAAATACGAATTGTTAAGAAACGTTTTTGCACCATTAAAAGAAGAAATTGGATACCATGAGTTTGAAAATTACGATGATTTGATCGAACCCAGAGATACCAAAGAAGATTCAATTATGGTTTTCGATGATATACCTGTAAACGAGCAAAATAAAATCACTCAATTTTTCTCGTTCGGCCGACATAAAGCAATAGATTCGTTCTATCTATGTCAAACTTACGCTAGTGCCTTAAAACATAGACTCAGAGATAACACCAATGTAATCGCATTATGGAAACAGGATGACACAAACCTTCGCCATATCTTTTCGGATCATATAAGTGGTGACATGACATATCCGAAATTTAAAGAAATGTGCTTACAGTGTTGGGGTGACTCAAAACATAATTTTATAACTGTTGTGAAAGATTTTGATTTGGATAAGGGCGGTATCGGAGGAATTTCGACGAGTATATAAATATTTGACATTATTCAAAAACAGCTAGTTCTCATCCAAAGTTTCATGATGACGGACGTTAACAATTTTATTGCGAATAAACGCAGTCTTCATCTTATGCAGGATGCTGTACGAAAAAGTTTGTAGCGTACAAAAGGGAGACGCTACATCTCAGCAAAAATTCAAAGAGGTGCACAAACAATTGATCGATCCCTTACAAATAACCGCTTCCCAGTTGCAATCGATCACCGAAAAAATCCCCACACCTACAACAAAGGTTAAAGTCGAAAACATGGACGTACCTATAAAGAAAATTAAACAACTCGTTCCAGAAGAACCGTTCCATCTTTACTATGCGGATGTGTTAGCTAGAGACGAAGACGAAAATATTGACAAATCAATTTATGGAGTAAAGTATAATGCGGAAACCGATACATGGAGTTTGTGGAAAAGTGTATTGATAATTAACCCGGAAACTAGCGATATAACATTAAACAATGTGATATATCCAGGTACGAGGGGTTTATACAATCTGCTGGTTTACAAAGACATCAGCCCCGAAGATGGCGATTTCAATTTGCATGAAGATTTGCCGAATTACTTGGAAATGATCAAATCTGCATCGATTTTGAGAAGAAAGTTTAACCCATTTGCGGTGCACGATTTAAGCGGATTTCCAACAAATAACAAAAAGTTTAACAAATATGTGCAAAAATATCTCACCGAATTTCGGAGGAATCCCGAAAGAAAACAGCCAAAGAGAAGAAAACAGTCTAAGGGATCGGGTTTAGGCTTTTCTAATCGGTTTTACAAAAGTTTAAATTCAAAGCCGGTGCAATATGTCTAGTGGAATAATGTACATGAACTTGTGGATCGGCTGAGATTGTTGAACGCATCCAACCGAGCTGGAAATACAAGCGAGGAAAACATTAACGAGATGGTGTCCATAATAGAAGAGTTGAGAGAAGAAGGTATAATACAGTGAGCTCAGTAAATAATTACACAGTTTTAAAATGCCTATCGACCGCTTGGAGGGTTCAGAGCGTAAAGATGCTGATATTCGGCGAGGTCCTCCAGGTCGAGGATTTGTGCTAACGTTGGATGGTGATGGGTACGATATGCAGCAAAGAAGGTTAGTGAATTCATCAGACCCGAAAGAAGATAGTGATTGTGTTAATCAGAGAAGCACTATAGTATTTAAGTCTGGAGAAGAAACAATTAGTTTTCGTAAAAGAAGGCTAGTGGATGTAATGGATCCTAAAGACGATAGTGATTGTGTTAATAAGAAATCTGTAATCAAGCTCGTGAATCAAGCCTTTTCATACTGTCTAAAAAGTTCTGATGATATACAGCGTAAAGATAAAGCCTTCAATGCAAGAAACCAGCGTATCGCAATGCTTGCTCAACCAGTTGAGCCATCTGATGCAGTTAATAAACAATATGTAAATGAAAAATTGGATAAGCTTGTATCTGACTTTAAAACGTTTATACAGTTTTTTTATTAATTTGACTGCAACTTCCGAGACAAATGAGAAGGAGCTCGGTCTTGCAATAGCATCGATTTACGAGGCGTCACCAGCAGCTATAAAAAAACAAATACTACAAACCAAAGCTTCAGTTTATGTCAAAGGTGCAATTGGATAAAGATAACCCTATTAGTTTAGCAACAGTGTTAAGCAAAAATGAGTAAAGAAATCATCGTTAAGGAATTATTTAAACCTGCAAGAAAAAATTTTCAGCGTCGTCATACAAATCTGAAACATGTGAAACGTGATCTTACTCGCGTGTAAACAATGGGTACAGATATATTATAATAGCAGTGGACTGTTTCACAAAATATGCTTTAGCTGAACCTTTAAAAAATAAGACCGGATCAGAAGTCACAAATGCTATGAAAAAAATATTGGACAAAATGCTGCAAGGAGAAAGTAACTTAAAAATCAATCTACAAACGGATTTTGGGAAAGAGTACTACAACCGCTGGTTTAAAAATCTTATGCAAAAATATAAGATAAACCATTACTCCACGTATTCCGCAATAAAAGCTAGCATGGTCGAGCGGTTGATTAGAACAATCAAAAACAAATTGTACAGAAGATTTTACTTGCAAGGCAGTCATAAATGGGTGAATATTTTGCCTAAGGTTATGGAAGAATACAATAATACACCGCATCGGGCTATTAACATGACACCTATGGAGGCAGAAGAACATTCGGAAAGAATAAAACTTTACACCGCTAACAGCGTTTCTAAAAGTTACAAGAAGTTGTATAAGGTTGGAGACATTGTGCGTATCTCAAAATATAAAGCAGTATTCGATCGAGGATTTCACCCAAACTGGAGTACAGAACTATTCAAAATTGTTAAAGTACAACAAACGAGACCGACAACCTATCTGCTACAAGATTTGGAAAGTCGGCCAATTCTAGGTGCTTTTTACGGCGATGAAATTCAGCTCACAGCAGCACCCGACACGTACTTAGTGGAAAAAGTTTTACGGAAACGGAAGCACGGGCGCGAATTATTAGTGTCGTGGTTGGGGGATGGTAAAAGTTGGATTAAGAAAACAGACTTGCTTTAGTATCATCCAGATAATTACCTGGATGAAAAAATCATAAAAGGAGGGAGTAAAGTCCCTTAACTGGATATATGGGAGAGATTTGCTTAGAACCCCATTCCCATCTGTGATTTGAAGCAGGAAGCATGTGTTTCATAATCGATTTACAAGGATATCAATACAAAACAAGTGATTTCTATTGCAAGGAGATTGCCATTTTGGATGTAGCGAATAATGTAATATGGCATGAGATACTGGACATGGTTGTGGAGTATAACACCCTAAGCGATGATTTCAAAAAGCAAGTTCGGTGGTTAAAGCAAAGAATCCATGGGCTTAGCTGGGATGGACAGTCCACAAGTGGATATACAAATGTAGGCGATTTGCTGAAAGAAGTCATACCACCCAATGCTACTATCTATGTTAAAGGCGAACAGAAAAGACAGTTACTGTCAAAATATTTATCAAACAACATTTTAAACATGGAAAGTGTTTTCTCACTTCCAAGGCTCAAAGAATTAAGAAGATTCGGTAATAGGTACAATCACTGTTTAAACCATTGTTTGAATAATTTAAGCTGTTCTAAAGAAAACGTATTGCTATTGAGGTCTTTTGTTAATGTATTAAATTTTTAATAAAATATTTTGTCAGAATTGTTTTTTATTCTAGCAAAAGCATACCTTTAAAATTTGGAAAAGTATATCTGTAAAACAGCGCATTACTTTGGAAAAATTAATGTTTTAAAATACAAATAAGAACCAATAACAGAATACATAATAATTGGAGTTTGCAAATAAATTCAGTTCTACTTTAATAAAAAAATGTAAACTTACCTTAAATTTTCCTTCAAAACTTTCCACAAAATAACTACGCGAAACGACGGTTTAAAATTTCGATGTACTTTAACACAAAAGCGTGCGAAACTAATAGAATTTTTTCTAATGACACCGCGTTATATACGTTTTGAAACCGTTAATTATACTACTAAATGAGGTTTGTATTTTCCGTAAATACGCACTTTTCAGCGCCTCGGGGTATTGGTAATCTACAAACAATTATATCTCGATTTGAAATGTACGTCATTGAAACATATTCTCAACATAATTAATAGAAAGTCCAAGAAAAGAAAATTATATACAGCATTCAAATGTTCGTTAAGAATCTAAAAATATTTGTTGGATTACGAGTTACAAATGAATTAATACTACGTTGGAAGTTTCCGGAATTTGCGTTATAATGCTTCTACCGCGTCACGTAAGGTAATTTAGGTAATTGATGTAGAATATCAATATGTAATAAGACCCATTTACTTTCACTCTGATTATTATTTGAACAGTACTTAATCTGGTTTATTACATTTTGTTAATTCTGAATTTAGGTAGTTAATGATGTCATACACAAAATTTCTAATTAACATGACTGGTATCTAGCGAAAGTTGTAGAATCATTTTCAATTACGAATGCATTCTTCTTTCATTACAGGAGAAATTCCATAGATTTCATACAAGCAAAATGCGCTTTCTTAATTATTAACCAAGCGATCCTTACACTAAAAGTCGACCTTGCCATTTCTACATTATTGTTAAGCATGCATTGGAATTTTTGGATGCGGTAATTTCTTGTTTAAAGTAAATTAGTTAAATAAAGTGTAATTTAAAATTCATAAGTGATTGTATAGTCAGTTATTACAATTGAAAACACATTCAGGGAATAATTTATTTGCTCTATATATTTTACAGTAGCGTTTCCGGACAAAACCTTCTGCTTTTAATTAATTAAAAGCATGCAAGTTTCTGGTGTATATTCCTAAATAGAAAATAAGTAGTTGATGTACCGTTGAATGGAGTTCATCCTTGTTTACACAAATATCAGATCCTGCGAACTAGCGTCTTTGTTAATATTATTTAAAAAAATCAATACGTTAGATGGATAAGGTGTTCAGTAGCGGCTATTTTATCAATAAATTTTATTTAATATGTTTAGTTTTTATTTTCAACACCAAAATTCTAAGGTTCACAAAACAATTTCTACAACCGGTTTTAAGACGTTGAAAAGAGCTAGCCGCGGAGATCTGAAAATTAGAAATAAAAAGATTCGGGTAGCTGAGAAAATCTAATATTAATTGATACCAAACAAGATAGGTTTATCTCGAAAGATGCATTGGCTAGACGAGGAAAACTATTTGTTAGTTTTGCTTATAAAGCAAAGGCGAAATTTAGAGGTTTGAGAGCTTTAAAGTGTAACTTTGCAGGGCGTTGTCCGATTTCAAATCTGTTTGCAGATTCGGATTCTGCATAAAATTTTAGACTAACAAGATGTATCGCATGACTAAAAAAATTATAAGAACGCTCAAAAGTCGCTATAGGTAAAAAATCTTAAAATGGGGGTAGCTCCCTTGGGGGTGATGCAATCTAAAAAATTCCTAAAGATTCGGGTAGCTGAGAAAAATCTAATATTAATTAATACCAAACAAGATAGGTTTATCTCGAAAGATGCATTGGCTAGACGAGGAAAACTATTTGATTCAGATGAAAGATAAAAAAATGGCTAGTCGAAGAAAACTTTTTGGTCCAGAATGTTAGCGGTAAAAAATCTTAAAAATAGGTTTATCACGTGGGAGGAAATGTGGATGCTCATTTATCTCGAAAGATAAAAAATTTAAGATATATTTATCTCGAAAGATGAAAAATGGTTAGTCGAAGAAAACTTTTTGGTCCAGATGAGTGAGGAAATGAGGGATTCTGGAGGAAATGAGGCGGTAATTACGCCACAAATACACTACTGTCAAGGTCAGCAATGCACCAGGAAGTTCATCCTAATAGTCTGTAGAACTTACCCCAAACATTCTAATTGTACACCAGACATATAATCTCAAAACCAAATTTGATACAGCAATAAAGTTGAATCTTAATTCTTGAATTAATATCAGCTTAACCTCCAATTTACGCCTCACACTAGTTGCATGTTACTTCGAAATTCCATGTTACTTGAAATTTACCAGACATTCGAAAAATGCATGCTTAATGAAGTTTCCTCAGGATCAATCACCGTGACTATTAAATGCACCGCTAGTCAGCTACAAATCCATTTATATCTCTCTTTTATTAACAACACTCTGCAAGTTCCTCATGTCAGAACTAAAATCTCTTCTCTTATGGATAGTTTTTCTGGTTTTGATTCTCACGCTTGTAAAGCTTGTTGGGCCAAAAAAATCCTTGATGGATAATCTATTAAAAGGTCAGAGTGTTTCAAACTCTGATCATAAACTTCCTGATAAATATCCTTACAAAAATAAAATGATTAGGACTTCCTCTATCTTAAACTAAATGACAAATACTCAAATATCAGCTAAAACAATATTTTTTAAAAAAATTATACTTGCAAAAATCCACGAAGGGCATTTCCAATTTGTAATTAACGGTATTAAATTCTTCAGCTTCTATTGTTTAATTGATGTCGAATCCCAGTTTACAAAATTATGCATATTCGCTTAAATCTTCCTTCCAATTACTTAATAAAAGTAGCGTTATGTTGAAGAATTTTTCCTCTTTATTGTGTATAATTACATTTAATAATTTCCTTTTTTTTATGCAGGTTACGTTTAACTTTACTTCTTTATTCACTGTTCTATTTTATCATCAATGTTATATTTTAATCAATAATAAACAATTAATAATAAAATTATTTCGTGTATTTAAAACTCCAATTCTAACAACTGGGGTTTTAAATACATGAAATTGTTTATTTTTATGCACGGAAAGAGCTTTTTATTTATTACTAACGAGCTTTTGTATTTATTTTAAAATGATCGATTTGCATTCGCATTTAATGCATTTTAAGATATCTTAAAATTAAGTATTTTTACATATACTGTTTACATAATTTGCTATGTATTTACACTACGCTCATATCTTACAGGGTGATTATTTATACACGCGCTATTGCATTTTTGTTTGGCATTTAACTGACTAAAAGTACACTTGTATTATACAGTGGGTAACCATAAATTTACGGAAATTTGGGTTTCAATGACTTCTCGTGACTCCTTATCACGTCAATATATATATATATATATATATATATATATATATATCAATCATATCTTGCATTCCCTAAAATAAGTTTTGTTGCACGAAAAGTTTAGTATATTGGAAAAATAAAAAATACATAAACAGGTTTTTCTTAGTTTAACACTCATGTACTAGAGTCGAACTCTAAATTAAGCCACGTTTGATTTATACCAAGAATTGCTTCCATTAATTCCAGCACCTTAAAAACAGTATAGAACAGGGTTTTGTGATGAACACCCACTTTTCAGTTTGTGATGTAATTTTTCATATTTCTTAAGTTATTATTCGCGATTAGTTTGTTATCACTATTTTTCAGAAGCCGAAATTATGAATCTGAGAAAAAATTGAAAAATCAAAATTTTGATCTAGGAATATTTATTTTTGTAACTTTCGGGGTTTGAAAAAAATCGTAAGTCAAAACTGAAAACCTCAACGGTGCTTTTAGTTTACTAAATGCAAACCAGTACCTTGTGCTATTAAGTTTATAGAAGTGACAATTTAGGAAGCAATTTCTTTGCAGTTATGCTGGTTGCAACGACGCATATTTTATTTATATCTTTATGCTGTATTAAAAAAAGACTAATGAACAAAACAAACATTATTACTTTCATACCAACTACTTCCTTACATCTGGTACTAAAACTTTCAAGTTGTTCGGGAAATACTCCGGATTTTGGAGCTATTAAACAAAGAATTGACTCCGAACCAACTTATTTTTATGCATTGTTCGCTAATAGTAGCTTGCGTTTGATGTAGATGCCAAAACTAAACTACGGTATGTTTGTAAAGGCGTTAGTAATAATTTTCAATAGCATTGCTTTAAGAATTACTCGGAAATATATATAGCGTTTTCTTTCAAAGCTGAGTAAACAATGCCTCACGCACATTTACTATTAATAATGAATAACTCACTGTCATGTCAATCACCTGACAAAGCATGTGTAAATAAAAGCCTGGTAATAACATATGTACATATCCCTCGCCTATCAAAAATTGTCCATTTCTAAATAAAGTGTCAAGGTGTATAAATATAGGCAGCTTAAATTACTTTTCTAAAGCTGCAACCATGATAGATCCAGGAATTTGCTTAGAATCGTAGAAAACTAATTTACTGAAACCTATTTGTTTTCTTTTCATCGGTAGCTGTTTTGTATCTTTCCGATGCACGCAATTAATTATTTTTCACATCTTTGTAGGTTTTCAAATATCCTGAATATAGTTATGTACATTATTTGTTTGGTATAGATTATTTAAATAATTAATAGGAACTGTCAGTTAATATCTACACATCAATTATTTAAACAAAATATTATTTTCAAAGTATATTTTTGTTCTGTTGAAGATCTAATTTTTATCGTCCATGAAAGTTTGGCACTACAACTCTAAATTTCTAATTATCAGCATTTTAAAGAAAGCGTAAAAGCCAGAAGGACGTAAAAGTATTTTACATGTTAAAATTTTTATCTTAATGAATAGGTTTCGTCAACATAATTTTTAAAAATATTAGAAACCAGGTGAGACAGGATTTCGAATTCTGGCGTCTTTGCAATAATTTTCTGAATATTTTTCAGAGGATTATAGAATTGTACCAAAGCGGTTATTGTTTAAATCTTTCAATTTTGTACGGAAAATCTCTAAGTCAGAGCGAAATAGCTTGTGCGCCTACTACAAAAATAATTCTTTAATCATATTTCCGTTTGGATATAATATTCTCATATAACAATAAAACATGTAACAGAACGTTATTTTTTACAGGTTTCTGATATGGTTTGATAACCTTAAGTTGTTATTAGAGTATGAATTAGATTAATGAGGATGATACATCAAAATTTCTGTAGCGAAAATGAAATCGTAAATTATAAGAATATATTCAATCGCTAAATTTTTGAATTTGTAGAATTTGTGAAAATTCTGTAAGAGTACAACATGCGTTTGTGAGTGACTGTTTTTCGTCATTTGATGGCTTTAAAAGAATTCTTTTGGGCGAATCAGTACGAAATTGTCTTGAAAATTGTATCTTCACGTATACAAACGAATACAGTATGTGAATTGTAGATATCTTAAGGTATGAGGGTTAGTAGCAAGTAAGCAAATAGTCCAGATAAAAGTTGAAATCAAAAGAGCCATATAGAAAATCGAAGAGTATGATGTCAGGGGGCAATCAGTATCAGTGCAGACACACTACTGCAACACATAACTTAATATATACAAACATAAAAGAAATATATTTACAACACTAACAATTAATAACTTACATCTAAATATATATATATATATATATATATATATATATATATATATATATATATACAAGATTATAACAGAATTAACACGAGTATGTTTAATTTAATGAAATATTATTATGGACTAATAAAAGATTATTATTATTATCCAAAAGAAGATATAGAAACTTAGGAAGTGTCAGTTGGTAGCGGTGGTGAAGTAGATCCGCAAGCAATACTTGGCTGGCTGACAGCGTCGTAGAGGTGGTACCCTGGTGTTTCCAGGTGTAAGCGAGTAGTGGATGTTTAGTTAGAAAGTCAATCACTGACCGTGTAAAAAAAGAGAATAATTGGGCGCTGTCACGATATGAATCAGGTGTAGAGATAGAGTAATTGCGTACCGCCAGGATATCAATCACTAACGTGTAAAAATAAAGTAGTATAGAGAATAATTGTGTTTCATCACGATATCAATCGCTGATTTGTTTTATTTAGCGTAGCTTGTACATAACGAATACTAGATGACAGTAGAACTTGTTCTTGGATATCAACCGCAAGGTCTGAATTTCGAAGCTGCTTGTATACGTTTTCGCTTTTCTGATTGCAGGCGTTGCTATTGTGATCGGGGTAAAGTGAATTAAGTTTGTTGGATGGTTAGTGTTGTAAAAAGAGAACAGTGCCTTCGGTGGTAACACTCTAGTGTGTAAAGAGACTAGAAACATACTTTGCTGCGAAAACTATATTAAAAGGTAACCAAAAGCTGTCCGAACTACTTTGATTTCGCTAATGTTTGAGTGTATTGGACATTACTCCAGGGAAAGGTTACAGACAGTGGCGGCTCGTCACCTGTACAAGAGTTGAGGATCAGAAGGCATTTATTTAGAAACCATACATTTAATATAAATAAATTTTTATATTATCTAAGGAGTATTATTTCGTATAATTTTATGGTATAAGAATTATAAATTTGACGTTCATTTGAGAATTATTCACAGCCTTTCTGTACTAGATCAAAACACAGCCTTTTTGTCTGTTGAACTACGATTTAAATAAATGAAAAATATGAAAGATTATTCTATTTTACACAAAAACGCCACTCTTATTTAATTTAGGCAACTCTGTTGGTTTTTAGGTTTTAACTTTTAAATAGTTTAATGTATCTTGTCAATAAAATTTTTATTCTTTTAAGTTATAAACTATGCAAAGTAAAAAATTACAAAAAGAATACAATAACAATCAGCAACGATAAAAATAAAAAATTTCAAAGTAACTATTCGAAATAACCGTCAACCACCTCAATACATTTTAGAATGCGATTTCTTAAAGACCTTTGACTATTAAACAAGACTTGTGTACTATTTTTAAATGCATTTGCGACTCCTGGTATTTTCTGTCGTAACTTCTGGATAGAAATATTTCTTTTCTAGATAGGGGGGCGATAGTAGTATCTTCATGCATACGATGATGTAATTATTAAGCTTGAAACACCAACGGTACACATAGATCAGTATCAAAATTAACTTATCGTGTGAAGATGACAAGAGGTACTTCGTACCTGGAATCACATGAACTTATGCATGCAAACTAACATAGATTTAACGTATTAATAGATATTGCGTGTATTAGTGTAGGTTAGTATGAGGCATATTTTTCTTTATTTATTCACACAAAAATGTTCACTCTAAATTTAAAATAATAAATTTCATATATTTCGTGTATTTAAATCTTTAATTTGTATCGGACTTCTATAAAAATCTGAAAGTAAGAATTTTTCTTTTAAAATTAAAAGTTTTTACGTCTATATAGTATTAACTACAACTAAGACATAAAATATACACCTTCACAGATTGTTGGTGCGCGGATTGATTGTCCTAGAGTAAAAAAACCTACCATAAAAACAAACTCGGTAAAAATTTTTTAAAAATAGCCCAAACACGACGAGTTCAGTTTTATAAATAAAGAATCTACATCGGGTGATGCAAAATTGAAAATAGTGAAAATACACAGGGTAAGTCAAAAAAGAAATCGTTTTAAAGATGGCGTTTAAAACGGCGCTGATGACCTCAACAAACAGGTAGCTAGTTGGTGGTCGTTTGACATAATTAAAATGGTGCGTTTAAAGGTTGTACCAGGTGTTGCCAAATTGAATATATTAGAAATGTACAGCGTAACTTGAACAAGAAATTACTTTAAAGATGGTGTTAAAAATGGCGTCGATGACGTCAACAAACATGTTGCTAGTGGGCGTAGTCATATGGTGGAACTAAACATGACGTGTGTAGAAGATGTACCGGGCGATGCAAAATTGAAAATATTAGAAATATACAGGATAACTTTGTTACATTATATTTTATCTTCCTAAATATTTTCTTTCAATTTACGTTGTTCTCAAATATTCCGACACATTCGCTTCGATATTTTGAGTATCTACCTGTTATAGGAGACGCCGTGATCACGTTTTATAATTTAGTAAATCAATTTGTTCCTGCAAAACTCATCCTAATGCAATTGAAACAAGTAATTGTTCAACACTCTGTAGAATGCTATTAGTGCATTTAGTTTAAGTCAAAGTACCTCAATTTATCTTTATTGTTTGATATAATGCCGGAAATGTACTCGGTTGTCTACAATCCGTGCTTTCTGAACGAATATGTTCGCTTTTTTATGAGTATTAATGTAAGTTTGAATAGCATAAATTTTCTACAGTTGTTATTAACAACAGAATAAGAAAAAATTGATGGCGATATACTTTTTTTGTCTATGTGAAGCAGCCCACTCTACGCATTTGTAGTCATCCCGGTCTCTCAAAACATCCATTATCTTTTATTGCGAGCCCTTATTTCGCTTTCCTTTCCGTTTATGTCTAACCCGTGCATTATAAAGTTACAACGTAATATAAAATTGCTTTCAAAATGGTGTTCAAAATGGGGGCCGGTTGAAGTCACAAATGGCGCTTGTTAAAGAAGAAAAGACCGCCGTTATTCCTTTACTCTAAATAATATTCAAATCATTCGATAAAATAATCTGAAACCCTATTTACTTGTTGAATTTAAATGCTACATCCACTTCTCAAACCCTAGAACTGCTAGGTGTTTGGTCCTAGAATTGTGTAACGTAATTTAAATGGCATTTTCAAATAGTATTGAATAATTACACTCAAGACGTCAAATTTTTTTATTCGTTTTCCGAAGAACATACACTAACAACCTGGCCGATGTTTTTGTATTCCTAGTGGATTTTCACAAAACATTGCCGACATACATAAATAACCCGCCCGACGTTTCTTGCATTCCTACTGACTGCCGGTAAAGTAAGATCTATAAGGGTCTAAAGATAAAGTGGTGGGAAGAGGTAATATGAGTTTTACAAAGCACGCTTATGGGAGAAGGTAGAGCCTATTTACATGGGCCTCATGAGAAAAAACTATGAGAGGAGGTAATTACTGCGTCAGAAGTCCCATATATATTCTACTAATATGTTTGATTTAACGAAAATATTAAAAATCGCGAAAATACTTTTTGGATACAGTGGACTTAAACTTCCATGATGACAAGAGAAACAAGTGAGCAGGTACTAGATAGTTATTTTTACCGCTGAATTGTAAATCAAAATAGGTTTAGTTATGTCAAACATTAGGAATAATAAACTAAAATGGCTTCAAATTAATACCGATTGGGAACTATTTAAATGCAATTTTTTATTACTCTAAGTAAGAAATGACCTTGATCATGTAGTTAAAACTGTTAGCGGTGATTCACCAGAAGCATTAAACAAAAAGTTTGCAATGCGTAAGTTGCAAATTCCATATAATATTTATTTTGGAATAACCATAGGTTATGTTTATCACTTAACACGTGTCTGTATATCGCTCAGTTTAATTACTTCTTTGTTATGCGTTCACTTGGTGTTTTTGGCAAAATGTGGTTTTCCCCAAATAACAAGTATATTTGTTAGGGATAGCATTTTTTTATTTAAGAAGGCGTGGTTCGGTGTTCGGTGCGTTTTGTACCTAATAATTGTATTTATTTTTGCAATTCGTCATTTGGCACTTTTTTCTCCTGAAATTTTAGTTTACGTTCTTATAGCCTGTTATTATTCCTACCTTTGCGCTATCGCTGTTCTTGAATTTTGGTTTAACTGAAGCTGTGATTTTAATGTGTTCGGTATGGTGTTAGCTCTGAGGATTGCTTAGATCAGCTTAAAGAACTTAGATCCGCAGACAGAGGTTTTGACGAACTAATTCTGACTAACCTATTGGCATACGAAAGTTTTTTAGTTTGCCGCTTGTGATTATTTTACTAACGACCGCTAACTTTATTTGTTATTTATTTTGTTGTACATTAGTACGAAAGTTATATTTTATACTTTGATGTAGCCTGGCTAATCTGTAGATTATTTAACTGAAACCTCAATTCTGAAGTTTCTCTATAGCTATAATTGTGTTTATTCATCTATTTATTGTTTTGCTTTTCGGACAGGATGTTAATCAACAAATTCGATCTTACTATCTGTTATAAAACTGAGGTTTGGATACTTCCTACTATCTACTAATATACCCTTCACTGCTACTTCTACAGTGAGAACGTCTCACTGACGTCCAACGACAAGAGAATGTTACAATAGTATTTACGCTGTCAAAAAAATGTTTCAGACAAATTTGTATTTTTAGCCGTAGAACCCAAATCTGTAATAAAAAAATAGAGGTTCCTATTTAAGATTTCAAAATTTCCACGCGTTCTACATGCAAGGGGAAGGGGAGAAATATCCTATCACTACAATATTTTCTCCGGGAATTGATTAAATTTTGATTATGGACAATTTTTCAGTAGAGTACTTACTATTCGAGATATTCGAAACCTTCAGGTTAAAAAAATCACTCAGTATAGAATTGATTTATAATAGAATTACGATATATTTGGTTAAAATTGAAATTACTTAAGAAAAACTTGTACAAGTTATAAAACAATTCTTCTTTGATTAAATTTTACAGTGAGACGGCGCCTCATGTAACCAGCCGCCACTTTTTACAGAGAATATAAGAATATGTTATTAGACTTAAACAGGGATCGTATAGTCGTGGAACCAATCTACAAATTCTGAAGGTTTAAAATAAGAAACGGAAAACAGGAGGAAGGAACATCACTATGTCTATTAACAAAGTGATCATGTTTTAAAGAATTTAAGGTACTAAACAGGGTCCCCTCAATAAACGATAATTTAATTTAGTCACCATATTATAAACATGAGAAGCAACAATATTTATAACAATGGTCATTATTTGTATACTACAATAACAATGTGCTTGCTATAATTATTACAGCAATAGTAAATTCACTGTGAATTTTAGAGAATTCACATCATGGTTCTACTCAAAATATTATATACCTTGGATCTAGAGTTCTACAATTGTTTAAACTTTGAGCTAGCTTTCTGTCTTCTGGTTTTCTTGAAATTAGCAAAGAAGTTTCATTAGGTTTAAGAGTAAAAATTGTCCACAATGGAAAAATGACGTATAACGTCAGTTCTAAAATTTGCTATTGCTTAATTAAAAATTATCAGTCCACGGTCAGTCAGCAGCTATTTATTTCTTTAATTTCATGGTATTTATGACAGCGTATTTAAATCCGTAACATTAGTCATAAATCCATTAGGTTCGCTTCACATACGTTTTATTGAATATACTAATTGTAATCTGTAAACTAAAATTGAAAGATATAAATTTTGATTGATTTGTTATTACCAAAATAAAAATTTAATTATCGGGCATAAATATAGAAATCGTTGATTGCTAATTTATGCGGTTATCGTCATGTGTTTCTTTAAAACTAGATCTTTACATTATTAATTTTTGCTTAAAAGAACAGAATTTCTCGTTATTGTAGATAAGCTTATAACAAACAAAATTTACCGTACTTGCAGTTTACAAGAGAATATGATTGCGAACTAAAACTTCCAATCAAAATAAACTTATTAGTTATTACCCTAGCAAAGGAATTTATAATTTTCAGACAATTCCATTGATATATGAAAAAATCGAGAAATCCATTCCGTTAAACACCGGCGTTCCAAGAACACGTGATACAAAAATTTTGACCGAAACATGGATTTTAAATAACTTAAGAGCGATTTATAGTGATACTGTCAGGTATGGTCAATTAATAGGACATCGGTCCTTGGTGCGGTTTGATTCTTCAGCAAATTATCAGCCACGTGAACCTAACATCGCAGAAACAGAACTTTTGATAAAATTGTGACTTATGAAGTACTATGTATAATACTAGTAATTGCTTATCCATGAATACATTTCTGTATTGATTGTATACCTTACAACAGCAGAATTCAAAATGAAATATTTGGGTGGGCCGACCATGAGACCATTAGTGATATGATTTCGAAGCAGATGAAACAATAGAATGAATCCTTTCTTAAATTTATTTCGCAGTACATTTGGTGCAACGCAAGCATGATCTTCAAGATAATTGCAGCATTTATTGAATAACAATTCAAATGTATAAATCAAAAAACCAAGAAAAATAGGATAAAGAAAGTGTTTTTAGAGGTGATACCAAAAACCAAATGTTAAGAATTAATCTGAATAACCACCTATTAAAATAAGTAAGCTGTATATTCTTCAAAATGAGCAAAATAGAATGCAAAAAATGTTTTGCAACCATACTAATGAACAATTTCTACTGATTTCAAATTTAACAAATATAATAAGGAGCCAAGGTCAACATAATATCTATACATGGAATTATAACTGTTATAACAAGTTTTATGACAGAAAAAACACCTAAAAGAGAGGAACTGGTAGGAAGAGACTGAGAAGTTAAAAATTCCTACATTAATATTTTTATGCTATTAAAACTAAAACTGGGTAAATTAGAAAAGTTAAAATCAGAAATACAGAGAAGCAAATTAGGCGTATTTAAATTATATGAAGTTAAACGTTAGGAGCAGAAGGTTTGCTAGAAAATAATTGTATATGGAGAAAATGGCGGAAATAGCAATACACAAAATTTGGCTTGTATCACCCTAATGCTTAGAAGAAGAACAATAATATATACATGTATATAATATATATATATATATATATATATATATATATATATATATATATATATATATATGCAGGGTGTCCCAAATTGAGAAGGATAGCATGGGTATCTTTCTTATTATTAATGATAGAGATCTGCTTAAATGAGCAAAGTTGTGTCATTTGGATAGCTTATTTAAATTCCGCATAGATACATTCGAAATTCCAAACGGTTTAGAAATTATTTAAAAAAAACTGAAAACTGCCAATTTCTTCGAAGTCGAATATTTTTGTTATAATAAAAGATACGAAAAAATGTTTCTTATAAAAGTTACTTAGTTCAATTGTCTGTACTTAAAAGTGATATTAAAATTAAATTCAAGATGGCGGTTATCTAGATATTAGCATCAACCTTCATATTTTAAATGGACGCCATATTGGATTTTTAGATGGTTAGATAGCATATTTTTTTCTCTTTTCAACGATGTATTACAATATATGTTTAAATGAAAAAATTTACTGAAAATAATAATTTAAATTTTTTATCAAGTAGGCATCAACACAAATCAGTTTTAAAACAAATTAAACGAAAAAAAACATTAGAATAACATTAAACATCAACTAATAAATCATAGCAATTGTTCAAAATGTTGACCGTTATTATTTAAACACAATCGGCAACGTTTTAGAACACTTTTTGTTACGCGTCGTAATGTATTCCCATTAAGACCGTTTATTGCCTGCATAACCGCTTCCCGTAGTTCATCTACATTATTGTACTGGAAATTACTTCCATATACATTATCTTTTAAAGTGCCCCATAAATAAAAATCCAGGGGTGTTAAGTCTGCTGATCTAGGCGGCCATTTTACAGGTGTGTAGGTCATGATTACCCTGCCATCAAAACGGTTACTTAAGTAGGTGATAACATCTCTAGCGTTGTGTGGAGGTGCGCCATCTTGTTGATACCAAATTTGATTATTTTGTGCCAAAGGTAGGTCGTCTAATAAATCTTCTAAAGATGTTTGAAGCATTTCCAAATAACGTTGAGAGGTTAAGGTTCCATCGAATATTATAGGACCAAGTAAACGGTTTCCCAATATACCACAAAAAACATTACATACAAATCAAATTTGAGTGCGGCGTGGAACTGTTATGTGTGGGTTTTCCTGTGCCCAATAGTGTTCATTATGACGATTAAATATTCCACAGTTAGAAAAATAAGACTCATCGGCACACAAAACGCGATTGATAAAATCATTATTCTCCCTAACTTGATTGATAAACCATCTGCAAAATGTTGATCTGCGGAGATAGTCGTTTGGTTGTAAGTTTTGAGCAATGTGTAATCTGTAAGGGTGATATTTATGCTTTTTTAAAATTCTTGATGCTTGAGACTTGGATACGTTTACTTGGGTTTCTATCTCCCGTGTTCGCTTGTTGAAAAATTTGCCATTTGAATATTTTATAGAATAAGTATATCACAACTTATAACTGGAAAAGAGAATACACAAATGCCAATTATTAGTAAAACAAATAGACTAATTCAACATGACAGTTTGTTATAATTTCATTTGTTAAAGAGAAATCTGATGATGCCTACTTGATAAAAAATTTAAATTATCATTTTCAGTAAATTTTTTCATTTAAACATATGTTGTAATACATCGTTGAAAAGAGAAAAAAATATGCTATCTAACCATCTAAAAATCAAATATAGCGTCCATTTAAAATATGAAAGTTGATGCTAATATCTAGATAACCGCCATCTTGAATTTCATTTTAATATCACTTTTAAGTGCACACAATTGAACTAAGTAACTTTTATAAGAAACATTTTTTCGTATCTTTTATTATAACAAAAATATTCGACTTCGAAGAAATTGGCAGTTTTCAGTTTTTTTTTTAAATAATTTCTAAACCGTTTGGAATTTAGATTGTATCTATGCGGAATTTAAATAAGCTATCCAAATGACACAACTTTGCCTATTTAAGCAGATCTCTATCATTAATAATAAGAAAGATACCCATGCTATCCTACTCAATTTGGGACACCCTGTATATATATATATATATATATATATATATATATTGAGAAGTCGAATTTTAGAAATGAGGAGCATTGCATAATGTCAATGTATGATAGAATTGCATTCGTCAATGAAGGCAAAAACAAATTAACAAATTAGTAGTTAAAAAGTCATTTGCATCTTAGTAAAGAAACATCACTCGTTGTACGAGAAATGTTATTTTCACAGAATATAACAACACACTTACACGTGATCGTTATGCTAAAGGAGAGCGAAATATTTTGACTTTAGCATAGTTGTTGTCTGCAATAGGTACTCTGAAGATTGCTTAAATATAGAAACACGAACGCAGCTTATATGAACAGCTGCTATTTTCTTATCTTTCCAAGTTCGTTTCGATAAAACTATGGAATTGCCAATAATCCAAAGAGAGTTTTTTGTAACCCATTCAATAAAATAGTATTAGCTAAAATACTCCTTGAAAAGTGCATTCGCTTTGAAAACATCGATTGAAAATCAATTGAAAATATAGTAATCCTTGCAACAAAAAAAACACTCAGTCACATAAACGAACTTGATTCAAGCATATTTTTTTTTGCAATCATTAATAAGATTCTAATTGTAAAGAGCATATTTTATTTACTCTCCATTAACGAATGCGTTACAATGCAACATTCAAATAGTAATGACATTTGAGACTCGGCCTTAGTAGACCTACCAAATCAAATATTTCAACGGACATAATTATTAAAAATATTGTGTTTATTTTAGGCAAGGAATGGTGTGCCAAGATTAAAACATAAATCGGCAATTGCAGATGATTGGTTTTTGCAAAGCTCTAGAAATTCATCGATTGTATTATTAAATAGCATTCTTGTTCCAAAAGGGCATACATTCTTTGCAATTAAGTATTCTTTTACTCCATGCCACGAACCTATTGTTAAATATAATCTTTTGCAATCGCACAAAAGATTGTAACAAAAATAGTTATTTATTATATAAAGGAAAAAAGTACTAGATTTTAGCTCAAGGTATGATGCTTCGCGTCGGGAGACAAAACACCGAGAGTTAAAATCTTACATTTTTAGCCGTGTATAATACACTATTTTTTTCTGTGACAGGCCAAACGATGATTTAATATTGAAAAAAATATTACAATATTGTTACGTATTGATTTACAAGTCCATTATTAATTAGTATTAGTCATACACATTTTAGCCTTTGTTCAATATCGATGCAGTCATATTTCCTGATGACCAATTCTCACGAGAAAGTTAACAGGAAACATGAAACACGCACGATACGGCCAACCAAGAAATTCAGATTAGTAAACCAGTGGCAAACCACTATCTGTATGTTCTCATTAATATTTCAGGAAACATTTATCATGTTAGATATGATTGTTTATAAAAGTGGTAGCGACTGGCTAACTAGGGCTCTTCGCTCTGCTCTCTTCCCTTTAGTTAGTCTGTCTCCGAGTGACCTCAGCGGTCATATTAATACAGTATTAAAATGTAGTCAAGCAGCGAACCGCACGTCCCCTTAAGGGAGGCGGCGAATACTTCTTAGCATGTAAGTAATCTTTTTTATGTAACTTAATTGTAAGGCTGATCCTGTACAAATGCTGCTCGCTTATTTATTATATGTATCATACTTTAGCTTTATTCCAATCATTCTTACCCCAGCTTAAATTGAGTGGTCATTAGAGTAACGAGGACTATGTTCCTCTAGTTATTGTCACCAGGGTGGTGACTGGTGGAAGCCCCCAAATAAACAAGGCGTGTAGAAGTAGGTGACTGGTAGGCGGTCCCGCAACTGTAACTAATTACAGTGCTACGTTAAGAGTAAACCCTTAAAAACAGCACACTTAACAAGTGGTCCAGTTTACCCCTTAACAATTGGTGGAGGTCGCCGGTTCCGCATTTAACGGCTCCGAGTTTAGCAAGTGATGGAGATACCATGGGTAACAATGTGTTACAAAAAATTAACCTATCAGTACTGAAAAAATATACGCAAATTCTATCCTACAATTGAACGACCACTATGAACAAGAAACTAACGCAATCGCTTAGCTTATATATTTTTACGCTAATTGACTAACAAACCATTAAATTATTAAATGCTTTTCATTATCATATTCACAATATGTAAGTATAAAAAAACAAAAATAGAATAAAAAATTCGCACAATCTCATTTACAACACCAAACCACAAGTGATAACCATTATCACAGAGTTTCGCTAACACAGCGATAAACAAGTACTAGAAAATAATGTGTGAAACAAATTAACAAACTTATCGGAAACGTCCTACTACGAAAAAATATGCATAGCATTTTGGGCAGTATACTTTTGATACTTCGCAGAAGACGGCGTATAAAACAAAAACCTCCAAGTTCAAACTCATTAACTTTAGAATAACACGGTATGTATTAAAAGAGAATTTTTCTTTCTTTTTGCTTTTAAACCTAAAGCTGCATATGTGATCAGATATTATCACACTATAATAAAAGTTTTGAAAATTATTACATAAAATTAGTAACGTACAAATACTTTCATGAACAAAATTTATCAGTTGTCAACCACAAAACCGCAGAGCAATGTAGAACAGACTGTTGAACTTTTAAAGTTATTTTAAAAAGGAAACTATTTAATTATAGAATACAGAGCACATGTTTTGAAATTTTTAATATTTTTTCTTAAACTTTACTATTAAAAGGGACAAACCTTTAATTAAAAATAAGTAAAATTTTATATATTCAATTTAAGTTAGGAAAAAATCCACTTTCAGGATTTCACCGAATTCTGCTTTTAAAGCATTTATCAAAAATAGTGATAAACTTAAGAACCATTTTGAATTAATTAAATGAAATAATTATATTCAAACAAGCATGTCATAAAAGGAACTAAATAAAGAGATGAAATAGAACTTGAATAGGAAATTCTTATTCTTTATGCAAAGTTACCGGCACAGTTGTCATTAAATTCGTTAAATAACGATAAGATAAGGCCAGACTTACGTGGAGTCAGCCTAGTTGTTCGAACTTCATAGTTATGTAGCCCAGGATGGCAACACACAAAAACGTACAAAACGTTACATTAAAACATGAAAAAGGATGTTTTAGTAATAGTATTAAGTACACAGAGGTACTTAATCGCTTTCCGGTCCGAACAATTACTGTGGAAATTTTGAAAATTTAAAGTATTAAAAAGGAGTTATTCGTGATTGAAAATTCAGTCATAAAGACATAGCATATCATTATTGAGAGAATTCCAGTGAATCATTTTAATTTAAACGTAATTTCAAATTATTATAAACTTATTTTTATACAACGCAACTTCAACGCTAAAATAAATTATTGAATAACGATTTATTTGTCATATCTATAAAATGCAGCTTCGCAATTACTACGCTTTTAATTATGCTTAAAATTAATTTATAATATACTTTTACAATATTAGACTAACGAACCGTAAAATTAGCAAACGCTTTACACTAACATATTAATTTACGATTTTAGGACATTAGTATAGGAATGTTTGGTAAACAGCCATTCAATTAGATTTTAGTTACACAAAATTAAAAGCAACACGCATCCTAACTCAGGTATTTTAAGATAGTGGTAGGAAATTTTCAAGGAATGTGTCATCGTAAACAGAAACAGGATAAATAAGGTAATTTGAAATTATCTCAATGTTAACTTTATAATTATATCCAAAAGGCAGACATCTTTCAGTCAGGCAAAGATTTTAGTATTGATGTATATTTATCCGGCACAGCTATCAATAAAATCAACGTACCCGATGATGGACGTTGAGGTAGGAGTGACTTACGAAGGGTCATTCTAGTTGTACGAAAATAATAGGGTATAACCCTGTATAGGTAGTAGTCGTCAGTAATACGACAATAGTGTAATAAGGTATCGAAAATTCGTTTTACGATAACGATACTAGGACAGTACAAGTCCAGATAAACCGGTTCGTACAATTGCTGTGAAAATTTA
Source organism: Platerodrilus igneus (assembly GCA_036346225.1). NCBI lineage: Eukaryota > Metazoa > Arthropoda > Insecta > Coleoptera > Lycidae > Platerodrilus > Platerodrilus igneus. The sequence goes on along the minus strand of JARFIW010000731.1, from coordinate 2,951,929 downwards.
ATTCAATTAAGGAACAACTAGTGAGATTTTAGGTTGAAAGATAAGTCAAATTAAATGTATGTAATTGATACCATATTTTAAAAATAGGGATGTAATTCAAAATCTAACCAATTCAGTCACTTGGAAATTATAAAACCAAATGACTATAAATGAACTGGTCATATCGCACTTACAGCTTATATATACAATTTCTACACTAGATCACAAGTAGAACAATCAGGTTATATGAGTTATATTATAAAAATTATCATGTGTATTTTATGTATTTCGTTTTCATTCTCCACCACGGACACTCAAAATAAGCGTACCAAGTTGAAAGGTCGCTGAGTGTGAGATATTAAATAGTCAATTTCTATTTAACGCATCTGCCTGCTAGAGACTGTGCAAGTATGCTATGGGATCGCACAGCCCACTCGGTTAATTTGGAAGATCGCTAAGTGTAAAACACTACGATCGGAGGTTCGAATCCCACCGAGGCAACTTAAAGTTTTTGTGTATTCTTGTGTTTACGTACGTACGATGTTGATATATGATGATAAATGTATTGTTTATCTTGTGTGGAGCCTAGCAGAAGCACCGTGATTTAATTTGTATTTATTGAGTTAAAGCATATATGATGTTATATGTATAAAAGGGTACCCAAGTTAAGAGTAAAATAAAGAGAAGCATAGAAGCTTCCAAGTAAAAGAAAAATACCATAAATATAATATACCTCAAAGTTTGTTAACCGGATCTCAAGCTACCCTAGTAGACCTTCGAATTTTGTAATATAAATATATTTATTTAATTCCTTTAACATAAAAATTAGCCTAAAATTCACTTACAAAGAAAACAACTAACTACACTGCGAAACGAGTTCTGCTCCAGTGAAACAGTAGACCATTTTACCTGCTTATTCAATTATTTTTTCTCAAACGCTATCCGTTTTTATACTCAACTACTGTTGCCACCGAAAAGAACTACGTTTGTCCTAAATTAACACAAGTGTACAAAGGACACGCAAAACTCTTTAGTTTTGAAGAGCTATCAGAATTAAAGACACAATTTTAAATTTCGTTTTGAGAATTATTTTTGATGAATCAATCCATATAAAAGAAAGGTCACTTTAGTCCAAATACCTACCGATATTTTACATACAATTATTAGCATTATCTACCTATTAAGATTTTATCTTTTTGACATTACATTTCGACATAATTTTTTCATATTCCTCTTTTGCTGGTATGAGCCAAAACCACACTCATACAGACAGTTAACAAGATTTTGAAAAGTCTAAATTAATTTTTTATAAAGATATTACTTATTTTATATGGTCATGAATACCATGGCTGGAGAGAAATAGCCAACCTTTCCAGACTCTAATTTTGAGCAAAACTTAACTGCTGGAGAAACCTAGCCAACTTCTTCAGATTTAAACAGTTTTGGAACCATTGGTTAATACATGTTAAGCCGAAATCATAGTAATATTGAACCTTTTCTCTTCTCTTGTCAAAAGTCCTACCTAAATAAATAAACCATTCAATGACAATTATTTTATATTGAAAATACATATTTTTTATTTAAAGTCATTACTTTAAAAATTTCCTTTGACGATTTTATAAGCAAACTTTTGCTTTACCTTTTGAATTTTATTTTTACGTACACACGTGCAGAACGTGTGCTTCGTTTTTTTTAAATATTTGTAAGACTCAATGGGACAACGAGACGTTGACGTATTCCGCTCTTTTCCGACTGAGTCATAATTATTTTTCTTCTTTAATGTTAACTTTAACTTAGTATAAGACATTACCAATATTTTTTACAAATCCTATGAAACGATAGTTCGTTTCTCTATTGTACAACATAACTGCTTTACTAATGAACTTTAGATTTATTTTTAACTATAAGTGTATCACTAAAACAAACCTCTCATACCTTAACTCTGTTTAAGCAACCAAGAGTATCTTTCCTAACTACTAACTGACTATGTTAGTTCATGGCGGACCACGCTGAATAAATTAAAGAACCAGTATACCAAAACCAAGCTAGCTCAATCCAATAAGAACCAACAACCATAATACCAATTTCCATAACGGAATCAACAATTACTGCACATTACTGGAACCTGTCCAGATAGCAATTTTGTTTTTGAAAATGGGACCCCATAAACTATGGCAAGGCACCCAATACATTAAACCTTCGTACTACCTCAACAAGCAGACACCCAACTGGTTACAAAGTTCTGCATGAATGAACATCAATGGAATACAGACGCAAACACATGGTCAATTCCAAAAATGGTTAATATGGTTACCTAGAAAACTTTTCGATACATCCTAATGTACCCTTATGGTCTTTGTGGGTCTAATGGATAAGCACGTACAAATCTTAGTCAACACCAACCCTATTTATGGGCCAACACGGTTTAATTGGATATCAACTTTTGTTAATCAACCAAATCGATCAATATAGTGAGCTTCGATTCAAATGGTTATAATAGCTTGATGACATCGCAACACACGACAAATAACTCTCAGCAACTGGTTCACAAACAACATCGTCACGCTCCAGCCATGAACACACATTTATCTTTGTAAGCCTTTTATTTATTTTAACAACTTGTTATTCATTAAGATTTTGTACTCTGATTACTACTAGGTATATTCAGTTTGATATCTACCTAATCTTATATTTAGATTTTTATATATTTTTATTTGAAAATCAAACCCTGAATGTTCGATATATTAATCACGATATAATATTCGTTATTATTGTTTACAAAATTTAAACATTTTATTTTTACAATTTCAAACTTTTATAACCTTAACTATGTAATGTAAATCATCAGTAACTATCTTCTTACCCACATTATCTAACACGCACCTTATTACTATATTTAGTACAATTTTCTAAATTCCGGGTCGAAATTTCTTAAACGGGGGGGGGATGTGTTACGTATTGATTTACAAGTCCATTATTAATTAGTATTAGTCATACACATTTTAGCCTTTGTTCAATATCGATGCAGTCATATTTCCTGATGACCAATTCTCACGAGAAAGTTAACAGGAAACATGAAACACGCACGATACGGCCAACCAAGAAATTCAGATTAGTAAACCAGTGGCAAACCACTATCTGTATGTTCTCATTAATATTTCAGGGAAACATTTATCATGTTAGATATGATTGTTTATAAAAGTGGTAGCGACTGGCTAACTAGGGCTCTTCGCTCTGCTCTCTTCCCTTTAGTTAGTCTGTCTCCGAGTGACCTCAGCGGTCATATTAATACAGTATTAAAATGTAGTCAAGCAGCGAACCGCACGTCCCCTTAAGGGAGGCGGCGAATACTTCTTAGCATGTAAGTAATCTTTTTATGTAACTTAATTGTAAGGCTGATCCTGTACAAATGCTGCTCGCTTATTTATTATATGTATCATACTTTAGCTTTATTCCAATCATTCTTACCCCAGCTTAAATTGAGTGGTCATTAGAGTAACGAGGACTATGTTCCTCTAGTTATTGTCACCAGGGTGGTGACTGGTGGAAGCCCCCAAATAAACAAGGCGTGTAGAAGTAGGTGACTGGTAGGCGGTCCCGCAACTGTAACTAATTACAGTGCTACGTTAAGAGTAAACCCTTAAAAACAGCACACTTAACAAGTGGTCCAGTTTACCCCTTAACAATATATTAAAGTCAAAAAATCAATCGATGTCAAATTTGAAGTTTCACAAAAGTAATCAAATATCTGTCAATTTAATTCTGCGAGTGGTTTCAAAAATTGTTTACTTAAGTTGTTTATATCGATTGTTTTTAACGCGACGAACTTTATATTTCGATGTTATGTTACACCCGAATGTTACAAGTGTGGACACGGCTTTAAATTAAATATCTTCGCGTTCTTACTTATTTGCACAACTCGGGAAAAAAGTACTAATTTTTTCCCGGCGAAAAAAGTAAATTCATAAAAAGGGACATTTTATTACCCATCAAGAAACATTAAATGTAAAATTTTTTCCCGTCACAGAAAAAATAAAATTAAAATTCTCCCAGCATCGTGGCAATTGACTCGATGCTGTTCTTGACACTACTTTAAATGCAAATAGTTCTATATTTACTGTTACGTGTAAAATGAGTGTTACGTTAGAAATTTAGATTTGTCCTGAAGTGGCGGGAACACCGTATCAATTTTAGGGTGCACCGGCTAACTATAGTAGTGTGGAAGTAAGTTCCTATAGAAAAATATAATAAAAATTAAAAAAATAAACATTTGAAATGGCAGAAATACAAACTACGTTACTATAACTACTTACGCTGAAAGACCTTTCGATTGTCATAATTAAGTGGAGCCAACCCGTTTCTTCTCAGAAATCCTTTCGATGTTTTCGCTACACGAAGGACGTTTATTCCGGAAAGGTCTTTTTTGCCTTTGGTTTCCTAAATTTATTATATTATACGTTATCTTGTTCTACAGCATTTTGAAAACACTCACTAAATACAATACAATTTCTGTCCGGCCATGGTAACTTCCGTAATAAACTTTATCAATTCCATTTAACTCCTTCCCCTCACTGTCCTTGCATCAATCTCTAGAAACCCCACAACAACTGATATACTCCTGTCCCCTAACTTCTCTACTACAAATTAACCTCAAGCAATCTACAAACTTTGACCCGTTTTCCCCACTTCCTAACATAAACTTCCTAGTCACTAACTACCCTCAATAATTAAACCATTTCCTAAATTAAATTCTTTTAACCAAACAGACCACCCCAACCAGCGGCACTAACACACTTAATATACACTCTTGCAATTCACTACCACATCACACTTACACTCGCACTATGCGCACAATCAGCTCCACGCCACGTGCACAGTCAACGTCAAAGGTAGGGGCACAAATCCCCCTCACCAAAACTTTAAGAAACCCAATTGTATTGGAATTATTGATTCTAAGGTCTTAAATATATGTAAACACATAATGTACGGCTAGTATGGGCTCTGGCCTAGGTATAGTCCACAATAAAATTAATTTATCTATCTATCTATCTATCACTAAATTTTGTCTTATCGAGGAAATTTTTTTAATAAAATACCTGACCTAAATACGATTTCATCACCGGGGTGACTTTCACACTTATCTAATTTTACGTAGTTCATAAATAAGTCCAAATAAAATTCAACCCAAATTTAAGATTACATTAGACTACATAATTGTCATATGAATATTTTTGTAAAAGAACTTAATTTTCTGATATCAGATTGGCCGGGTCTTCCAAAAAAATAAATAAAACCTTAACACATTAAATGCTACTTTTATCAAACTAATTTTTCTAAGTTTTACGAATATTGGTAACTACATTCTGAATTCCATTTCTGGAAATGTTAACCTAGCAATAAACAAACACCTTGGTCTATAAAGCTTTTCATGTCCACATTCCATAGTCCCTTAACTGGCACTGCCCCGCATCTAAAACCTACCTTAAAAATTGTCATGCGCATCTTAATGAATCTTTAACAAAATGTTCTAATTTCCATTTTCTACACTGCGTCCATATTTAGTTTGTCCGTCCAAATTTAATATTGACATCTTCTTATTTGATTTATAGTTAAAGTAACCCAAACACGTTACATGATGAAGAATTCATTCCCATAGAATAGTATAGCGGCTAATTTGACACCCAGAGAATGGAAGTGTCGAGTACCGGAATAATGATCATAATAATTTAGATATAGCAGTTGCTTGGTTTTTAAAATTGACCTATAATTTGTATAACTTCCTTGGTGTAGTCTGTTACGAAGTGGGTACGGGTTTGATTCCCATAGCAGAACCTTGCTGCAGTGCGTGTAGGGTTCTTGTCTGCTAGTTAGAGGCCATTTTATCTTGGTGCCTACGTAGTTTGAGTAATAAAATAAATATTTTAATTGACGACCTACCTGCATAGGCAAGATTTTTGTGAAAAAACATTTTCGTGACTTTGACCTTTAATATGTCAAAACATCAGCACACTATTGTTGACTTTGAAAATACTCCTTGGAGTATTAGTACATACGTACAAAACACCAGTTTTACTAGATTTATTTGCCAGATTAAACCTAAAGTTATTAGTGGTCAACGAGTCGAATTGGTATTTTTAAGGAGAAATCGCTTTTTATCGTTTGTTTTATATACTAGCACTTTATATGAGTACTCCAATTTATAAATTTTCATTTTGGTTACTATAACATCAGGAAAAATTACATTTACTTACTACATTTTAAACCGCAACAATTTGCAGTTCACACATCTCCACCTAAAATATATGTGATTGTATAATATTTAATATCATGGAAAGAGTAGGCGGTGTTGTCTGAAAAAAATACTAGCACTCTGAAATTTGATTTCTAAGTGTTTATTCAAAATAGAAAATAAACATTCTGTTCTAAAATGACATCTTCTAGTACAAAGTTTTTATGTACTTGACATCTTTACCGTTAATGTTAAGAAGTCTAATTATTTTACAATATTTACTATTCACTTGAAACTGTATTTGCATAAGTCTGTGATTTGGATGTAATCATGTACTGATTGTTTAAGAATTAGTACTACAAATTTAGTCGACGCAAAGTTATTTACTCATGCTACTTAGGAAAATGATCACAAATTATAAATCGAACTGCTTAAAACTTTGGAAGACAATTACTAAGCATATCAATGAACAAATTTATGTTTGCTGCTATTCACTAGTCATAAACACAGTAACTCCCTTAATTGCATTTTATTTGTTTGTGGTGCATATAAATTACTCATCATTAATTTTGTGTAAGCGGTATTTCATATGCTAGACAATGTTTTCTGTTTTCGCTATTTGAATGAATTTTGTGTACTTAAACTTATTTTTATTATTCATGCTCCTTGGTATATAGTTTTGAAAGATACGCTGTGCTTTATGTTTGTTTTAATATTTATATTACATATTTTATATAAAACAAATAAGGTTTAATTATACCAATTACTTTCTGGCGCCATCCAGTCCGGCTCGAGTTGTCTGAGTGTAAGATATCATTGCTGACAGAGGGATAGCTGGGGAGTGTCGCCTATGCATTTAATATGTGCAGTGGTTGTTCCTGAATAAAAGGTAAAAGCAATGCTCAGTATCATTCTTCCAAGTGTTCGTGACGACAACGATAGAGTAATTGATAAATTACTATCTGCAGCGGTACCTGGGAAGTACGTAGTGTTGAAAATTGATATTTATCTTTTTTTGTATCGCAGTGTAGATATTTCTAGATAGTTTAGAACCAGTATTCCTTATGTATAGATTGATTGCAAATATCGAATATTTGCTTTATTGAGCATACAGTTGGTAGTTGGAAACGTAACTTGATTAGGGAGCTTCAGCAATAATAAAATTATGAACTTGGATATTTAGATTAAACCTGTGTTTTGTGTTTCTAGCAATCTGCAAATAAATGTTTCTGGTCGGGTCACCTCAGCCCTAGCAAAAGAAGTATGTATAATATTTGGTTTTAAAGCACAAATGATACCTTTGCGTTTTGCTCAGATGTTCGTTACCGTTAACCTCAAGGAGACTATTTTGAATGAAATAAATTAATTTTGTCAAAAAAATTTTTTTCTCATTTGGAAAAATATTGTTTGCTTGAAAACATAGCTTGTAGATATTTAACTCATGATGTAGCAGCAGACAAATATACAAAAGTGCATTTTTTTCCATAAAAGAAAATATAAATTTTTTCTTGCATGGCGAAATTAACATTAAAATTTTTTACTTAAGAAATATTCCCATAAAATTAATTTGATAATGATTCTTCCGAAAATGTTCAATCGAAGCAGCTCCAGAAAAGGCTTTCATCACCTTTCCGTAAGAACCTTGTTATTTTTACCGACGTTATAGTGATGACTATCTGAAAGTTCTATATTTGCTGTTGGCGTTTAACATCAGTGTCTCAAAATGTTTGGGGATTTTCTCATTTATTAATATGGTTTTAGTATTGTACTGGTAATTCTACCTTAAAACTTTTCGGGCTCTACCTTTAAGCGGTTAGAAAGCAGCGTACCCTGAAATGTTACACATTTGTTTCGTCATTACAAAAGCTATTGACATATTATATTTTATTATTTCCTTTATCTCTCAAATTCTTATTTTTAGCATATCATGTTCGTAGTTGCAATTTGTAATAATCAATTAGTTTATCGTACCAAAATTGTCAAATTGTAATTGTGGGATGATAAGGTGATCTAGATATGTTAATTATAGGGAAGGACCAATTGCTATTATGTAGCAATACCGATAGCAGTGTAGCGGTTATGTAATAAACAAAGCAACTACGACAAACTACTTAATAAAGGATATAAATACCTTAAAGCCTGTGCCGCTCTGGGCAATAAAAGTCACACACAAAAGGTTAGCGGACACCCAAGAACACGCACGTTCGGTGTGGTGTCGCCTTCAGGGCTTTCGTACAACTGTCTTCTATAACCGTCCGAGTACGACTGATTGTTACTTCACGCACTCGCACTACCGGCATAAACGTTTCACTAAACTGTAGGGTACCCTCACTAATGGTATTTATTGTCATCACTACCAAATTGTTCAATGATGACGTAACATACCGCCCACCAAATTCATAGAATTTTGAAAAAGAGGGAAAGTAGGTTGGGTGAAGGAAATCACATGGGATTTGACCTTGCTAGGGAAACAGGTAACGAAAGATAGGGTGGTACACTACAGCGAGCGATATCACCAACTATGCAAAATAAAAAAATATATATGTAAATAAACAAATATTTAAACATAATATACTACCATACATGTAAGAAATGTGTATATACATCTAAACATAAAACAAAATTAAAATACCGGTAGCGGTGCTAGTTTGACCAAAGGTCGTTTTAATGTGCCATGTGCAGTTTTGATTTCAGCGACACGTATAATACCGTCCGCACCGGGAAAAGTATTAATGATACGACCAAACTTCCATTGAAGTGGAGAAAGCTGGTCGTCCTTGATGAGGACAATAGTGTCCTTTTCAACTTGTCGCACACCTACCTTAGAGTGCCATTTAACCTTCTGATTCAAAGTATGTAAGTACTCATGGCTCCAGCGAGCCCAAAAATCTTGGTGGAGTTTTTGCAGGAGTTTCCACCTGCTCTTTAATGGTAAAACGTTGATTGAATGGTCCTCATCTGGTGGTGCAGAAAGAGGCTCCATAGTTAAGAAATGACCTGGTGTTAAGCAACGCAAGTCATTTGGATCCGAACTCAAAGCGCAGAGTGGCCTTGAATTTAAAACAGATTCAATTTGAGTAAGAAATGTGTAAAGTTCCTCAAAGGTAAGTTTTTGTTCGCCGATTACGCGAGCTAGGTGTGTCTTTACCGACTTAACACCGCTTTCCCACAAGCCACCGAAGTGAGGGGCGCTAGGTGGATTAAACGACCACTTTATTTTTTCTGAGGTTACTGCACTACGCAGATAACTCGTAAGCTGACGATAGGCACCTACAAAATTAGTTCCGCATTCACTAAATATTTGAGAACAGCGTGATCGACGTGCTATAAATCGTCGCAAAGCAGCAAGAAACGCGTCTGCCGACAAATCCGAAACAAGTTCAATATGTGCTGCCTTAGTGGCAAAACAAAGAAAAATACAAATATAGGCCTTAAGAGTTTTAGAGCCTCGTAGGCGGTTAGCCTTTATTAAAAGAGGGCCAGCAAAATCAACACCAACAATACTGAACGGTTTGATTTGGGTAATACGTGCTGCCGGTAGGTCTCCCATAGGAGGAGTTACCAGGACCGGTCTGGTACGAAAACATCTATGACATGATGATAAATAGCTTCGGATTGAATTTTTAATTGAAAGAATCCAAAAATTCTGTTGTACAAGATAAGCTGTGGTATTAACACCGGGATGGTAATACCTTTCATGAGTTGACCTAATGATAAGTTTGGTTAATCGGTGCCGCTGAGGCAATAATGCAGGAAACTTTTCGAAATAGGAAAGCGAAGAATGTGTCAAGCGCCCACCTAGTCGTAAGATATTTTGTTGATCAACAAATGGAGAAAGTTTTCGCAAGGTTTTAGGTAATTTACGTTTTGCCTTGATCGAAGCTATTTCCTTTGAAAATGTAACATTTTGTACATGCCGGACGATAATCATAAGAGAATTGTGTAATTCAATGTCTGTTAAAGGACCCGTATGACGTTGAGCCATGGGTTTAGAAAATCTATAAATGTAAGCCACGATGCCTTGGATTTTATATAACGATGAAAAGCGACTTAGTAAAATGTCAATGACGTTTGGATCTGTTTGAGCGACAAATGTTAGGATCTTCTTTTCCGTAGTTACCTCAGCAATTGAGGTTGACAATGTTGGTTGAGACGGCCACGAGTCACTAGGGTAGTGAAGCCATTCAGGCCCCGCCCACCATAGCGAACATGAAATAACCGCGCTTGGCATTAATCCCCGAGATGCAGGATCAGCCAGATTATGCGAAGATTTAATATAAAACCATCGGCTAGGTGCAATGATTTCTTGAATGTGGCTAACACGGTTTGCCACAAAAGTTTTCCAACGAAAAGGTGGAGAACGTATCCAAGTGAGAGCGACCGTAGAATCACTCCACGCTGAAACATCGGAGATGTCAATCAAGCCTTGATAAGAACGAATGGTAAAAGAAAGTAAATCGGTTAATAAAACGGCGGCACATAATTCCAAACGTGGAATGGAAATGCGCCTAATTGGAGCTACTTTTGTTTTAGCGGTTACAAATTCTACAGTTATTTCTCCAGTAGTTTGATTTATGAACTGGAAATACACTACCGCTGCATACCCTACCTCGCTAGCATCGCAAAACCCATGCAAATGACAAGTAAAAGGATCCGAAGGGGGTAAACAACGTGGTAACTTTAATGACGATAATAACGGCAACTCTTCTTGATACTGCTGCCATTGAGACGAAATGTCTGCTGGTGGGATGTCATCCCAATTTAAACCTAACATCCACAGATTTTGGATTAGGCGTTTGGCAAAAAGTGTTAGTGGGGCTAAAACCCTAATGGATCATATATTCTGGCAACTTGCGAAAGTACGTTGCGCTTTGTACATATTGGGTTTAATGGTTTAACCCGAAGTGAAAAAATATTTTCTGTAGGTGACCATTGAAGACCTAATATTTTTATTGATTCGTCAGAATCGAAATCGAGAGAAGTATATTGGCAAAAATCTGACGGAATGCCTTCCAAAATAGAAGCTGAATTAGAACTCCATTTTCGAAGTTCAAAACCAGCCAAATGCAAAAGTTGAATAAGTTTATCTTTAATTTCTCGGGCCGATTGTATAGAATTTCCACCGGCGACGAAATCTTCAATATATAGATTTGACCGTATAGCCTCAGCGGCTAACGGAAACCTTTTGCCTTCGTCAATGGCTAATTGCTGAAGGGTTTTTAATGCTAGATAAGGCGATGACTTAATACCATAGGTCACTGTATTAAGCTGATAAGTCTGAATGGGTTCTTCTGCGGAGAACCGCCAAACAATTAATTGAAACTTTCGATGTTCTTCGGTTACCAAAATTTGTCGATACATTTGGCGAACATCACAAGTAAAAACGAAACAATGAGTACGAAATTTCAGTAAGATTGACGAAATGTCGTTTTGGAGACTAGGTCCAGCCAATTGAGTGTCATTAAGTGACATGTTGTTTTTCGCCTTTGCAGAGGCATCAAAACCACACGAATTTTAGAAGTATGACCTTCCTCTTTAAACACAGGGTGATGGAGTAAAAAATAATTATCGTTCCCAACGGGCGGAGAATCGAGTAATGCCATATGACCCGCATCAAGATAGTCCTGCATGAAATTGTTGTACTGTGCGCGTAGCTCCGGTTGAGCATGCAATTTGCGCTACAACGAAAATAGTCTTTTTTAGCCATCTCAAAGCAATTATCAAAAACGGGCAAAGTATCGTTGAACGGTAACTCAACAATAAAACGACCGTTAGGGTCACGAGAAAACGTGTGTTCAAAAATCAAATCTGCCTTTTCTTCTTCTGGAGAAGTATAAGGCTTGGATGGCAACTCTTCTATCTCCCAAAACCGCCTTAGGGTCTGGTCGATAGGTTCTTCTACAGAAGTAAAAAATGCTTGGACAGTATCAAACTGCAAGCTTTTTGTGGGACCAATAATAGTCCAACCAAAAATTGTATTTATGGCGGCAGGTTGAAGAAATTTGCCATGTATAACACCGCCAGTGGTGATGAACGGATAAACATCTGCTCCGAGGAGCATGTCAATAGTTCCTGGAGAGTTCCAGGTCGGGTCTGCAAAGTGCAGGCCGCATAAGTGTTCCCAATTATTAGGAACTTCAACGCCAGGTAATTTACCAGATATTGACGAAAGCACAACAGTTGTGACTTCTAGAGATTTTTCAGAGTCTAAAATAGAGCGAATGGTGCAGCTGACGGCACCCCTATTGACCGCTGAAGTTGTCTGCCCAAATCCATAAATCGGAACGTGAGAACGTATGCGTGGAAGCCAAAGTTTGCTCACGCAATCGTCTCGAATAAAGCTAGCTTGGGAGCCAGGGTCTAAGAGTACCCTGATCGGTTTGTATCTACCAGAACGGTCTTGAACTTCCACCACAGCAGTGGAAAGTAAGACAGTAACCCCAAGATTTGAATTCGTCTGTGAAGACAAAACATTTGCCGGAATAGGAGAGGCTGACTGCGTCCTATTGGCACTTTTATGCATATGTGTAGCGGTCGGTTCAGCTGAACGGCTTGAAGCAGGTTGCGCTTCAAAATGTAGCAAGGTATGATGCGGCTTGGCGCAAGTTCGACAAGAATTATAAGATTTGCATTGCATGGACGCATGGTCTGTACGTAAGCAATTTAAACAGAGGCGTAAGCGTTTGACAATGTCGAAACGTTCCGTCGGAGTTTTCTTTAGAAACGATTGACATTTGTAAATTAAGTGATTGCCCTTGCAAGAAGGACAATGGTGCGAAAATGTATCACTGGAGCTAATTGGTGTGTCCAGTGAAACTACGTTAGAAGAAACTCTTGGTTTAAACTGAAACGCTGAGGATTTCTTAGACACTGATGTGTGAGCTGTCTGAACAGTCGTAGAATAAGAAACAGTTGCGGTTGAAGAAAAGGTTTCCAACGCTGCACATTGTTGAGTTAAAAAATATCTCAAATCATCGAAATTGGGTATTTGCTTCGGATCCGATTGGAGTTCAAAGCGTTTTCTAGTGAACGGATCGAGTTTTCTAAAGAAAATCGACCAGAATAAAGTTCCAATGTTCAGTAGGAAATTTTAAATTACTTATAACAGCAAGGTTCTCTGAAAACAATCAATAAGTGCCCTAAGTTTCTTAGGGTCTTCTGATTTTAAAGGTTGAAAGTCTTTCATAGCTTTCCAATGCAAAGTTGCTAATAAACGTGGATTGCTAAATCGCTCACGCAGGGCATTATATGAAATAATAAAATTATCCCCAGAAACAGCTACCGATTTAACAATTTTCAAAACTCCCGCTACAGCAGTTAATAAGGTAATTTAATTTTTCAATATTGGTCAATGATGCATTATTGTAAACCAGACTCAAATAAATCAATAAAGATGTGAATTCAGTTACCTCATTATTAAAATGTGGGAGCTTTAACGGTAACAATTTTGATCCTGTACTGCTTGATGTACTTTCATTAATTTGTTGTGCTCGCATTTCTTGCATCGTTTCAAGGTGGAGCAAAATGCAATAGTAGACTGCATCTACCTCTTTTCGTAGAGCGTTGTAATTTAATAATTCTACATCGTTACATGAAGCTAAGACATCAATTAAAACCCTATTAAAATTGGAGTAAATGTCATTTACTCCCCTTGTTTGAATATGGAATAACGTTTTTAAACGTGAATCACTCTATATAGCGTTACCGAGCTCTAAAATTTCCATAATGCGTATTTTAAATAACTCGAGTTGTGCTAAATCTGTCTTTATTGGAGCCATAATGACAATGTTATTCTGAAAGACCTACAATAAAATGCTGTAAACGCGGTAACCTTTATCTGTGCGTTGAAAAATATTAAATATTATGGGTTGTTGTTCAAGCACGAAAATGTAAAATAGCGCATAAATGAATAAATCACATTTATGACTATTAGCCTCCAATGAGTCTTAAGCAACACGTTGGAAACCTAACGGTTTGTCAAACAAAGCGTTAAGATAAAATTTACAGTTTTAGAACGGGCGGCTTTTAACATCTAAGATCAGAGGGTCTACCAACATTTAAACATGTGGCTAACATATTGCAAGAAAGGTTGCAGCCTTTATAACTTTATTACCCTTTGCAGATGTATTCAATATTTCACGTTTACAAACCGAGCAGGTTTGTGTGTAATACAAAAACGTGCAATGGCTTTTAAATACAAAGCAAATCCCTTTATCTTTCTTATTTGAGAAGTATAAAGCGAATTATAATTTTCACGTTGCCGTGTGTTTTATATGCTGCTAAAATAAATTTAAGACTGAAAACTAAAAAATTTTATGTTAAAGGATTTATCTGTAATTAACCGCTTGGTTTAATTACGGCAAAATCGCTTAATTTAATTTAAACAAAGTACATAGCTAATATTTACACATTTTAACCCGCTAAATATGGGGTTTTAACACAAATTAAAAATCTAAAGTAAATGATTAAAACACGCTCGCTGAAATTCAAAAAAATATTCAGTTTAGGACATGCGTATAAAAACATAGGACTAGTTAAATTCGGGTCGAATTAGGACCAAATGTTGGATGAAAAGGTGATCTTGATATGTTAATTATAGGGAAGGACCCATTGCTATTATGTAGCAATATCGATGGCAGTGTAGCGGTTATATTATAAACAAAGCAACTACGACAAACTACTTGATAAAGGATATAAATACCTTAAAGCCTGTGCCGCTCTGGGCAATAAAAGTCACACACAAAAGGTTAGCGGACACCCAAGAACACGCACGTTCGGTGTGGTGTCACCTTCAGGGCTTTCGTACAACTGTCTTCTATAACCGTCCGAGTACGACTGATTGTTACTTCACGCACTCGCACTACCGGCATAAATGTTTCACTAAACTGTAGGGTACCCGCACTAATGGTATTTATTGTCACCACTACCAAATTGTTCAATGATAACGTAACAGTAATAGTCGCGGTAATGTCAAATCAGTAGGTTATTATCACGTAGGCGTAATAGTAGTAATAATGTCAAACAATGATAACCGAAAAGTTTAGTTGATACAATTGATCGAAATTTCGACAAAATGAACCGTTTTGACAATGTTTCGCGAGAAGAAATTGATTGTGCTGTAAATTCTTGTACGCCTTCGAATACATACAATGTAATATATGTAATGTAACCAATAAATTAGCAGATTGTGAAAAAGCTGAAACGTTAGTAAAAATTGCTACAACTAAATCGTCGAGCGGATCAAGAAGTGCAATTTACAATAACTGTACATTTAACATTTATTAACAACATTGCACTTTGCTAATTAGTTAACTGTTTTTTTGTTAATTTTAAACATAAATACAGCGTTTACTTTATTAAATTCACTTTGGTTTAGGAAATAATCTTTCAAAATACAGTGCAACCTTGATAAATTAGCGACTTTTTATTGTGTTGATTTTCTTCGAGGCTCTGCAAACCGACTCGACCAGTTTGCCATTAATAATCAAAGCCTAAAGCCCTCGCGCTAAAGCGCTTGGACTTTTTTGTCAGATTGACATGCATTTCACTTTCGAAAAATTCATTACAATAAAATAGCCGACCATTTATCAAGGTCTAATGATATTACCTTTGAGAGGTACCTATTGATTTAACACAAGAAGATCCTACTACAGTGGCAAATAAAATTATACGATAAACTGGTAGAATGATTTATTCTAAATTTAAAGGCTGAACAAAATCTTACTTGAATATAACAAATTTCTCAACTGCTAGTTACTTGGTGCATTTATAATTAACTACTGCAGACTTAAAATCACTATAATGACCATGCAAAAATATACCCCTTATGTAGTGGATTTTAATACTTTATGCGCAATGTTTTATTTGCGCTGTACATTACTTAAATCTCAGTTGATGACGGTTTGTCAATCAATAATAATCGTATCCATCACAAATAGTAGTTATTAATGCACCCTATGCTCATAAGGGAATTAAACTGCATCTAGTTCAAATAAAAATTGCCTCAAATAAATATAATATCCATGGATGAAAAACGGCACTACTGCACTCGCAACCCAATTCGTATTTGAAATGGAAGAGCTTCTATTCACTGAAAAGTTTCAAGTAAAGCTTACTGGTATTTATTACAAACGCAATCCAGTTTTCAGTTTATTGATGAAGTAACTTTCAGATAAATTTTCCGAGTGGAGTATCTGATAAATAAGGTCTCGTCTACCGTAAAACTTTTCACTTTCTACCGCTTGTTGTCTTGCTTAATTCTAATAACTCGCGTTTGGTTATAAGGAAGTGAGTAATACAAAATGACGAGTTTCGCATTGAAATATTTTATGTCGTTGTCGAAAATGTGAGAGGAAGCTTTATTTAATTAAAAGATGCGGGGTGGTCTTTTGTGCTAAAATGTCATGAGATGCATTAGGGGTATGTGCAAAATGTGTGTACTTTATTTAGTAAAAGCTCCTGGTTGTCGTCGCTAATTGTCTTCACAACACTCATACTGATCAACAATACTTAAAAGCGTGTTCTTCTTAATACGATTGAAGTATCTCATGTTATAAGTACATACACGTATGTGTTCAAAACCACACTACTATCGCATATGAATTTGTAGCAATAAACAGTTTGATTTGTTATCGCACTTTATCACATGTAACTAGCGGGCATTATTATATTCTGCGTATTCACTTTTCCTCGAAGCCACAGTGAAGACAAGCCTAAAACAAATTTGACATACTATATATATATATATATATATATATATATATATATATATATATATATATATAGGTAGTTAATTACACAAGGTAAGTTGATAAATACTATCGTATTATTGTGAAAAAGTTGAAATAATAACTTAGACTTTTATGCAAAGCCCAAATGATCATTTCAAATCGAGCTAGTAATTGAAAGGTGGAAAATATAAGGTCTTGGACAGGACTTGAACCTGTATCCTGGTTTTGCCGGAACCATGCGTTTACCAATTACGCCACCGAGACCGATGACGACAATTGGGAAATTTACAAATTTAAATCGTGTACTCGACGATAAATCAACCTAACTTTCAATTACGTTCGGCATTTTTGAATTAAACGAATTGACAAAAACTTCAGACTTGT
Source organism: Platerodrilus igneus (assembly GCA_036346225.1). Lineage (NCBI taxonomy): Eukaryota > Metazoa > Arthropoda > Insecta > Coleoptera > Lycidae > Platerodrilus > Platerodrilus igneus. The sequence goes on along the minus strand of JARFIW010000731.1, from coordinate 2,934,607 downwards.
TACGGTAATCCGTGCGGACAGGAGAAAAGTAACGTACAGTAAGCAAAGAGACAGTAAGCCCGCATCAAGTACCGCAACAGAAACAACAAGGGAATCCAAAGAAGTAATGCCGTGATAGTTAAAAACATCGTAGAGTGGTGAGGGTCAAACAGAACGAAAAAGGAAATATCAAGAAAGACAAATTATTTACAAACCCTTAAAAAATCAGCATGTTGAAAAAGGGAAACGGACTCGTATAGAACAAAACATTTATCCAAAATATTCCGGAGGATTTACATAGTGCAAAAACCTTCGCAATCATAATTAATACCCTTCTTTGATTACTTTAACCTAAGTTGTGTAACATTATTTTGTAATGTTAACGAATAAACAAATCAATTAATTAATTAAAATTCAGTAACTTGCATAACTTATAGACACAAATTCCACAATAAGTTGCTTCATATTTCAGTCAGGCACCCTTATAATAAAGACCGGGGTTACAAATAGCTTCAGGCTAAACTATTGTAAATTCCAGCGGCTTTCATCATTTAAAGGTCTACCCTCGTAAATCAAATACAATAAACCTCTTAAAGTTTAGGTCGGTTACAGATTGACGAAAGTGATAAAATTAAAATTTTGCGTAAATAAAGGAAAGCAATTTTCAGTTTGAAAAGCTTAACCTTCTTAATACTTTCGTTGATTGACAACGGGTTATAGTAAACGAAACATTATAAATAGCGAAAACTATTTCCAATTTGATTTGTTCAAATATTACAAGTAATTTTAAGTAGTCTGGAGACATGCATTGTATTTAAAATCCATTTCGGCTTAAGTAGGTTAGCCGGTCTTTGTTAATGGCAGACTACTGTCGCCATAAGTAGGTTCCACATTTCAATAATTAAGAAATTTGTAGAAGGTATAATATAATTTAAACACTTGGGAAAATAATTGCTTCCGTGACTCTCATCTAAAAAGGGGTTGGATTTGGTTTCTGAAATCTTGTTTTGTGGGAGGTTCTGTTCAGTCATTGGATAACAGAAAATGACGTACATAATGATTAGGGTAGGAATTAGTCTATATAACTTAAGGCTTTAGCCAAAAAAGAGAGTTTTTTTCCAATGGGGCTGTCCGTGGTCAAGAAGTAGAAAGAAACGTAGTTCGCGGGTAGCGTTCTCCGGCATCACAGATATAATATTTCACTTCGTATCACGATATTAAAAATTGGAAAGAAGTGATTACGTTTCCAATTCGCGAAGGTTATGCCCATATGTTCGCGGATTTCTAGTGATACAAGGTAACCATTAAAAAGCTTGTAGGCGTGTGACGCACAAGTAAGTGATATTGTCAAGATTCTGCCGTGTTCGTGTGTCAGTCAATTCTTTAAAAATTATAAACAGAAGCAACAAGCGGGATTCTCTTCCCAAATTTAAGAACTGTTCTACGTTGTAAAACAAACCCTTAAACAATGGACAATTTTTAGTAAGTAAGTTTTTATTGTTAAGTAGCATGACCAATTTTTAGTTAGTTTGTTTGTTAGGACGTTTTGGCCATAAACCGTAGGATTAATTTAGTGTAAGATTTGTAATATAAGTTTTCTTTCATATACAAGTGTTTGAGAACTACTTATGTACTCAAAATTTTCATAAATTCCATAGTCACCTATTCACTTAAATTTCTAACTTAAAATCAATGAATGTAAGAGGTTCACGTTTCTTGCTCTGTGAATTAAATAGTTTTGTTTGCCGTTGATTAAGTCAATAGTTTTTTTTATTTTTTTATCATGGAAGTTTTATAAGTAGTAAAAAAGTGAGGAATTGATTAAAAGAAACAATTGTCCTCCTTGGGATGACAAGTCTCTCAAGGTTTTGTACGAACATTTGGACATTCTCGACTTGTCTGGCGCCTTTGGCAATTGTCATTAAGCCACAATATTTTATGAAAGGTAAGTGCCAAATCTTTTGTAGTATATTATAAATTAATTTAACTTTTTTTTTCAAAATTTTAACCCTCTATATGATCCACGACCTTCCGCTAGCTAGTGCCGGTGACCCCCCTTTAATTTTTGTTTTACAGTCCGCCCCCATTTTATAATTTTACATACTTAGTAGCTTTTCCGCCTGTAACAGTTGCTACCTTAATCCTAGTAAAAATCAAACAAATATACTTAGAGTGGAATGTTTTCAGTACTGATGTTATCCAATATTAAATCTTTGATATAAAAATAGACAATAACTTACATACTTACGTATTGTCCATAAGTAATTCTGGATAGATAAGTACAAAAAAAATTATAATGGTAAATTACAGTCAGTAGCAAAGAAATAAAATTCGTTAGGAATCGAAATGTATTTTTCCTTGTGACTGAAAAAGAAAGATTAGCAAACCATACACTTTACATAGTGTACTCTAAATCAAGTATTTAGTTAGAAAATTATATTTTATAATTGATACCCCTCCTGTGGCTTATTATTACTTGAGTTGATATTTTTGTATTACTTTACTGAGTAGTAGGAGTAATGTCTTACATGTCTATTATGTTGTCTTACTACTTATTGTATTTCAGATATTTACCACAATACAACTTTTCTTACAGTCGCGCAGCGGAGGTTGTCGCTCGTTTCCTACGACCCACCCCTACCCTCCCACTGAGCCCAGTACCTGTTGTTTCTGTCGATTGTATTATGATTTACGTAACAACTTTTTCATAGGAATATCAATATCTTTTAATTCGGACCGTTACAATCATTAGATGATCTAAAATAAAAGTTCAACAACGAATCAATTGAATATGCCACATTAGAATTTGACAAAACACGTCGTTAGATTAATGTAATATTTCCGAAACAAATGCTCTAACTATCGAAAACCACATTTTTAAACGTTTTAAAGAAATGCATATAATTGAGCTTTTAGAAACACCTCGCAATCTTTGAGAACAAATGTTTTGACCAATAAAACCACACTTTCTAAACTTATTTAAGCAAACACATATTGCAAGAATATTTAACCTTTGATAACCAAAATAGATTTCCATACTTTGTATTAACAGAACCCAAGGTTTACCACATTATCAAAATAAAATAGATTCAAAATATTTAACTTTGTTAATAACGGTAATAATTACAGATTTTACAACTAACTCGAAATAAATTCGAAGTACCTAAACCTTTATAACTAAATATTTAACATAATTCTACAGGATGTTGGACAAATTATCGTTTAAAATTGAAAAGGAGATAAACCCGCTACTAAGTGTGACGTGCAAAACAATCGTGGAAACAATACAAGATATGAAATTTAAATTAAGTATGGGTAAAATAATCTAGATACAAGGACTGAACGTAGCAGACTTTTGTATATAACTTGTGTTACAGTATTCCATGCGGACAAGAAAAAAAGTAACGTAAGCAAAGAAAATAGCCCGCACCACATACGGTAACAAAAAAGGAATCCAAAGAATGTCTCGCTAGTTAAAATGTCGTAGAGTTGGATGGATTTCAAAGAAAAAAACAGAAAACCTCAAGAAAGGAATTTTATTTACACACCTGTAATTAATAAAAGAACAAGTTACAAAAAAAGGAAAACCAACCCGCAAAGAAAACAATATTTAACCAACATAGCTCGGAGGATTTACATAGCACAAAAATCTTCGCAAAATACATTAATAAAACATTTATTAAAGAAAAACAAATTAAATAACTACATATACTTGCTTAGTGTTTGCTACTTCTAAAAGTAACAAAAAAAATTAATGTGACAGTGGATCACAGCAATTAAGGAAAACCCTCCACCAGCGGAATGCATTTCGCTGCAGGCGGTACAGAATTGGGTGTTAACATCACCTCTAAACAATAATGTAACTCTAAAAACAAATTTTATAGGCTATCTATGCAGGTTTCATTATCTAATTAATACTCGACCAATAACAGCTGTCGCCGTAAGCATATCTCGACAACTTGAGCGAAATAAAATCCGTTTCCAACACCGATGAGTAACCTGAAAGACAACCAAAAAATTCAGACCCAAATTTTTGATAGAAAAGTTTAAATGAGGCCTACAGCCCTATTGTAAATCATAACACCAACTAAACATTTGGAGTGTGTGTATCAATTGAAGAACCATATTTATCCAAAAAGTTGTCATCTTTCATAACAAAGAAAAATCCAATTACATTCTGGAATTTCAGGTGATCCTACAGTATTAACCATTCCCACGCTGCTTTGCGTATTTACAATTCAAAACTTGATGAAATCATAACTAAAAGATTTCTTGAGTATTGGCGACTAAAAAGAAGAACCTCCATCTACCTCGTGACATTAAAATATCCCTTGATAATCATAACTCGCATAGCAACCAAACTTATTGTTCTCAAGCAAGGAACCGGCACAGTAATGCCTAATCTTAACTCGTTTTTCAAAACCATTCAATCACTTCAACAAGCGAGGCCACAATCGATAAAATGGAAAAACTCAAATTAACATTATGAAGTGGAATCAGCTGAAGCGTTCCCACCAACGAATATACATCAAACTCGAAGAGTTATTAACGATGTGTAAGGGGAGCTGCCATGCTTTCGCATAAAATTATATAAAATGTAATATAAACCAATGCATAATTTATCTTCAACGCGGTGTACAATAAGTAGTAAACTACAAACTTTTAATGGACCGAAGTCTATGTTTGCAAACAACTTTGTAGAAAACACGTACATAGCCGATTACAATATTTCCGAAAACAAATAGTCTAATAACCGAATACCACGTACTTAAACTTATTACAATCTTTAAGAAAGCGCATTATGTTGATAATACAATACCAGATTTTAATGTTATATCGAAATAAAGTAGGATACAATACTTTAAATTATAATTACATGTACTAATAAAATCTACAGAGTGATGAATTACCAATCGTTTAAGTTGAGAAAGCGATTGCAATTGTTAATAAACATTTAAATGAAGAAACTGCACGTAACACTTGTAGTTGACTAATTTGCAGATTTATTTTTAGATATAAAAATGGAGTATGTACGTGTTGCGAGAAATATATTGTGATTCTTAATTGCTGTTGTGTCTGAAGCTCATTTGTATCAATTGAATTCGGTTGCTTGTGTTACTTGATCCACATTAGCACTTCCTTTTTATTTCTTATTGAAACTTGATTGTGGACGTCTGTATAGTTTCAGAAGCAGCAATTGTGCAAACCTCGCCGTATTTATCGATTATAATCACTGCAAATTGTACTTAACCTGAATGTTTTTCCAAAAAAATACAAATTCAAATGCTGTTTTACTAAGACTGGCATTCCGTTGTTCTGCGTTACATCTTTGTTTACGAGCGGCACTTATACTATTTGCGCATTCCTATTGACTGCGCGAACCTTATTTCCCACCGGTATTAAGGCGTAGCCACATTGCACAAGACTATGCGTGCCGTTACTTTGCGGCTACACGTATAATTGGTACCGCTATCTTTTTGCAACTAGTGATGGTACCAAGTCGTTAGAATAAAATGACTATGATAGGTAGGTACTCTTAATATTGAATGTTTAAATTTAGGTTTTAGTATATCTTAATTTCATGTAAACTACTTTCACTTTCTAGTGTACATAGTAATTGTCCAAAAATAACTAACTTTTCGATTATATCAAATTGTTTGTGTGTGTGTGTGTGTGTGTGCGCGGGCATGCGCGTACGCTAGTATGTGTTTAATTGCATACGACTATCCGTATGTTTATTAACATAGTAACTCTAGAACACTTTTACACAAATCGATCAAATTATTTACATGCAGTACAGCAAAAATCGTAGTACACCTTGTAACGTTTTATTTTAAAGCCTTTCGGAATTAGAATTATTAATTTAGAAGTCAGGGCTTTACTTTAATATTTATAAAAATCTCCGTTTAATTAGTGCAATTACGTCAATGTTGTGAAACACAGGGAATAGTAACATTCCCACGGACCTTGACGACAGTTGTTTATCATTGCAAACGTATGCGCTGACGCAGGGTTCTGTCGTTAGAAAGAGTTCATGTTCCCACGAATACAAGCGGAAGTGCGTCGGCCTCGGTTGGTGTGAGGAGACAAAAAGCAAGGACCACCGATTAATGAGGGGGACTACCGTACAGCCACCTCTACCGTATCGATAACTTATGATACCGGGCAGTGCTGCCGCGAGTGTTGTCGTTCCCACCCTTGTTACCTTCGTCATCGTCTCGTCAGAGAAGCCCTACCGGTAGTGACTGCAACTCTAACAGCAACAGGATAAAAGCAGAATGGACTGCGAGCTCTGAGAAGCGCAACCCCTGGCAATGCCCAGGGTTTTAATAATTTTAATTCGTTTGCCGGGGATTTGTTGCTAGGGTTGAGCATTATACTCTAATTGAGCGTATAATTTGATTATGGTAATCTTCATCAACCTTTGAGCCACTTCTGGTAGCTGAAAATGATTGATAACTTGAAACATTTTTTCTAATATGATTTCACTGTCGCTTGCCAAATATTGTATATATTTATCATAGCAAAATCTGGGACTGCCGCTGAATTTTGATCTACTTCGCTAATTGGAAATGCCAGTTACATAAAAAGGTGTCTTAAAAGTCATGATAATTTAAATGCGATTTTATTGATGCCATCCAAATATTGAATATATGTATTATATCAACATCTGATACTAATACGACATGTTTCCAGGGGAGTTGTTACAAGATTGCGAAGGGAACCGTTCTACACTTATTAACCTATCGTCAAAATTTCTCGCAACACTCAATATTGACATGATCAACATGAGGCCATGCAGAATCTTGCTGAAAAAAATCTCATTTTGAAGATCGTTGTCCGTAGAGTTTTTGATAAACAATTCTAGGATAGCACACCAGACTCATATGCAGGATGCATATTGGATTTTCTAAATTAGGTACGTAGTCTACGGACCGCATTAGCATATTCTGTGTATTTGCGCAATCGTTTACATGAAACTACGCTTTCTTCGTGAAGAAAGTACGCTTCAATATGTTGTTGCTGACGAGGGTTTGAAGGGAGAATTGACAAAATGGCTGCAGTCCAACACTTTCAATAAAAATATTGTGGTTAGTTCTTCTACTAAAATATAATCTTCTATTGGAGGTTGAAGGTGTTTTTTTACTAGCGTTTCACGCTTTACGTACAATATTTTCGCTTATAACAAGAGGCCTATGTACATCATTTGTTATGTGTAAAAATGGCGTTTTTGTAATATACTAAATTTTGAGTTTACCGTTCCCTAAAGGAGGCGGAAACACCGCAACAGTGTAATAGGTTCACGGAGTAGCTGCATTGGTGTGAAAGGTGTTCCTAAGAAAAAAAATACAAATATAGGGATAACAAAAAAACTACGTTATACTTACCTTGAAAGGCTTTTTTCTTCTTTTTTTATCACAATCGTTAGAACGCCAAACCGCCGGTTATGTAGGCAACGATTCCTCGTGATATTCTCTTCCTACTCGAAAGGAGACTATTTCCAGTAAATCCTCTCTGCTTTACTCTTTTTAGCTCGTCCGTCAGTCCTTTTCCCCTGATTACCTTTTCTGTTTTTTTAAAGATACTTTAACACCACTGGAAAGAAGTTCATTAAATTTGATTTAGTGAAAAAAATTTGAAAATTAGGAAGGTGCTAAAATGTCCTAATAGTTACTACTACTGATCTCGTGGAATTCCTCTCACAATTTGGTAAATAAATTCAACACATCATCTAACTTGATTTCTATTCCATATCCGACTAGGTCCAGCCAATTGAGTGTAATTAAGTGACATGTTGTTTTTCGCCTTTGCAGAGGCATCAAAACCACACGAATTTTAGAAGTATGACCTTCCTCTTTAAACACAGGGTGATGGAGTAAAAAATAATTATCGTTCCCAACGGGCGGAGAATCGAGTAATGCCATATGACCCGCATCAAGATAGTCCTGCATGAAATTGTTGTACTGTGCGCGTAGCTCCGGTTGAGCATGCAATTTGCGCTACAACGAAAATAGTCTTTTTTAGCCATCTCAAAGCAATTATCAAAAACGGGCAAAGTATCGTTGAACGGTAACTCAACAATAAAACGACCGTTAGGGTCACGAGAAAACGTGTGTTCAAAAATCAAATCTGCCTTTTCTTCTTCTGGAGAAGTATAAGGCTTGGATGGCAACTCTTCTATCTCCCAAAACCGCCTTAGGGTCTGGTCGATAGGTTCTTCTACAGAAGTAAAAAATGCTTGGACAGTATCAAACTGCAAGCTTTTTGTGGGACCAATAATAGTCCAACCAAAAATTGTATTTATGGCGGCAGGTTGAAGAAATTTGCCATGTATAACACCGCCAGTGGTGATGAACGGATAAACATCTGCTCCGAGGAGCATGTCAATAGTTCCTGGAGAGTTCCAGGTCGGGTCTGCAAAGTGCAGGCCGCATAAGTGTTCCCAATTATTAGGAACTTCAACGCCAGGTAATTTACCAGATATTGACGAAAGCACAACAGTTGTGACTTCTAGAGATTTTTCAGAGTCTAAAATAGAGCGAATGGTGCAGCTGACGGCACCCCTATTGACCGCTGAAGTTGTCTGCCCAAATCCATAAATCCGAACGTGAGAACGTATGCGTGGAAGCCAAAGTTTGCTCACGCAATCGTCTCGAATAAAGCTAGCTTGGGAGCCAGGGTCTAAGAGTACCCTGATCGGTTTGTATCTACCAGAACGGTCTTGAACTTCCACCACAGCAGTGGAGAGTAAGACAGTAACCCCAAGATTTGAATTCGTCTGTGAAGACAAAACATTTGCCGGAATAGGAGAGGCTGACTGCGTCCTATTGGCACTTTTATGCATATGTGTAGCGGTCGGTTCAGCTGAACGGCTAGAAGCAGGTTGCGCTTCAAAATGTAGCAAGGTATGATGCGGCTTGGCGCAAGTTCGACAAGAATTATAAGATTTGCATTGCATGGACGCATGGTTTGTACGTAAGCAATTTAAACAGAGGCGTAAGCGTTTGACAATGTCGAAACGTTCCGTCGGAGTTTTCTTTAGAAACGATTGACATTTGTAAATTAAGTGATTGCCCTTGCAAGAAGGACAATGGTGCGAAAATGTATCACTGGAGCTAATTGGTGTGTCCAGTGAAACTACGTTAGAAGAAACTCTTGGTTTAAACTGAAACGCTGAGGATTTCTTAGACACTGATGTGTGAGCTGTCTGAACAGTCGTAGAATAAGAAACAGTTGCGGTTGAAGAAAAGGTTTCCAACGCTGCACATTGTTGAGTTAAAAAATATCTCAAATCATCGAAATTGGGTATTTGCTTCGGATCCGATTGGAGTTCAAAGCGTTTTCTAGTGAACGGATCGAGTTTTTCTAAAAGAAAATCGACCAGAATAAAGTTCCAATGTTCAGTAGGAAATTTTAAATTACTTATAACAGCAAGGTTCTCTGAAAAACAATCAATAAGTGCCCTAAGTTTCTTAGGGTCTTCTGATTTTAAAGGTTGAAAGTCTTTCATAGCTTTCCAATGCAAAGTTGCTAATAAACGTGGATTGCTAAATCGCTCACGCAGGGCATTATATGAAATAATAAAATTATCCCCAGAAACAGCTACCGATTTAACAATTTTCAAAAACTCCCCGCTACAGCAGTTAATAAGGTAATTTAATTTTTCAATATTGGTCAATGATGCATTATTGTAAACCAGACTCAAATAAATCAATAAAAGATGTGAATTCAGTTACCTCATTATTAAAATGTGGGAGCTTTAACGGTAACAATTTTGATCCTGTACTGCTTGATGTACTTTCATTAATTTGTTGTGCTCGCATTTCTTGCATCGTTTCAAGGTGGAGCAAAATGCAATAGTAGACTGCATCTACCTCTTTTCGTAGAGCGTTGTAATTTAATAATTCTACATCGTTACATGAAGCTAAGACATCAATTAAAACCCTATTAAAATTGGAGTAAATGTCATTTACTCCCCTTGTTTGAATATGGAATAACGTTTTTAAACGTGAATCACTCTATATAGCGTTACCGAGCTCTAAAATTTCCATAATGCGTATTTTAAATAACTCGAGTTGTGCTAAATCTGTCTTTATTGGAGCCATAATGACAATGTTATTCTGAAAGACCTACAATAAAATGCTGTAAACGCGGTAACCTTTATCTGTGCGTTGAAAAATATTAAATATTATGGGTTGTTGTTCAAGCACGAAAATGTAAAATAGCGCATAAATGAATAAATCACATTTATGACTATTAGCCTCAATGAGTCTTAAGCAACACGTCGGAAACCTAACGGTTTGTCAAACAAAGCGTTAAGATAAAATTTACAGTTTTAGAACGGGCGGCTTTTAACATCTAAGATCAGAGGGTCTACCAACATTTAAACATGTGGCTAACATATTGCAAGAAAGGTTGCAGCCTTTATAACTTTATTACCCTTTGCAGATGTATTCAATATTTCACGTTTACAAACCGAGCAGGTTTGTGTAATACAAAACGTGCAATGGCTTTTAAATACAAAGCAAATCCTTTATCTTTCTTATTTGAGAAGTATAAAGCGAATTATAATTTTCACGTTGCCGTGTGTTTTATATGCTGCTAAAATAAATTTAAGACTGAAAACTAAAAAATTTTATGTTAAAGGATTTATCTGTAATTAACCGCTTGGTTTAATTACGGCAAAATCGCTTAATTTAATTTAAACAAAGTACATAGCTAATATTTACACATTTTAACCCGCTAAATATGGGGTTTAAACACAAATTAAAAAGCTAAAGTAAATGATTAAAACACGCTCGCTGAAATTCAAGAAAATATTCAGTTTAGGACATGCGTATAAAAACATAGGACTAGTTAAATTCGGGTCGAATTAGGACCAAATGTTGGATGAGAAGGTGATCTAGATATGTTAATTATAGGGAAGGACCAATTGCTATTATGTAGCAATACCGATGGCAGTGTAGCGGTTATATAATAAACAAAGCAACTACGACAAACTACTTAATAAAGGATATAAATACCTTAAAGCCTGTGCCGCTCTGGGCAATAAAAGTCACACACAAAAGGTTAGTGGACACCCAAGAACACGCACGTTCGGTGTGGTGTCACCTTCAGGGCTTTCGTACAACTGTCTTCTATAACCGTCCGAGTACGACTGATTGTTACTTCACGCACTCGCACTACCGGCATAAATGTTTCACTAAACTGTAGGGTACCCGCACTAATGGTATTTATTGTCACCACTACCAAATTGTTCAATGATAACGTAACAGTAATAGTCGCGGTAATGTCAATTCAGTAGGTTATTATCACGTAGGCGTAATAGTAGTAATAATGTCAAACAATGATAACCGAAAAGTTTAGTTGATACAATTGATCGAAATTTCGACAAAATGAACCGTTTTGACAATGTTTCGCGAGAAGAAATTGATTGTGCTGTAAATTCTTGTACGCCTTCGAATACATACAATGTAATATATGTAATGTAACCAATAAATTAGCAGATTGTGAAAAAGCTGAAACGTTAGTAAAAAATTGCTACAACTAAATCGTCGAGCGGATCAAGAAGTGCAATTTACAATAACTGTACATTTAACATTTATTAACAACATTGCACTTTGCTAATTAGTTAACTGTTTTTTTGTTAATTTTAAACATAAATACAGCGTTTACTTTATTAAATTCACTTTGGTTTAGGAAATAATTTTTCAAAATACAGTGCAACCTTGATAAATTAGCGACTTTTTTATTGTGTTGATTTTCTTCGAGGCTCTGCAAACCGACTCGACCAGTTTGCCATTAATAATCAAAGCCTAAAGCCCTCGCGCTAAAGCGCTTGGACTTTTTTTTGTCAGATTGACATGCATTTCACTTTCGAAAAATTCATTACAATAAAATAGCCGACCATTTATCAAGGTCTAATGATATTACCTTTGAGAGGTACCTATTGATTTAACACAAGAAGATCCTACTACAGTGGCAAATAAAATTATACGATAAACTGGTAGAATGATTTATTCTAAATTTAAAGGCTGAACAAAATCTTACTTGAATATAACAAATTTCTCAACTGCTAGTTACTTGGTGCATTTATAGTTAACTACTGCAGACTTAAAATCACTATAATGACCATGCAAAAATATACCCCTTATGTAGTGGATTTTAATACTTTATGCGCAATGATTTATTTGCGCTGTACATTACTTAAATCTCAGTTGATGACGGTTTGTCAATCAATAATAATCGTATCCATCACAAATAGTAGTTATTAATGCACCCTATGCTCATAAGGGAATTAAACTGCATTTAGTTCAAATAAAAATTGCCTCAAATAAATATAATATCCATGTATGAAAAATGCCACTACTGCACTTGCAACCCAATTCGTATTTGAAATGGAAGAGCTTCTATTCACTGAAAAGTTTCAAGTACAGCTTACTGGTATTTATTACAAACGCAATCCAGTTTTCAGTTTATTGATGAAGTAACTTTCAGATAAATTTTCCGAGTGGAGTATCTGATAAATAAGGTCTCGTCTACCGTAAAACTTTTCACTTTCTACCGCTTGTTGTCTTGCTTAATTCTAATAACTCGCGTTTGGTTATAAGGAAGTGAGTAATACAAAATGTTTCGCATTGAAATATTTTATGTCGTTGTCGAAAATGTGAGAGGAAGCTTTATTTAATTAAAAGATGCGGTGTGGTTTTTTGTGCTAAAATGTCATGAGATGCATTAGGGGTATGTGCAAAATGTGTGTACTTTATTTAGTAAAAGCTCCTGGTTGTCGTCGCTAATTGTCTTCACAACACTCATACTGATCAACAATACTTAAAAGCGTGTTCTTCTTAATACGATTGAAGTATCTCATGTTATAAGTACATACACGTATGTGTTCAATACCACACTACTATCGCATATGAATTTGTAGCAATAAAGAGTTCGATTTGTTATTGCACTTTATCACGTGTAACTAGCGGGCATTATTATATTCTGTGTATTCACTTTTCTTCGAAGCCACAGTGAAGACGAGCTTAAAACAAATTTGACATACTATATTATATATATATATATATATATATATATATATATATATATATGAATAAGATAATGACTTAGGCTTTTATGTAAAGCCCAAATGTTCATACCAATTACGCCACCGAGACCGATGACGATAATTGGGAAATTTACAAATTTAAATCGTGTACACATACATAAACCTTGGGCTTTGCATAGAAGTCTAAGTTATTATTTCATCTTATTCACTATAATACGATAGTATTTATCAACTTACCTTGTGTAATTAACTACCTAAAATATTTATATATATATATATATATATATATATATATAAATTAATTGATTTTGTATGAATATTGGGATAATTTCGTTCGAAATAAGATAGTGGTTTGGTTTAAAACATTTATAACACTTAACGTTTCGGAAAATTTGTTTCCTTAATCATAAGCTACAAATAGATAGCATTAAATTACATATATATAAAAGTTATAAATTACATACTTTATGTGTTTTATAGAAAACCAGTTTTGACATATAACGTCATCTCATTGAAAGTTGTTGTTACAAGTGATGTATGTCAATACTAGCTTTCTATGTTTAAATAATTTGAATAAAATACAAAATGTTATGATTAATTAGAAATTCTTATTTTATCTGACCAACAAATCTTAATTAAGTGTATATGTGTGTGAATATGTGTGTGGATGAGTGTGTGTGTTTTATTGTGTGTTGTGTGTGTGTGTGTGTGTGTGTGTGTGTGTGTGTCTGTGTGTTGTGTGTGTGTGTGTGTGTGTGTGTCTGTGTCTGTGAGTGTGTGTGTGTGTGTGTGTCTGTGTCTGTGTGTGTGTGTGTGTGTGTGTGTGTGTGTAATAGGAAACTGGTTTGTTTTTTTGTTGTTATCTGTAATTTATTAGTTTGATTTAGTTTAGTGTAAAACACTTAGTTGAGAAAATGTTATTATTTATATAAACTTTGTGTGAAGAAATCTATGAGACTGTATGTGTGATCTGGTTGTCTAGTTATTAGAAATGTTATATTTGTTTTTTAAAATTATAAAGTCCAAAGTATACTGCTTCTAAATTATTAATATCAGTTTTTTCATTTAAACAGTTATTATTATTATTTCGACACATATAAAAAGAAACAATCACACTTTAGATCTACAAAATGTCGAAATTCTTGAAATAGAATCTAATTATTACAAACGATTATTTTTAGAATCCTACCACATTCAAAAAACAAATAACTGTTTAAATGAAAAAACTGATATTAATAATTTAGAAGCAGTATACTTTGGACTTTATAATTTTAAAAAACAAATATAACATTTCTAATAACTAGACAACCAGATCACACATACAGTCTCATAGATTTCTTCACACAAAGTTTATATAAATAATAACATTTTCTCAACTAAGTGTTTTACACTAAACTAAATCAAACTAATAAATTACAGATACAACAACCCAAAAAACAAACCAGTTTCCTATTACACACACACACACACACACACACACACACACACAGACACAGACACACACACACACACACACACACTCACAGACACAGACACACACACACACACACACACACACACACACACACACACACACACACACACACACACACACACACACACATACACACATAAAAACACACACACACTCATCCACACACATATTCACACACATATACACTTAATTAAGATTTGTTGGTCAAATAAAATAAGAATTTCTAATTAATCATAACATTTTGTATTTTATTCAAATTATTTAAACATAGAAAGCTAGTATTGACATACATCACTTGTAACAACAACTTTCAATGAGATGACGTTATATGTCAAAACTGGTTTTCTATAAAACACATAAAGTATGTAATTTATAACTTTTATATATATGTAATTTAATGCTATCTATTTGTAGCTTATGATTAAGGAAACAAATTTTCCGAAACGTTAAGTGTTATAAATGTTTTAAACCAAACCACTATCTTATTTCAAACGAAATTATCCCAATATTCATACAAAATCAATTAATTTATAACAAATACGTTCGTTATTGAAAGCAAGATCAATTATATATATATATATATATATATATATATATATATATATATATATATATATTGCTGTGGCCAACTCTTGTGAGTAGGAGCGCCACTAATTGTTGCTGTGATTTAGGTACAGCGAACTGCATTAATGGGAATGCACTACAAAATATGAAATTATTAGCATACCTTCCTTTTCTTTGTTTTGCCTGGCTAGCTCAACGGAAATATTGTGGAATTTACGAAGATGAAATGAAACACAGCAATTTCAAGAAATATCTATACATTCAAAAATATGTTTCTTTCATACAAAAAAAATCATAAAACAGTTTACAGTTTAAATTCATACAGAAAATTATTCCTAACGATTACCTACTCTTTGTTAATAGATACAAAATTCTTTTTAGCTTATGAGCGGATAATTTGTCTCTTTTATTGCTACATTCGTGAAATGCGACTGGCCAATAACTCTTCACAGATAATTTATTAAAAGTGAAGTTGCTGTGAACTCTGATTTCAAAATTTCATGCAAACTATCCCCTTCCCAAATAATAAAAAACTGAGAACTTATTCTTAGTTTAATTTATTAACATACAAATATTCTGATTAGTTACGAACAAAGAAATCTACAATTTATACTTTTAATTCTTATGGTCAAATAGCGGTTATAAAAATCTTGTAATTAATGGTATTAAAAGTTCCTGGTTCCATCTTAAATTTCCATCAGTTAATCAGTCTGTAAAAGTGCGTTATCTATGTTTAATTAATTAACTTCAGAGTAGCTTTTGTATCGAAGAACGGCCAATCTTCATCGTATTTTACAAAACAAATGATGCTTTATCAAATAATTGCATTTGATAACTTATACCTTTTAAACTACTTAAACGTATACGTTTCATGTCGTAAGCGTGCAACTCTGCACCTCTGCAACTTAAATGTTACATATTGTTTGGTTCAGTAAAGAATAGCGAATTGCGAATGAATGCTTTTAATCAAGTTCCGGTTTATATAAAAAAATTATCTCTATACGTCATTTTCCAAATTTTTCCCGATTCATTTGGAAGAATTTGTCACCTTAGTTGATGTAATTTTACGAAAATATCAGTATTAAACGATCCATTTAGTATCCAGCTACAGCGACCGATTTTATTTATGACCATCGTAAAGCGTTAACGATTCTTTTCTAACGTTTGAAGTTAATCTGTTGTTTTCTTCTTTCTCTCTTATTGCACTATAGAAGAGCATTACAAATATTTCTTGTGTATTTTATTGCGTTTTAATAAACGCGGTTTTCTTTTTATTGGGGCATTCATTTAATACGTAGCTTTCAATGACTTTTAAAAACATTTCTTAGTAACTGACGTACTTGTTTATTAACAAAGAAAATTCTGTAATTTATGTTTTACAAATGCAGTAAGATTTGCATGGATTTGTATTCTATCTGGGTACGGATGCATTTTTTAAACGCGTTGTAAGGTACCTCAAGAGTAATTATTTTTACATATACGGCTTAAATGAAATTGAATGGTTTTGTGTTTACGTCGTTAAATGAAAACTCGTTTGCAGTAATCATATATACTTGGAAAAATTAATCGTAATTGCTTTCTTAATGATTGATTTGTATTCTAATAAAGTTAGTATTTTTTAAAAAAGTGTATGCAACCCTCTTTTAGTTTACCAGTGTAATAGCCGAATAATTTATAGTTATTACATTGTATTAAGTTTAAGCATTTAAAAGGTGAGTGACTTGTATAGGAAGTGAAAAGTGCGGAAGTGGTACAGGAAGACAATCAGGAAGTACACGTGCAACGAACTCTAGGCTAGGTGTAATTTGAATTAGTAAATAAGCATAGTTGCAAAATAATTGTTAGCAGTTAAGTATTAATATAGAATAAGATTGATTATAAGTCGAACCTCCCAATGTAATAGTTGTACTGCACCTTAAAGTGACCAGTAAATTAAACATGTGAAATGGTCTTCGACTTTGATTTAATCACCCCTACAAAAGACCCCAAGAGAACACTACATGGCGACCCTGCCAGCCCTGCTAATCCTGCCAGCCCTGCTAATTCTGCCAGTCCTGCCAATTCTGCGAGTCCTGCTAGTTCTACAGAATAAATTAATGTAACCGAAATTTGAAATGGGTACCAGCAATTCCAAGGAAGAAGTAGTTATTGCACAAACTGGAATGAATAATGGTTCGATAAATGGGTATTCAAATTCTGAGGTAATAGGTATTACGTCAGGTACAATTTTAGCGTTGTTGGGTATTTTATTACTTTTAAAATGTTCAAGAAAATGTTGGACAAGAAGATTAGGAGAGAGGTCAGTAGAAGCCAGCAGATTGTATAGTAAGAATTATTTTATTTTAAGCTATAAAAATTAAGTACGAGTTAAAATTAATGACGGAACACTTGAAGCAAATTTTAGAGGAATTTAAGATTTTATTAAAATTTAAATAAAGATGGTCAAGAAAGACGAAACGATTTAGATGTTACTAATAGGAAATTTGATTATTTGAATAGGTTATGCGAGGAGTATAGGTTAGAGGAAGTTAAGTATTTTAAGTAGGAAAAATCAAGACACCATGGGTGAAAAATTTGAACTAAAAGTAGGACCCTCTATGATTCCAGCCATGGACGGTTCAGAAAATACCACCAAGCAAATGGTCGACGCAATTGAATTATATGATAGCTTGTTAGATGATGAAGGTAAGAGATTGTTAGTAAATTTTGTCATAAAAATTAAGTTAAGTCAAAATGCTAAAATGAGATTAGACAGTAATTATGAGAATGTAGAAGCGCTTGTGAACGATATCAAACATCACCTTTTAACTAAAAAATCAGCATCAGGATTGTCTGCCGAATTACATAACTCCAGACAAAATAATAAATCAATTGAAAATTTTGGTAAAACGATCGAGGAATTAATGGTCAGTTTAACAATAGCTCAATCAGAGGGTAACAAACAATCATTAAAAATTTTGACAGCCGTTAACGAAAAAATTGCATTAAACGTATTTACAAACGGAATAAGGGACGAAAATTTAAAACAATTATGAAAGCTCGAAATTACGATAAATTAAAAGACGCCATAATAGCCGCGAAGGAAGAGGAAACTGCAAATAAACCTCAGCAAATGTTTTACACAACCGGAAAAGGTCGTCAATTTACTAGACGCGTAAAATATCATAACAATAATACGAATAGAAGTCAACGTACCTCACACACCAGGTATCAAGGTCGAGGAAATAATCCATGTACGTTCATGAACACTAGAGATCGAGGAAATGCATACGTAGGTAAAACTATAAGAGGTCATCAGTCTTATAATAGGGGAAACCATCGCAATTTTATATCAACTCGTCAGAGAAAACTCCACAGAAAATACATTAGACCAAACTAGGGAACCGAAAACATTTTTCGAGACCCCGGAATAATTTGAAGAATGTTCACAAAATTTTAAATATTAATAGTGTAAATTTCATAAAAGTCGGATACAATAACAATACAATTAAATTAATTTTAGATACAGGAGCATCAGTAAGCGTTATTTTCATTTCTAGTTTAACAACTAAGATAAATATTGATACAAATAAGCAAATTTTTATTCAAGGAGTATCGGGTAAAACAAAAGCAATTGGAACAGTAAATCTACCAATTAAAATAGGAATATCTCAATTAATCATACTTTTGTTGTAATGAACGATTTCGAATCAGACGTAAACGGAGTAATAGGATCAGATTTTTTTAATAAATACAGATCAAATATCGATTATAAAAATTATAAATTTACTTTCGTAAGTAATGATGTATCAACGTCAATTCCATTATTAGCAAACGAAGATTTATATACAATAATCCCACCACGATGCGAGATTATCAAATATTTTACAATAAATTGCAAAGAGGAATGCGTAATAAGATCACAAGAATTGTGCGAAGGTGTATTTTTAGCAAACGTAGTTGTAAAGCCAGTTAAAAATTTTATACCAGTAAAATTATTGAATACGAACGACACTGAAATTAAGTTACGAAATTTTAAACCTACCATCGAACGACTTTCAGATTACAAGATAGTTAAATTTGAAGAGTCAAAATTCTCAGTTGAACGTATTGATAAATTATTAAAAGACATTAACGTCGAAGGTTTAAATAGCGAAGAACAAACCACCATTCATAAGATTTCTGCTAAGTTTGCAGACGTATTTTATGTCGACAATGACCTACTAACCGAGTCAAACATAAGTAAGCAGCATATTCAATTACAAACAGATGCTACAGCAACGTACGTTAAACCGTATAGGTTACCATATTCACAGAAAAATGATATAGGAAAGCAAGTAGATAAAATGTTACATGACGGGATAATAGAACCCGCACAGAGTGCGTGGTCGTCACCACTACTAATAGTACCGAAAAAGCGGATAGTTTAGGAAACAAAAATGGCGCGTAGTTATTGATTATAGACAATTAAACACTAAATTGCAAGATGACAAATTTCCGCTACCAAGTATCGAGTCAATTTTAGATTCGTTAGGAGGTGCGATATATTTTTCACGTTTAGATTTATATTAAAGTTATTATCAGATAGGATTACAAGAACAGTCCAGACCGTGTACGGCATTTAGTACAGACAAGGGACAATTTCAAATGACTAGGTTACCGATGGGGTTAAAAGTAAGCCCGAGTATTTTTGCACGAGCGATGACAGTAGCTTTATCAGGATTGAATTACTAGAATTGTTTTACATATTTGGATGATTTAATTGTATTCGGAGATAGTTTAGGAAAGCACAATACAAATTTAGTAAAAGTACTCAATAGGTTAAGGAAAGTCAATTTAAAATTAAATCCAAAAAGTGTGAATTTTAAAGAAGGAAATTTTATATTTAGGACACGTTATAACGGCACAAGGTGTACAACCAGATCCAGAAAAATTGCAGTCATGCAAAATTATCCAACGCCACTTAACGCAAACGACGTTAAAAGGTTTGTAGCATTTGCCAATTACTATAGAAAATTTATTCCAAAATTCGCTGAAATAACAGCACCGTTAAACAAATTGTCTAGGAAAGGTGTAACTTTCCAATGGACCAATGAATGTCAAGCAGCATTCGAACTGTTAAAACAACTTTAACAAACCCACCAATATTGCAATACCCAGATTTTTCAGATAATAGTACATTCATCTTACGCACGGACGCATCAGGTTACGCGTAAGGAGCAGTTTTGTCGAATAGCGACGACAAGCCAGTAGCTTACGCAAGTAGAGCACTTAACAAAGCCGAAATAAATTATTGTACAATAGAAAAAGAGTTATTAGCTATAGTTTGGGCAGTGAAAAAATTTAGACCATACTTATTTGGCAAAAAATTTCAAATTTTAACGGATCATAGACCGTTAGTATACTTATTTGGTATGAGTAATCCGTCTAGTCGATTAACAAAATTTAGGTTAACATTAGAAGAATATGATTTTACAATAACGTATATTAGGGGTACAGAAAACGTGACAGCGGACGCTTTATCTAGAATTATTATAGATTCAGATTATTTAAAGAATATGGAGCGAGCGGTTCACAAAAAAGTATATGTAACAACAAGAGCCCAAAGTAGAAAATTAGGCGACTCTCAAGTCGAATCAAAAGCATCAAAGGATGATGGGACTGATCACCCCAACATTGTTGAACTTTTGAAGCATCCGAAGGATGCAACAGAATTACGATTTGTATCAGAGGAGGAGTTTAACAGAATCATTAAATCCAATAAAGGATATAATTTTGTTTGCATGCATGAATTATCAATTTATGATAGGAGTAAAATATAATTTATTTGAAGCAAGGATCTCGATCAGCGTCAGCCTTCGAAGCGTCGTTGAGAGACCTGCAATTTCTTCGTAGAGAATTTACAATTCCGGAATTTATTATTATAAAAACGAAGAATCGAAGTCATTTTATATAACTGTAAAGCCGGCCGCAATTTACTTAAAAAATGACATACGAATTAGTGTGATTAGGAAGTCACTAATATTAAAAACTCAGAAACGCAAAATTAATCATTAATGATTTTCATTTATTGCCTACGGAGGTCACGCGGGCATCAATAGAACATACAATAATATAAAGCGATACTATTTTTGGTCAAGTATGCAAAGGATGTAGAAACATTTATTAAAAATGTGACGAATGTCAAAGACATAAACATTCAAATATTAGCAAACAGCCGATGATAATTACAACCACAGCTTCCGAAGCTTTCGAAAAGTTTTTAGACTTAGTTGGACCATTGCAATCAGATGCAAATGGAAACAGGTATATTTTGACACTACAGTGTGATTTAAGTAAATTTGTAGAAGCATATCCATTACCAAACAAAGAGACTGAAAGTGTAACTAGAGCGTTTGTCGAGAATTTTATTTTACGCTACGGCATCCCACGCGAAATTTTAACGGATAAAGGTTCAGAGTTCATGTCGGAGATTTTTAAGGAAATGTGCAAATTATTAAATATAAAACAATTAAATTCTACAGCGTATCATCACGAAACTATCGGTGCGCTCGAAAACTCACATAAAAATTTAGCAGCATATTTAAGGATCCAATGTCCGCAGTATTCGAATAATTGGAGCAGTTGGATACCTTATTGGTGTTTTGCATACAATAATTCAGTGCATACTGAAACTAAATATACCCCACACGAATTAGTGTTTGGGAAAATTAATCAAATACCGTCAAACGTAGTAAACTCAGTAGACCCACTTTATAATTTTGATAATTATTCAGCAGAACTTAAGTATAGATTGCAAGTCGCTGGAAATGAAGCGAGATATAATTTATTACAATCCAAAAGTAAAAGAAAGCATAAGTTTGATATCAAAACTAAGCATGTTAATTATAAATTAGGAGATAAGTTGTTGATTAAAAATACATCTCTTAATAAAAGAGATCCAATATTTGTAGGCCCATATGAAGTAGTTTTAGATAAGAATCCTAATGTTATAGTTAAGATAGATAATAAGTTAGTAGAAATCCATAAGAATTGGACAAAATTATATAACGTATTGTAATTTAGAAAATTTTTATTTTGAAAAACAAAAATTTTTTTAGTGCACCCCGTGGAGGTGTGATGGTGTAATAGCCGAATAATTTATAGTTATTACATTGTATTAAGTTTAAGCATTTAAAAGGTGAGTGACTTGTATAGGAAGTGAAAAGTGCGGAAGTGGTACAGGAAGACAATCAGGAAGTACACGTGCAACGAACTCTAGGCTAGGTGTAATTTGAATTAGTAAATAAGCATAGTTGCAAAATAATTGTTAGCAGTTAAGTATTAATATAGAATAAGATTGATTATAAGTCGAACCTCCCAATGTAATAGTTGTACTGCACCTTAAAGTGACCAGTAAATTAAACATGTGAAATGGTCTTCGACTTTGATTTAATCACCCCTACAAAAGACCCCAAGAGAACACTACACTCTTATTGCACTATAGAAGAGCATTACAAATATTTCTTGTGTATTTTATTGCGTTTTAATAAACGCGGTTTTCTTTTTATTGGGGCATTCATTTAATACGTAGCTTTCAATGACTTTTAAAAACATTTCTTAGTAACTGACGTACTTGTTTATTAACAAAGAAAATTCTGTAATTTATGTTTTACAAATGCAGTAAGATTTGCATGGATTTGTATTCTATCTGGGTACGGATGCATTTTTTAAACGCGTTGTAAGGTACCTCAAGAGTAATTATTTTTACATATACGGCTTAAATGAAATTGAATGGTTTTGTGTTTACGTCGTTAAATGAAAACTCGTTTGCAGTAATCATATATACTTGGAAAAATTAATCGTAATTGCTTTCTTAATGATTGATTTGTATTCTAATAAAGTTAGTATTTTTTAAAAAAGTGTATGCAACCCTCTTTTAGTCTGCAGAATTATCTACGCACGTAAATATGCATTGTTTTTATATTTACACACGCGTAATTTATTACATAAATAATTAAAGATTGCAATTGCTTGCTTAACGACTGTAAACCCATCTTTCAGTAATTCAGCGTACCATGCATATCGTACAATGAAGCTAGTTTTTACTAGGTATAGAAGGATTATTTACATAACACGGCTTAAAGTTTATATTCGTTTCACATTTTTTTCACATTCTACACGGGATTTAATTATATAATTAAATAAGAGTTTCTTTTATGTTTCATAATATTGCGAATGCAATGAATGGCTTTGTATTTTTATTGCATAGAAATACGCTTATATTTATACATAGAACAATTAAATATTAGGAAATTTTAACTTGTCCCCCACTTTGGGTGGTAACTTGTCATAGAATTTAGCGTTAAATGACCTCTCCTGACATCTTTATCACTTCAATATATACAGGGTGTTGCAAAATTGCCGCCACGTATTGTAAACGTCAAAATAAGTCAATTAGACCCAATTTACGTATATACCAAAATGTACAGTGTGTCCGTGAGAAGAGTTCAAAGTTTACTTAAGAAATCACATTTTTGTACTCTTTTCAGAAATGTGTGTAACAAATTTATTGAAATTTGGCAAAAGTGCACTTTAGAGGATTACCCTACTTTCCGAAGGAAATTGTAGAAGGGTTAAAACTATCTTCACTCCTTGCAGTAATAGTATTACTGATAATTGTCGGAAATGAGCTATTTTATCAAAATATCGTGAGTGAAAATGATTATAAACTGGTTTGCAGGTTGTGTTTACCAAGCTTATCGGAGGATAAAAATTAAGGTAATTTAATTAAATTATTAAAAAAGCATTTGAAACCCCAACAATAATTTGTTTTCTGCAAAGAACAAGTTATATAAATCGTAAATAAAGCCTTGTGAAACGCCACGAAAATGGAAACCAAGAACAAGGAGCTTAGCGGTTAGTTTACCATAGATGAATTAAGACGGGTCGTACGAGATCAGTTCATTATAGGGTATACTTCAGGTATTTTGCAGGAGTGACTGTTTAAAGAAAAGGCGACGTCTACCGTAGAGGAATTATTGGATGTTGATATGGCTAATATGGTGGTAAAAAAGTCTCACAGATACACACGCGCACTCGCACGCGCACGCGAACACGCACCCACGCGTTCATGAACGCACGCACGTACGCACTCACGCGCTAGCATGCGTCCACGTGCACGCACGCAACGGGCACGTGACATGCAGTCACACACCCGCGCGCGCATGCACACACGCATACGCACACGCACACACAGCACACATGCGCACACGCACACAGAGTTAAAATAAAAATCTTATTTGTATCGTTATGAAATAACATACTCTGTCACATATTCTTACTTGACTTGTGGCAAAGCGTTCAAAATACGGAAATTATTGACTTAATTTTAACTTTGAGTGATTGCTTTGGCAGTTTTTAATTACTTGTTCGGCCAGAATCGTTTTATTTATTGGAGTTACCAGTATTTAGAGCAGTAGTGTTAGAAGAGATTCAAAGTTTCATATACTGTGGTAATCAACGGTATTCTGTTAAATCATAATATTTTAAAAATGCTAATACTTCCTGTTATACGAAGAGTCGCCATTTGATTAATTTTTTTAAATAAAACATTTTGTACACTATTATATTCTTAATTCTTCGTAAGATATCAGAAAAATGGTATCGATCAACCATTTGTCTATTGCGTACAATTTTGGGATTAGTTTTTTTTTTCAAAAGTTTTCGCACCTAAGGGTAGATCATACATACCACAATTTCTTAATTATTTATTTTGAAGTTGTTTATAGTATGTGAACTGTATCCACCCCTCAAACCGGGAAGATTTCATGTGAATATTTTCAAAAATATTTTTCTCCTACAATGAAGATTGGCTTGTTTATACGCATCATTGCTTATTGATAATGTTGCTACAGATTACAAAATAAAATTTTTTATCTATCCACGTATCAGTTAAAAGTTTATTGGTTGTAGTCACTCGGACGGTTTGATTTAAACTCAATGTTGTCGGTGAATGACATTGCTGTAGCCGATTCGGGTAGTATGTGTCAATATGATATAAAGTACGTGTGGCATATGTTTTATTAATTCTTTTGTACGCTTGTCAACCACCGCTTACTTACAGATCACTTTTATTAACAATGTACTTAACGTAATGTTTTTTACCCTTTAATTGGATATTACTCGGAAATAGTTTAATTTGGGCAAATGAGAGTAACATACTTGGGACATTTTTCCATAAAATCATTTAACGTAAACAGATATGTTGCTGTTTCTTTTTGAAGCGTGACATCAAAAACTTGTAGAATTTCAAAGAAAACAGCAGTGTTCGATAACTTTTGAATTGAAATTTCAATTTATAACTCAACATTTGTATAAAGCTTGACGAACGTACTTTTGAGACACAATTTATGGGAAGTTTCTCCAATTAGAAAAATGGGAATTGGCACTGCTAATAATTGACTCCAGATATAACAAGTTGAAAATGCAAGGCATTGTCGCAACGAACTTCCAAATGTAGACTTACTTTAAAACAATTTATGTATCGCACATTAATTTTGGACCTATTTGAAATTTTTGATAAAAATTAATTCCCGGGGGGTCGGGTATCCGTGTTCAGATTTTGTGGGGGGTACCATATTTCGACTCAGCTATGTTAGGGGAGTCCAAATATGTATCGCACATTAATTTTGGACCTATTTGAAATTTTTGATAAAATTAATTCCCCGGGGGTATCCGTGGTCAGATTTTGTGGGGGTACCATATTTCGACTCAGCTATGTTAGGGGAGTCCAAATATGTATCGCACATTAATTTTGGACCTATTTGAAATTTTTGATAAAAATTAATTCCGGGGGTCGGGTATCCGTGGTCAGATTTTGTGGGGGGTACCATATTTCGACTCAGCTATGTTAGGGGAGTCCAAATATGTATCGCACATTAATTTTGGACCTATTTGAAATTTTTTTTTTCCCGACGGAATATCGCGGGGGCACGGCGCCCCCGTGGCCCGATTTTAACTGACATCAAAACTTAAGCTCTGGACACCGAGCTGAATCAATTGATGTATCACACATTGATGTCCGACCATTAGAAAGGCCTCGGACGGACGGACAGACGGACGACAAATCGATTTCATAAACGAACGAAGTTCATTGAAAACGCCAGTTGTGAAAATATTTTGTAAAATAATTGTTACATTTACAAAAAAATATGAAGTCGGTACCGTTTACTGACCAATCTGTAATACAATTAACAATGGTCAACTATATTTAAATCAGTACTGCTTTCAGACAGAGTTTTTTATTGAAACGAAATTAAACGAATTGACAAAAACTTCATATTTGTTACGGTAATCCGTGCGGACAGGAGAAAAGTAAAGTACAGTAAGCAAAGGAACTGTAAGCCCGCACCAAGTACCGCAACAGAAACAACAAGGGGAATCCAAAGAAGTAAGGCGTGGTAGCTAAAAATATCGTAGAGTAGTGTGGGTCAAACAGAAAGGAAAAGGAAACATCAAGAAAGACAATTTATTTACAAACCCTTAAAAAATCAGCTTGTTGAAAAAAGGAAACCAACTCGTATAGAACAAATATTTATCCAAAATATCCTGAAGGATTTACATAGTGCAAAATCTTCGCTAAAAATAATTAATACCCTTCTTTGATTACGTTAACCTAATTTGCTACCTTAATTCTAGAAAAAAATTAAACAAATATATTTACAGTGGACTGTTTTCAGTCCTGAGGTTTATCCAATATTAAATCTTTGATATAAAAATAGTCAATAACTTAGGTACTTACGTATTGTCCACAAGTAATTCTGGATAGGTAAGTACCAAAAAAAATAGTAATGGTAAATTACAGTCAGTAGCAAAGAAATAAATCGTTAGGAGTCGAAATGTATTTTTCCTCGTGGCTGAAAAAGAAAGATTAGCAAACCATACACTTTACATAGTGTATTCTAAATCAAGTATTTAGTTAGAATATTCTATTTTATAATTGATACCCTTCCTGTGGCTTATTATTACTTGAGTTAATATTTTTTTATTACTTTACTGAGTAGTAGGAGTAATGTCCTACATGATTATTATGTTGTCTTACTACTTATTGTATTTCAGATATTTACCACAGTACAACTTTTCTTACAGTCGCGCAGCGGAGGTTGTCGCTCATTTCCTACGACCCACCCCTACTCTCCCATTAAGCCCAGTACCTGTTGTTTCTGTCGATTGTATTATGATTTACGTAACAAATTTTCATAGGAATAATAATATCTTATAATTCGGACCGTTACAATCATTAGATGATCTAAAATAAAAGTTCGACAACGAATCAATTGAATATGCCACATTAGAATTTGATAAAACACGTCGTTAGATGAATGTAATATTTCCGAAACAAATGCTCTAACTATTGAAAACCACATTTTTAAACGTTTTAAAGAAATGCATATAATTGAGCTTTTAGAAACACCTCGCAATCTTTGAGAACAAATGTTTTGATCAATAAAACCACACTTTCTAAACTTATTTAAGCAAACACATATTGCAAGAATATTTAACCTTTGATAACCAAAATAGATTTCCATACTTTGTATTAACAGAACCCAAGGTTTACCACCTTATCAAAATAAAATAGATTCAAAATATTTAACTTTGTTAATAACGGTAATAATTACAGATTTTACAACTAACTCGAAATAAATTCGAAGTACCTAAACCTTTATAACTAAATATTTAACATAATTCTACAGGATGTTGGACAAATTATCGTTTAAAATTGAAAGGGAGATAAACCCGCTACTAAGTGTGACGTGCAAAACAACCGTGGAAACAATACAAGATATGAAATTTAAATTAAGTGTGGGTAAAATAATCTAGATACAAGGACTGAACGTAGCAGACTTTTGTATATAACTTGTGTTACGGTATCCCATGCGGACAAGAAAAAAAGTAACGTAAACAAAGAAAATAGCCCGCACCACATACGGTAACAAAAAAGGAATCCAAAGAATGTCTCGCTAGTTAAAATGTCGTAGAGTGGGATGGATTTCAAAGAAAAAAACAGAAAACCTCAAGAAAGGAATTTTATTTACACACCTGTAATTAATAAAAGAACAAGTTACAAAAAAAGGAAAACCAACCCGCAAAGGAAACAATATTTAACCAACATATCTCGGAGGATTTACATAGTACAAAAATCTTCGCAAAATACATTAATAAAACATTTATTAAAGAAAAACAAATTAAATAACTACATATACTTGCTTAGTGTTCACTACTTCTAAAAGTAACAAAAAAAATTAATGTGACAGTGGATCACAGCAATTAAGGAAAACCATCCACCAGCGGAATGCATTTCGCTGCAGGCGGTACAGAATTGGGTGTTAACATCACCTCTAAACAATAACGTAACTCTAAAAAATTATATAAACAAATTTTATAGGCTATCTATGCAGGTTTCATTATCTAATTAATACTCGACCAATAACAGCTGTCGCCGTAAGCATATCTCGACAACTTGAGCGAAATAAAATCCGTTTCCAACACCGATGAGTAACCTGAAAGACAACCAAAAAATTCAGACCCAAATTTTTGATGGAAGAGTTTAAATGACGCCTACAGCCCTACTGTAAATCATAACACCAACTAAACATTTGGAGTGTGTGTATCAATTGAAGAACCATATTTATCCAAAAAGTTGTCATTTTTCATAACAAAGAAAAATCCAATTACATTCTGGAATTTCAGGTGATCCTACAGTATTAACCATTCCCACGCTGCTTTGCGTATTTACAATTCAAAACTTGATGAAATCATAACTAAAAGATTTCTTGAGTATTGGCGACTAAAAAGAAGAACCTCCATCTACCTCGTGACACTAAAATATCCCTTGATAATCATAACTCGCATAGCAACCAAACTTATTGTTCTCAAGCAAGGAACCGGCACAATAATGCCTATTCTTAACTTGTCTTCCAAAAAGCATTCAATCACTTCAACAAGCGAGGCCACAATCGATAAAATGGAAAAACTCAAATTAACATTATGTAGTGGAATCAGCTGAAGCGTTCCCACCAACGAATATACATCAAACTCGAAGAGTTATTAACGATGTGTAAGGGGAGCTGCCATGCTTTCGCATAAAATTGTATAAAATATAATATAAACCAATGCATAATTTATCTTCAACGCGGTGTACAATAAGTAGTAAACTACAAACTTTTAATGAATCGAAGTCTATGTTTGCAAACAACTTTGTAGAAAACACGTACATAGCCGATTACAATATTTCCGAAAACAAATAGTCTAATAACCGAATACCACGTACTTAAATTTATTACAATCTTTAAGAAAGCGCATTATGTTGATAATACAATACCAGATTTTAATGTTATATCGAAATAAAGTAGGATACAATACTTTAAATTATAATTACATGTACTAATAAAATCTACAGAGTGATGAATTACCAATCGTTTAAGTTGAGAAAGCGATTACAATTGTTAATAAACATTTAAATGAAGAAACTGCACGTAACACTTGTAGTTGACTAATTTGCAGATTCATTTTCTGATATAAAAATGGAGTATGTACGTTTTGCGAGAAATATATTGTGATTCTTAATTGCTGTTGTGTCTGAAGCTCATTTGTATTAATTGAATTCGGTTGCTTGTGTTAGGTGATCCACATTAGCACTTCCTTTTTATTTCTTATTGAAACTTGATTGTGGACGTCTGTATAGTTTCAGAAGCAGCAATTGTGCAAACCTCACCGTATGTATCGATTATAATCACTGCAAATTGTACTTAACCTGAATGTTTTTCCAAAAAAATACAAATTCAAATGCTGTTTTACTGAGACTGGCATTCCATTGTGCTGCGTTACATCTTTGGCTACGAGCGGCACGTATACCCTTTGCGCATTCCTATTGACTGCGCGAACCTTATTTCCCACCGGTATTAAGGCGTAGCCACATTGCACAAGACGATGCGTGCCGTTACTTTGCGGCTACACGTATAATTGGCACCGCTATCCTTTTGCAACTAGTGATGGTACCAAGTCGTTAGAATAAAATGACTATGATAGGTAGGTACTCTTAATATTGAATGTTTAAATTTAGGTTTTAGTATATCTTAATTTCATGTAAACTACTTTCACTTTCTAGTGTATATAGTAATTGTCCAAAAATAACTAACTTTTGGATTATATCAAATTGTTTGTGTGTGTGTGTGTGTGCGTGCGTGCATGCGCGTACGCTAGTATGTGTTTAATTGCATACGACTATCCGTATGTTTATTAACATAGTAACTCTAGAACACTTTTACACAAATCGATCAAATTATTTACATGCAGTACAGCAAAAATCGTAGTACACCTTGTAACGTTTTATTTTAAAGCCTTCAGGAATTAGAATTATTAATTTAGAAGTCAGGGCTTTACTTTAATATTTATATAAATCTCCGTTTAATTAGTGCAATTACGTCAATGTTGTGAAACACAGGGAATAGTAACATTCACACGGACCTTGACGACAGTTGTTTATCATTGCAAACGTATGCGCTGACGCAGGGTTCTGTCGTTAGAAAGAGTTCACCTTCCCACGAATACAAGCGGAAGTGCGTCGGCCTCGGTTGGTGGGAGGAGACAAAAGCAAGGACCACCGTTTAATGAGGGGGACTACCGTACAGCCACCTCTACCGTATCGATAACTTATCATACCGGGCAGTGCTGCCGCGAGTGTTGTCGTTCCCACCCTTGTTACCTTCGTCATCGTCTCGTCAGAGAAGCCCTACCGGTAGTGACTGCAACTCTAACAGCAACAGGATAAAAGCAGAATGAACTGCGAGCTCTGAGAAGCGCAACCCCTGACAATACCCAGGGTAGGTGTTTTAATAATTTTAATTCGTTTGCCGGGGATTTGTTGCTAGGGTTGAGCATTATACTCTAATTGAGCGTATAATTTGATTATGGTAATCTTCATCAACCTTTGAGCCACTTCTGGTAGCTGAAAATGATTGATAACTTGAAACATTTTTGCTAATATGATTTCACTGTCGCTTGCCAAATATTGTATATATTTATCATAGCAAAATCTGGGACTACCGCTGAATTTTGATCTACTTCGCTAACCGGAAATGCCAGTTACATAAAAAGGTGTCTTAAAAGTCATGATAATTTAAATGCGATTTTATTGATGCCATCCAAATATTGAATAAATGTATTATATCAACATCTGATACTAATACGACATGTTTCCAGGGGAGTTGTTACAAGATTGCGAAGGGAACCGTTCTACACTTATTAACCTATCGTCAAAATTTCTCGCAACACTCAATATTGACATGATCAACATGAGGCCATGCAGAATCTTGCTGAAAAGATCTCATTTTGAAGATCGTTGTCCGTAGAGTTTTTGATAAACAATTCTAGGATAGCACACCAGACTCATATGCAGGATGCATATTGGCTTCTCTAAATTAGGTACGTAGTCTACGGACCGCATTAGCATATTCTGTGTATTTGCGCAATCGTTTACATGAAACTACGCTTTCTTCGTGAAGAAAGTACGCTTCAATATGTTGTTGCTAACGAGGGTTTGAAGGGAGAATTGACAAAATGGCTGCAGTCCAACACTTTCAATAAAAATATTGTGGTTAGTTCTTCTACTAAAATATAATCTTCTATTGGAGGTTGAAGGTGTTTTTTTACTAGCGTTTCACGCTTTACGTACAATATTTTCGCTTATAACAAGAGGCCTATCTACATCATTTGTTATGTGTAAAAATGGCGTTTTTGTAATATACTAAATTTTGAGTTTACCGTTCCCTAAAGGAGGCGGAAACACCGCAACAGTGTAATAGGTTCACGGAGTAGCTGCAGTGGTGTGAAAGGTGTTCCTAAGAAAAAAATACAAATATAGGGATAACAAAAAAACTACGTTATACTTACCTTGAAAGGCTTTTTTCTTCTTTTTCTATCACAATCGTTAGAACGCCAAACCGCCGGTTATGTAGGCAACGATTCCTTGTGATATTTTCTTGCTACTCGAAAGGAGACTATTTCCAGTAAATCCTCTTTGCCTTACTCTTTTTATCTCGTCCGTCAGTCCTTTTCCCCTGATTACCTTTTCTGTTTTTTTAAAGATACTTTAACACCACTGGAAAGAAGTTCATTAAATTTGATTTAGTGAAAAAAATTTGAAAATTAGGAAGGTGCTAAAATGTCCTAATAGTTACTACTACTGATCTCGTGGAATTCCTCTCACAATTTGGTAAATAAAACTCAACACATCATCTAACTTGATTTCTATTCCATATCCGATGTTCAATATGTAAACACAATACCAGTAAAAAATATGATTTCCTAAAACAGAAAAACTAAAACCAATTTTCTACGTATCTTAAAGTTAAATCCCTCTACAGGCCAAATACAACCCTACATTCCTGAAAACTTCCCAAATTAAAAGACACATAAAATGATTTTATTACATAAGTTCCTCTACTTTATCGAAATGCTACATACTCAATCGACGCTTAAGTTAAATTGTTACAAACCAAATGATTAGCAATAAATAAAACCTTTATACAATCAATTGCAAGTTTTTATGTAAAAATTCAGTAACTAGTCAAAAATATTCATATTTATGTTTTACTTTCCAAATGTCAGTTCAAATAATAACAGAACGAGGACATCTAAAACATCAGTGTATATTGTTTACCATTTCATTTCTACAGCTTCAATTGTTAGGTCACTTCAATTATTTCCCCCCTAAGATCCAGGACTACTTGTTGGTGAGCATGCCCTTCTACCACTATTTCATCGTCATTTTGTACTTAATGTTTAGACACCCGCAAACACGAATAATTATCCATGTCCCGGCGTGTGAGAACCACTCTACCGTAATTGTAGACCGAAGTTTAAGTGTGTATCACCATCCGTCAATTAGGCGACTTAACGGTTATTTAATATACTTTACACAGGTTTCGATTCAACTAGCTAACTGACTACACTCTTCCTCTTCCGCCTCGTTTTTATTAGCTATATCCCCCTCTACGAGTATTTGTTAACCGAGTCATACTGTGTTCCTGCAGTTATTGCATGACCATTCACTTGTCGCGATGGGTTTCAACTGCGTTTGCAGTTTCCACGTGGTTGACATTATCTCAGATGCGATCTATGAATCGACGTTTTAATTAATGAGTTAGCTTTATTACGCTTATGGCACAATGAATTTATACAACCATATTTTTGGTGGATTCCGCTAAACAATGTTTTTCATGCGTCTTAACAGATTTGCGGTTTTATCTTCTTTATTTGTCTCACTATGTTTGGCCATCTTCCATTGTTTGTATGCTTTCCATCAGTACTAATTTCCTAATTTATAGTTTGCGGATTTTTATGGTTATTATATAACGCGAGTTATGTATCCCCCAATTTATCTATATATTAAATAATAGAATCTAATAGGAATTATTAGAAATTTATAAATAAATCATAAGTCAATTACAACAATTAATACAAGGATGAACCAGACAGGTTATTAACAGTTCATGAGAACGGATATGCAACTTTGTATCCGAGACGATAGTGATACTGCAGGTGGCAGGTCACAGACGGTTAAGATATCGCAATTACCTAGAAAATAAGATTGTAACAATGTAACAAAGTATAGCATTAAGAGTAAAGCATGAGATCTGCAAGATTCCACAGCCATGTGAGGAGGTAGGACATTATCAAAAGCCCGGGAGCTGAAGGACCCGGCAGTCAGTCAAAGTATTCAACTTTAGCATTGCAGTTTGCTTAGGCGACTGACAATATTAGTTCAATTAATTAATTTATTTGATTTAAAGTTAAAGTCAGTTTGTCAAAATTCCACATTAATTTCGGTATCAATTAAAATAAATTTGTTAAGTTTTGCAAGTGTTTTTTAAAAACGCAGCTCCCGAGGCCCGAACCTTAACTCGCATCATACAGCGACTGTCTTCTCTAAGGTTATTACGTTGTTCGTATAATTTTCCTACGGTTAAATATGTATTTTTTAAAACAATTTCTTTTAAATGAATTTTATAACAATATTCTCAACTGGTTATCAAATTTAATTGTGTATGTAATTCTCTTAGTTTAATAAAAAGCTCTTTCTATCATTTCCTACTAAATTTTTTAATATACCGGGTACATCTTCATGAACAAAGCCTATTCTCTTTACCAAACACTAATTAATACAACCTTATTAGCTCATGTTTAACTATAGAAACACTCGAGTTTCACTTTTTTTTTACGACGCAGGGGTCCAATTTCACGAAACACTTGCACATTTGCTTTCGAATCACGTGAATTTGTTAAGAGTTACTTCCAGAAAAATTTACAGATAATTTGCAGGGTGCGCATCTATTGAATTCTCGGCGAATTTCTATTTTCCAAGCGATAACGGTTGCAAAAATATGCCTCGAGGAAAATACTTTGCTCTTCTGTGAATATTTGAAACTAAATATTGTCTGATATTGCAACAAAACATTAAATTCTTAAGCAGGAATTAATTTGTTGTTTGACAGTTAAAAATTGATACTGCAATTATAAGTTGCAAAGTAAGAATCGACATTGGTGTTTAATTTTACAGCCACTTATGACTTGAATAATTGTTGGACGTCCTATGTTGTACCTACATCTAGATCATCGTCAAATTTTGAACTATTTCCGGTAACCAGAAATGATAGTGCCACTTTAATGTCTTAATTGATCATACTTTTGTATATAGGAAAACATTTATTAATTTAAGTTAGTGAAAGGAGCCTTCTGCTAAAAGACCCGTAAAACTTTATAGAAGTTGGGTAGTTTTCAGTTTATAAAGGGACTATTCAATTATATTATTAAAGTAAAATGCTGAAATAAACAGGAAAAGCACGCAGTACATTCGTTTATAACCAACAATTAAAGGGAGTTTACATGTTGAATACCAAATTAGAAAAACATCAACATAATTTTCCACGACTAATCATCCTATGAACGTGTATTTGCAAGCGTTCCCACGCATTGAAAAGAACCGAAATTATTATAAATTACTCAAACCGGCAGAAACCACAAAATAGTATAAAATTTTAAAACGTTTTGACCTACCCAACGACGTAAATATTAAAATTAAACAGCAACTATGGAAGTACATAATATTCATATGCACCCAAAAACCCGCGACTTCAACCACAAGTTCAGTTTAAAGTGTACCAACTGTGTGAATAGAGGAAGTTGGGAAATCCCCTAAAATAATGTAGCTTATAAATACCGCCATAGGATAATGGAAGGGGCATTCAGCTTTCTTCACTCAAGTGACAAGCTCGTTCGGGGGGTGGATGCGCCGGTTTACAGTAATTTGCGTAATGTTAACTTGAAATCGGATTTCAAGGAAACAAACCGCAAACGTGAAAGTACTCGCGGATTCGATAAAAGTGCCGTTAGTTACACTGAAAGTTTCCATAGTGAATACTTTTTATCTACAGAACTTGAATACATGGATTGCTCACATCCAAGGTTGTCCAGCACTGAAAGGGTAAGTTGAACCTTGTACCCAAACTAAAAGCTTGTGTTAGAATTTTTACTTTGTTACGGTATTCCGTGCAGACCAGCAAGAATGAAGTAAGCTAAGTAAAAAATCACCCACACCGAATACTGCAATTAAACAGAAGAGTAGATAGGAATCCAGAAGGATTGGATGCCGTACTAGCTCAAAACGTCGTAGAGTGGGATGGGTCACACAGAAAGAGAAATTGGAAACCTAAGTAAGTAAACTTATTTACAAAGCGTTAGATAACAAACATAGTAACAAAAGTAATATTTACAAAAACCAAATCGAACATTTCCATAATCGTCCTGTTACAACATGATGTAAACAAAAGCGTAAACTCACATACAACATAACATATAAATATACATTTAAGCAAATATAGATTAGGAATTATTTCCCAGTCACGTAAAATCTTAAAATCTAAATAACACATACAAGGATACTTACATAAAGTTTCCAGCTCTAAATAGATACAAGAAAAAAATTAGACATAATATAATACAGTACTAGAACGCTGCTTTACCTATTGCTTGAAGTGCACTTCCTAAAAATAGTAATGCAACCGTAAATTCAAGTAACCTAACCCTGAACCAAGTGTTAGATCTAATCTAGATTAAAATTTAGCAAACATGTTGTTGACGTTAACATATCGTAATAATTTAAATTAGTAAAATTGTTCTAACGCAAGCTTTGGTTTATATTAATTGTGACTTGAAAAACATTCACGTAGTCACTTGTGCACTATCATGTGAAAGTAAATTTTTAGCACGCAGTCTGTAATTTATTGTTCCATAAGCACGAGTAAGAAAACTAAATCACTTACGTGGTTATCAACAATGCCTCTTAAAAGAAGCATCTTAAGTAGCACCGCGACTTTACAGAGTTCCTTCACGGAAAAGGATGTTGTATAGCATCTGATCCCTTTTGAAGCTCGTCCTGTATTTATAGGGAAAGAAGACAGCAGTGGGTAACGCGTTTTGGTTTCAGAAACTAATTCCCATCATTAAAATGTAAAGTATTCTAAGAACAGTACCTGTAAAAGTATTTTCAAGACAACAGCTATACAGCATTTGTAGAAAACGATCTGCAAATAAGAGCCAAGTAACGAAAACAAAAAGCCTCAATACACTTAACGAATTCCATGAACTTGTTCGCATGAGAAAACAACGTATGTTCAAATGGTTAGGTATGTTTGCAATTTGCATAGCAGAATTACGGAATAAAGTGTATGACAGGTTGCCTATCTCCTTATATAAACCATAGCGATTTGCTATTTCTAATTATATTACCGAGAACTAATAACTAGGAGACAATTTCATTGCTTGTAAAACTGAGTGAGTAGAACACATGCGCGATAACGAAATACCGCGTTGATAGAATTTCTTAGTACCGGTGTTGATAACAAACATTTCCCCACTTTTAGGCAAACCCATTAAAAACATTTTAACAATGCAGGCGACTAACGTTACTTCAGCGAATTTATAATGCGAGAAGTTTCAACCAAAGCAAAACACATTAACTTAGCATAGATTCTAGATATTTAATGTTGTACTAAATACTTTTATAGGACGTTTAAATACGTTGTTGGAGAAACAATGGGAAAATTTACACTAAGCGTGAATCCCCAGATTATTTCCTTAGAGCAAGTGGACTGTGACTTGGGGGTAGTGTTGCGATAAAATACTCTTAGCGGTAAATCAAACAATGATCATGCACTTACCTTAATGTTCATACTGTTGGCGCTTCTACGGAAGTGGTTGACAGCATCCAAACCAGAACAATTTCCGCTGACGGAATTATGTAGAAGCGCAGTAACACACACACACACACACACCAAAAAATGTATATTGTTTTAATACATGACCGTACGGACCGAATGCTTCGAAACGAGTGTACAAAACCAGTGCTAGATAACACCGCCTGGTTTATCGCAAAACAAAACCTTGACTGTTTAAAATAAATAACATTTAAATTAAGAGTGGCGTTCTAACCCAATTTTGAACATACCCCCACCCAAAATAATTAAATTTTGATAGCTAAAAGGGGTGAAGAAAAGAAAAGAAAAGAAAAAAAAGGGAGAAATTAAAAAATGCAAATTAGCTCTATTGGTGTAGTTGTGTAGAGATAAAACGAGAAAATAAAAGAAACTCTAAAGAATGATCAATTAATGTGATTGTTGATCACGTCGTATTAATTTTAAGGAGGTGTAAGCGGTACCACCTTATTTATTGGTCGTACCGTTTCACCTGAGGGTGTCTTCAACCGAACAACACGTACTACGCCGTCACTTCCAGGTATCAGCTTTGTTACCCTTGCTAAAGGCCAACAACTGTTTAGCCGGGTTAGTCTATTTGGGCCTATGCTGAAGGGTGTGGAGGTATTCATTTGACCAACGCTTCCAGAACCCCTGGATTAACTGTTGACAAAGCCGCCAACGAGTGAGTCTGTTAGTAGGAATGTTTTTCAAATCTACTTCGGGTCGTGCCAGAATAGGACCACCTGTCAGGAAATGTGCTGGTGTCAATGCATCAATTCCATCATCGGACGAACCTGGTAATGAGCAAAACGGGCGAGAGTTTAAAATGCCCTCAATTCTAATAACGATTGTGTTAAATTCTTCTGCAGTAAATTGGTTGTTACCAATTATTCTCTTTAAATGGAATTTAACACTTTTGATTCCTGCTTCCCACAATCCACCGAAATGGGGTGCGTAGGGAGGATTAAAGGACCATTCAATGCCCCGAATAGCTAAATAATGTGCAATCTCGGGCTTAGACGAGTCCAAAAATTTTGAAATTTCAGAAATTTCTCTAGCAGCTCCGCGGAAGTTCCGTCCTTGATCGGAATAAAATTTCGCCGGAAGTCCGCGTCTAGAAATAAATCTGTCTAGTGCGGCCAGACATGCTTGGGAAGTTAACGAGGTGACGAGTTCGATATGAATGGCACGCGAGACCATGCATATAAACAAAGCAATATATGCCTTCTCATACCTAGCTGTGCGCAGATTAGGTACTTTTACCATAAAGGGTCCGCCAAAGTCAATCCCCGTGTGTGTGAAACATTTTCCCGGTTCGAGTCGGTAAGCTGGAAGATCCGCCATAGGTGGTTGGATAGGTTCCGCCTTATATCGGTAACATGTAAGGCAACGAAAAATACGATGTCGAATTAAGTGTCGAATTGAAGGAATCCAAAATCTTCTATTTACAAGAGAATGTACCAGGCGATTTCCACCATGGCCCGAGTATATGTGATAATGATCGCATATCAAGATAGCTAATCTGCTGTTCCGCGGAATTAGGTAGGGATATTTAGTAGCAATTGGGAGTTTCGACGGGCGCAAACGTCCCCCCCATCATGATTAAACCCACAGGGGAGAGAAAAGGGGACAAATGACGATAATTTTTTGTGCAAGGTTGACCCTTTTCTAATAACAAAATTTCGTTTCGATTGTGCTCGTACTGAGAAATTCTTATAATAAATAATAAAGCGTCATTATATTCAAATGACGTTAAGTTGCCAGTACGCAGCTGATCGTTTGGAGCATCATGAATGCGCGCAAGGCAATTGAATTTGAATCTAAGTATATAGGCAAAAATTCTTTGTACTTTAACAAAACTTGAATGTCGTAGCAAAATGTCCGTAAATGGTTGAACATCAATTGCCGACAACAAGGTTTGAGGTGTCATAGGTGTAGAAACGTCTAACCCTTGTGCAGGCGAGTATTCAAATGTACTACCTGGCCATTCAGAAATGTTCCGATATATGAAGTCGGGCCCTTTCCACCACAAATCACAACAAAGCAGTTCCGATGGCATTAACCCGCGACTTGCCGGGTCAGCGGGATTATCTGCACTAGGTACATGCCTCCAACGAGCTGTGGGTTGATTTTCGTGGATTTGAACAACCCTGTTGGCAAAGAATATTTTTAATCGATGCGGAGTGGTGCGAATCCACGACAGGGTGTTTACTGAATCACTAAAACAAATAGGTTCCTGAAGGTGTAAAGAATCAAATGCTGGGGCAGTAGACTTCATAAGTTTTGATAGAAGACATGCCGCCCCTAATTCGAGACGTGGTATCGTCCACGTTTTTAGTGGAGCCACGCGAGTTTTTGAAATTATCAAATTTATGAAAATTTGGCCATCAACCTCTAATCGTAAATAAATAACTGCAGTTATGCCAAGCTCGCTAGCGTCAGCAAAACCTACCATGCGACCTTTTACTTCACCTACTTTCCATACACAGCGCGGAATAGACACGTTTTCGAGAAGTGGTAATTCGGCTTGAATTTGATTCCACTTCTGTAACACTACGGCAGGGAGTTCGTCATCCCATCCTACCTTTAGTAACCACAATTGTTGAATAAGAGCTTTAAGTATAAAAGGAAATGGACTGATGTATCCATTAATGTCAAAGGTTCGCGCAATACGGGAAAGAATGCCTCTTTTCGATGGTGTATCAGAGGCATTTCGAACTTTGCATTTAAGTACATCTAATCTTAGATCCCAACAAAGCCCTAAAACTTTATTAATAGAATCAGGACTGGAATTAGGTAATTGTATCGTATCTGAAGAATTACCAATTACATTGGCATGTGAACTGGCCCATTTGCCCAGTTTTAACAAATCAATGAGTTCAGTTTTAAGAAGTAGAGCATCTTCAATGGAATCTGCTTCTGTCAAAATGTCGTCTACATATGTAGAAGAACTGAGAGCGCACGAAGCTCGTGGAAATTTAGAACCTTCGTCAACCAATAATTGTTTTAGAACACGAAGGGCAAGGTAAGGACTGCAACATGCACCGAAAATAACGCGTGTGTGTTCTAGCTCTGTTAAAGGTTCATTTGGATTAAACCTTCAAAATATGTGCAAGAATTTCCGATCATCAGGGTGTACTAAAATTGATCTGAACATTTGACGAATGTCACACGTAAGGGCCACTTGTGGAATCCTAAATCTTGTGATAACAAGACCTATATCCGTTTGTAGTTTCGGACCCGGCATTAGAATATCATTAAGGCATTTATTATTACAGTCTTTATCAGTCGGGTTGAAAACTACACGAATCTGGGTATGTGATGCGAGATTCTTTAAAGCCCCGTGATGAGTCATCACATACTGGGATACGTCAACCGCAGGTTTAAGGTGCTTCTGTGATAAATAATCACTAATGTTTTCCGCATACAATTTATGAAAATTTTCATCGCGTTTGAAACGCGCTTCAAGCTTTAAGAACCTATTGTTTGCTTGTTCTCTAGTCGAACCTAGAGCTTGGGAAACATTGTCTTTAAACGGTAATCTGACCATATATTGACCTGTGGCCGTACGCGTAGTACTAGATTTGAAATGCTCTTCACAAGCATTCTCCTCCGGGGAGGGTAAAGGTGGAGAAAATATTTCTTCGGATTCCCAAAATAAACGTAAAGTTTCATTTAGAGATTGCGTTTCTACCATATTAGTAAATAAAGCGACGTTCGTAGGTGAAAGTGTCATTTTAGGTACTTCACCCATGATTACCCATCCAAAAGAAGTAAGAAATGCCGCGGGTTTGCCTTTCAAGTATGTAGGCTCACTTGGCGTGATATCTAAAACAGCCGACACTCCTAATAAAATATCAACTGGTGCGGATACGTGAAAATCGGGCTCAGCTAACTTAAGAGAGGAAAATTGTTGTTTTAACTGTATGGGTAACGTAACTGTAGAGAGATTCGTGGTAATCGTTGGTACAACTACAGCTTCACAATTTAAATAAAAATTGCTGTCGTATAAGGAGCCAATTTTACAGTCGACTAGACCCTAAACTTTTGTTAAATGCGACTGTCCTACACCACGTATTTCCAATGGGCACTTTCTTCGTTTGAGGCTTAACCTATCAGCTAAGTCGATAGTGATAAAATTCGACTGAGATCCTGTATCTAAGATTAGGCGACAGCGCTGCCAACTACCATCAGTCGAGAGTACTTGTACTTGTGCTGTGGCTAAGAGCGCAACTGGTCCGTTTTCGACAGCGCAAGAATGTACAAAATTTACTGGCATAGAAACTTTTTCTATTACTTTGGTATTGGCAACAATCTGTACATCGGCGTCTGTACATAAAGGTGTAGTATTAGAGGGGCTCTGTACAGGGCTAGGATTATCGAAATGTAGTAAAGAATTGTGCTTTTTACTACCGCAATGTAGACATCGAAATTTGGATTGACAAGAAGAAAGTTGATGCGGATTTAAACAAGCAAAACATCTATGGTTATTCTTGACTAATTCATGTCTATCTTTTGGTGACAATGCTAATAGTTTCGGGCATCTATTAAATTTATGCGCTTGATTACATGCCGGACAAGAAACGGAAGCCACTGTGTGTACAGTAGGACCTTTAGACGCGACTTCTTGCGAAGTCATAGAAATGCGTTTGTTACTAGCATTATTGTAGCGATCGCCAGATTTTTTTGCGGCACATGACGTTGGTATGCTCTTTGAAGCAGAGGTACTACCAACTAACGCTGAAATGGAGCATTTATTACGTAAAAACTTTATAAAATTTGTAAACGTAGGATATTCGTGTTCTAGGTAATGCTCTTTTTCAAATTCTTGTTTTGTTTTGGAATCTAACAATCCAAGAGACAAATGTAAAAATATATAATCGGCTAAATCGGGAAGTTTCATATCGGTTAATGCTGTAACATTAGCTTGCAGTGTTTCGCCCAAATCATTAAGAGCTTGAAAAGAATCTGTCTTT
Source organism: Platerodrilus igneus (assembly GCA_036346225.1). Classification (NCBI taxonomy): domain Eukaryota; kingdom Metazoa; phylum Arthropoda; class Insecta; order Coleoptera; family Lycidae; genus Platerodrilus; species Platerodrilus igneus. The sequence goes on along the minus strand of JARFIW010000731.1, from coordinate 2,892,283 downwards.
AGTTGAGACAGTGTAAAGATTTTAGATAGATAATGATGAGCAATTAAGCGTTTATTTGTGTAGCGTTGGACCAGCAGGTCGTACACTACCGAATAATTTTCTGGTGAAAACCGCACGCTTTGTGCTAATTTTAAAGCGGAATTTTCCAGATATGAAAGCAGGTATGAAAACTTTTCGATGTCACTCAACGTATTGTTTGTGTGAATCAAGGTGTCGTACAAAGATCTAAATGCGTCAAATTTTTCTGGATTACCTTCGAACTTATACAATTTTAATTCAGGTAAGCGAACATTCGAATCGCTGTTCAGTGTTGTTTCACCGTTAGAACTAACGTTCGTGGTTGTAGTGTAGCGACCAGCAACGCTTAAAATCTCGAAGTATAAACCGTCAAAACTGGATTTTAATGATACTGTATCTGTTTTAAAATTTGCATGTACATTCGATAAATCCGACAATGCATTTAAAGTTTGTAGAAATTCATCTCTAACTGGCCTTAAATAGCCAACACGACTTTTAAAATTATCTAATTTAGCAGGTAAATCTTTGATCAAATCAAAACAGTCCTGTAATCGCCTAAATAACCTTTCTTTACGATTGTGTAATCTCTTAAATTCAGCAATACTTTGCTGATCGGGTTCCATAGTGAAGCTGATAACCAGAGTTGAATGAAATTATCGCTAAATTATTTATTGTTTACAATAACAATAACGCGAGCCGTAATTTATAATTTCGAACAATGAACCTGGCAACAATCACAATTGGCGATAAGGTGAACTATATTATTTTTCAAGTTCAAGAACAAACTTTGAGCTTTGATTAGAATTATGCACATGTATCAATGCAATTAGTGAAATTGAATATAATAGTATTTTATCTCTACACAAAATTTACATATGGATCCGTTCTCAGAAGTGACCACAAATGTTTATGTTGGAGAAACAATGGGAACATTTACACTAAGCGTGAAACCCCAGATTATTTCCTTAGAGCAAGTGGACTGTGACTTGGGGGTAGTGTTGCGATAAAATACTCTTAGCGGTAAATCAAACAATGATCATGCACTTACCTTAATGTTCATACTGTTGGCTTCTACGGAAGTGGTTGATAGCATCCAAACCAGAACAATCTCCGCTGACGGAATTATGTAGAAGCGCAGTAACACACACACACACCAAAAAATGTATATTGTTTTAATACATGACCGCACGGACCGAATGCTTCGAAACGAGTGTACAAAACCAGTGCTAGATAACACCGCCTGGTTTATCGCAAAACAAAACCTTGACTGTTTAAAATAAATAACATTGAAATTAAGAGTGGCGTTCTAACCCAATTCATTTCATTTGAAAAGTAATCGAACATGTTACATGGACATTCGTAAGACCCAAAATAACGTAAGGAGTGTGGAGTTGTTTTGGTTAGAAGTTTTATAGGGCGTTTCTTAATAAACGTAAAACAAAGGTGGAAATTAATATTTATATGCAGCATGCGGAAACCAATCGATTTCGGAAAATTAACGTAATAATTTTCAACCTACTTCATATTCTGTTGACGTATATTTCATTGTTTACGTATAATTTATTAGGATCCAGACATTTACGTTGGTGCACACTTAGTAATATCGTTATGTAATAGAAATAGGTGCCACACTTGTATTCCTAGAAAATTGCATTTATCAGTCAAATCTGTTGGGTAATTATACTTGAATAAATTTATAATGTTTCTTTTCTTTTAGATACATGCAAGTTGGCTAATTAGGATAGTTTACCTTATTTGTTTTGACAGCGTTTGTTCAATATTGAGATATTCATGTTTTAATATAAGTTAAGTGAACAGCGTTGAGTTTTATTATTATGCGTGCTTAGTTTAAGTAGGTAGAAAAAAAGGTGTACACAGGGTTTTCCATCTAACTGCGTGACAGAACAACCGTTTAGTCATCTCACAGACCACCCACCATCTATCGAAACCAAACTCCAGGTGGGTTCCAGCAATTTTTATTGGACATACAGTTTAAATACTTTTCCAGGTAGATGAAACTGTTAACGTTGGCATACCCCAAAAACCTTTGCATTTGTTTTCATAGAATTCACGCCTCGACACTGCAAGCTAGCCGATGCATTTTTACTGTCACGTGGTCGTGGTAGAGTCAAGTTCATTCAGGTTGTGTAAAATATTTCAGGCCTTCTGCGTGCGTCGATAGACCTAAGGGTAGTAGAGGGAGTAAGTAAGGGGTTACTGTAACTTGTTGTTCAGAGATACAGAAGAACGTAAGAAGCTTTCATGATGTGTAGTCGCTTACCTTGATTTATATTTAAATAAACTTTTCTTTAAACTTGATGTTGTTTATTGCATTACATCAACTTTGGTGCCGAAATCCGGGAAGATCTGGTGATAAATATAAACAAGCTTTAACGTAAATATTCGGAATAACGGAGCGCGAACGCGAATATTTAACAGACGGTTATACTATCGAGGCTTCATGATGGAACAAGTAAAACGGTTAATTTGTAGAACGCACTTAGCTAAAACAGTTAATAATATAAATTCTATGCCATAAAATAGTTTGTGTTGAAGACATTTATACAGCTATGTCAAAGTTAAAGCTTGCGAGTGACAATCTGAAAGAAATTGATAAGCAAATTGAACCTCTGCTTAAAGAAAATCTAGAGGACGAGTTAATGAAAAGGTATGAATATGAAGAGGTTGCTGTAACTACGATGTCTAAGTTGGAATTTAGATTAAAATGCCCAGAAAAATCGCAGATAGAGGTTGACTCGAATTTAACGAATACGGTACCAGTAAGTAACGAAACAAGTAGGCCGTCCATTACGTCAGTGAAGCTTCAACGTGTACAGTTAGCAAAGTATTATGGTACTGCAAAGGGCTGGCTTCCTTTCTGAGAACAATTCAGAAGTATGATCCACGACAATCAACAATTAACGAACGGAGATTGATTCAACTACCTGCGAATGTACAGGTCATTAGCGTCAATCACGTAATAGTAGTTGACCTGAATCGGTTTTTTAACTAATAATTCAAACACGATTTCAATGTGTACTGCTATCTTTCAGACACCACTGTAAGCTACTTCAATTTAGACTCCTCTATTCAGTACAATATGCGTAATAATTCATAAATGTTTACAGAGAATCCTTAATCGATTGAAATGGTGCTACAGTGATCACTGATGATAATCACAAACAATATTTAGTACACTAAGGTCTTCATTCAAGTAACGGATACACTATATGTTTTACTAATTTAACTATGTACATTGTATTAGATGAATGCACTATTAATTTATTTATACTGATACTAATCGAGAAACTCTTATATCATAATTTACATAGGCAGAAAGCGTATCCTTTTTAACAACTCATTCAAAAAATTTATTTCTTGTCACTTGTGGATTAAGACACCGGCTTATATATGTCCATATCCCTTTGATATTTTTTAGAATGCGCGAGAACATACTTGAGCCTTCCTTTTGTCCGTTTTCTATTGGTTATTTAAATACACCTTTGTAACTGTCAGTCATAACATTGTTTGCTTATTCTATTAGTTTTTAGACGGTCCGGTCATAAGATGTATATCAAGATCTGAGACTACCGCCAAATTGTTAGTTACTTCTTGAAACTACAAGTTATATACCCCGTGCATTACATATTTTTATTTATGTTTAATTTGGATTAGTATGCATATGCAAAAAACACAATTCACACGTATATATATATATATATATATATATATATATATATACAGGGTGAGTTTTTAGTGTGGCAACGGTCGATAACTCCGTTATTATAAAAGCTACGTAAACCAAATTTGGAGGCATATTAGGCATGCCTAAAGTGCACATTTTAAAAATATTTAGAAGCATACAGGGTGTTTCATAATTCCAGGGCATATTAAACTTATATTTTTTTTAATGGAACACCCTATATATTATTACATTTTTGAAAAGCCCATAAAAAGATCTTTAATTTGATATCAAATTGTATCTGTCTATTCCTTTTAGTTTTTGAGATATTCAACTGTTTTTAGAAAAAATGACCCCGATTAGATACATTGCCACTGCACTAATACACAACTTATGTTAATTTTCAAAATGCAGAAAATTTTACCATATACTATAGTATATTTGTAAATATCACTTTTTTGAAATTTCTTCACAGTATACAGGGTGTGTCAGGTTTCGCAAAATGCATTTTTAAATATTTTTTTTAAATGGCACCCTACCAATTTTATTGCTACAATGGATAGTTCATTAAGTGTCCTTTCATTTTGTTAAGCATTCCTATACCTAAATCCATTACTTTCTGAGATATTTTGATTTTCTTCAAATTTTATGAATGTTTTTAATTTACATAACTAAAATAACTTACTATTGGAGAATATTATAAAACAATTAATACATATTGATTAACAATCAACTACAGTTATCCAATAACAATTTTCACTAAAGATATAACAACCTACAATAATACGCTATCAACAGAATTCTGCCAGATCAACAATATGCATTTTATAGAAAATGTTCAAGCAGGAAATCAGGCAGGCTTTGAAAAATAACTATTCCATGTAAAGTGTCATTTAGGTTTATTAATTGTAGTGTGTTGTCATTTAACAGGATATCTCTCTTGGTATATTCTTGATGCAAGTAGGAAATTTTTTAAACTTGCTCCCAATACCCAAATCATATTTATTTGTTTTTCCACTGTAAAATTCAATTTGAAAACTCCTTCAAAGATTACATTTAAAACAGAACTGATAATGTGTTAAATGACAACACACTACAATTAATAAACCTAAATGACACTTTACATGTAATAGTTATTTTTTCAAAGCCTGCCTGATTTCCTGCTTGAACATTTTCTATAAAATGCATGTTGTTGATCTGGCAGAATTTTGTTGATAGCGTATTATTGTAGGTTGCTATATCTTTAGCGAAAATTGTTATTGGATAACTGTAGTTGATTGTTAATCAAAATGTATTAATTGTTTTATAATATTCTCCAATAGTGTTATTTTTAGTTATGTAAATTAAAACATTCATAAAATTTGAAGAAAATCAAAATATCTCAGAAAGTAATGGATTTAGGTATAGGAATGCTTAACAAAATGAAAGGACACTTAATGAACTATCCATTGTAGCAATAAAATTGGTAGGTGCCATTTAAAAAAATTAAAATTGCATTTTGCGAAACCTAACACACCCTGTATACTGTGAAGAAATTTCAAAAAAGTGATATTTACAAATATACTATGGTATATGGTAAAATTTTCTGCATCTTGAAAATTAACATAAGTTGTGTATTAGTGCAGTGGCAATGTATCTAATCGGGGTCATTTTTCTAAAACAGTTGAATATCTCAAAAACTAAAAGTAATAGACAGATACAATTTGATATCAAATTAAAGCTCTTTTTATGGGCTTTTCAAAAATGTAATAATATATGGGGTGTTCAATTTAAAAAAATATAAGTTTAATATGCCCTGGAATTATGAAACACCCTGTATGCTTCCAAATATTTTTAAAATGTGCACTTTAGGCATGCCTCATATGCCTCCAAGTTTGGTTTACGTAGCTTTTATAATAACGGAGTTATCGACCGTTGTCACACTAAAAACTCACCCTGTATATATATATATATATATATATATATATATATATAATTGTTCGTGTAGATAACGACCAAGGATTTAATTATAATAAATGCAATAACAGGTTTATTGGTCCAATTTTTTTGAATCAAACTCTTTGTTTTTTCGCCAAGCTTTCGATTTATTTTTTAAATCTTCATCAGCTTTTTAAATAAACCCAGGTGTTTAAACATACTATTAATTCTCAGAGCCTTACTCCGTGGTATTTTAATCTTGGGTTTTTACAAGTTTCTATAGGTATTATGTTATTAACGGTTTAATTAACTCCAATTAAATTGATTTCTATCCTTTCATTTTTAGCGAATACAACTTAAATATTAATTATTATATGTACACTTTGTTTTACTACCGGTTACTTAAAATAGGGTTAATTAATATAAACTTTGCACGTAATTTCCCTTTGTTTAGGAATAATTACATTACACGCAGAGCTTTTCAATACTGCTTCTTTTGATATAAAGCGTCTTATAAATAATTTAAATTTCTTATTTTACTGAAACAACCGCATTTATTTATGCTTCAAGGTTTTAATAAAGCGTATTATTTAATGAAATTCCTTATACACTGTGATTAAAATTATTTGATGTGATTATTTAATTTTCTACCCTGGTCTAAATATGAGTAATATATATATATATATATATATATATATATATATATATATAATAAATGCAATAACAGGTTTATTGGTCCAATTTTTTGAATCAAACTCTTTGTTTTTTCGCCAAGCTTTTGATTTATTTTTTAAATCTTCATCAGGGTCCTATATAAGAGAAGTTACGAATATCAACTATACTAAAAAATTATAAATACTTACAAAACATGAGTACTAAATAGATTATAAATAAATAAATATACATTTAGCAAATTTAGGGTTTAGCTGACACATTTATAATACAACACTATAATTCCTACATTTAAAACTTTTTAACAAACATTTAACGGTCATTATTAAAATAAAACATGGTTTGTTAGACACATTTGTCACAGAATAAATTATCACGTACCAGTTCCACATGAACCAGGCCTACTGTATAATTGGGAAATAAATAATTTAAATTATAAATTCAATAGATTCGACACGTTTTTAAACAATTAATGAAAACCAACAAAAGAAAAACTATAACGAATAATATACTACCCAGTCACTCGCGTTGAGCAAATCGAATTATTGTTACTGTTGTTGAGGACTCTAAAATTTAACAAATACGAATATATAGAGTTTAAATTATTCGTATCAGACTTAAAATTAAGGACATCTTTAGATGCATTAATGTGAGCCATTTCTAGGAAAAGTCTGCCTTTGTACCTGACTTCTTTGTCTAAAATAGTTACTCCTCCAAATTTAGGTATGTGACCAGTTTGTTTGGTATGGAGCGCTAAAGCACAGGAATTTTTAGAAATTTTGCAATCACTTTTATGCTGAACAATTCTACTCCGCAGCCATTGTGAGGTGTGGCCTATGTAGATTTGGTTACAATCTCCACATGGAATGGAGTATACTACATTAGAATTGTTCAGCATTGGAGTTCTGTCTTTTAATTTGGAGAAAATTGTTCCTACCGTAAATGAATTATACCGAGCTATAGTGATAGACCGGTCCGCTAATATATTAACTATTTTATTAGTTAGGTTTTTGACTAGAGGAAGTTTTTTGAAGATTGTGCTTTGTGTTTGGATAGTTACGTTTTTTGTTATGTTATTGGAATGAAAAATCAGTTTATTTAAAAGGTGTTTTGGGTACCCATTGTTCATCATTATTTTAGCTAATGTATTAAAATTTTTTAAATGAATGGAAGGATGTGACAATTGTTTTATTCTATTTTTTAAATTAATTATTACATTTATTTTTTGGTGGATACTATGATTTGAGTGGAAGTTAATATATCTACCAGAATTTGTTGGTCTCCTGTACCAATCTAATATAATAGTGTTATCACTGTTTCTAATGACTTTCATATCTAAAAAAGAAATGCTGCGGTCTTGTTCCTGTTCCAATGTGAACTGTATATGTTCATTAAATTTATTAAAAAGTTCTAAAACGATATTAACTTCGTTGGTAGGTACAGAGCAAATTACATCATCAACAAATTTCTTGATAAAGGCTGGCGGTGTGGGCAATAAAGGGATAACATTATCAAATAGAAAATCCATAACTATGGTAGCAATAATGGGGCTGAGAGGAGACCCCATCGGTGTTCCAAAAATTTGGAGGTAAAATTTACTATTGAACGAGAAGTAAGTATTGTGAAAAATAAAATTTAAAGTTTCTAAGAACAAATTTAGAGTAAAATTACAATTAATCTCAATCTGTTCCCACTTCTGTATTATAATGTGTCTTGCCAAATCAATCGGGATACTGGTAAACAGGGACACAACATCCAATGAAATAAGTACAAATCCCACTGGAATCACTGTACCTTGAAAATCTTTCGCAAAGCTCAGGGAGTCTTTAACGTTATAAATATTAGTATTATGAAAGGATTTGGTAAGAATCTCTGCTACATAACTCGACAATTTATGCGTGGGAGTATTGATAGATGCTACAATTGGTCTTAAGGGTACGTTGTTTTTGTGCAGCTTAGGTAAGCCATAAAATTTTGGTGCTACTGAAAAGTGATTGCAAAATTTTTAAAAATTCCTGTGCTTTAGCGCTCCATACCAAACAAACTGGTCACATACCTAAATTTGGAGGAGTAACTATTTTAGACAAAGAAGTCAGGTACAAAGGCAGACTTTTCCTAGAAATGGCTCACATTAATGCATCTAAAGATGTCCTTAATTTTAAGTCTGATACGAATAATTTAAACTCTATATATTCGTATTTGTTAAATTTTAGAGTCCTCAACAACAGTAACAATAATTCGATTTGCTCAACGCGAGTGACTGGATAGTATATATTATTCGTTGTAGTTTTTCTTTTGTTGGTTTTCATTAATTGTTTAAAAACGTGTCGAATCTATTGAATTTATAATTTAAATTATTTATTTCCCAATTATACAGTAGGCCTGGTTCATGTGGAACTGGTACGTGATAATTTATTCTGTGACAAATGTGTCTAACAAACCATGTTTTATTTTAATAATGACCGTTAAATGTTTGTTAAAAAGTTTTAAATGTAGGAATTATAGTGTTGTATTATAAATGTGTCAGCTAAACCCTAAATTTGCTAAATGTATATTTATTTATTTATAATCTATTTAGTACTCATGTTTTGTAAGTATTTATAATTTTTTAGTATAGTTGATGTTCGTAACTTCTCTTATATAGGACCCTGATGAAGATTTGAAAAATAAATCGAAAGCTTGGCGAAAAAACAAAGAGTTTGATTCAAAAAAATTGGACCAATAAACCTGTTATTGCATTTATTATATATATATATATATATATATATATATATATATATATATTACTCATATTTAGACCAGGGTAGAAAATTAAATAATCACATCAAATAATTTTAATCACCGTGTATAAGGAATTTCATTAAATAATACGCTTTATTAAAACCTTGAAGCATAAATAAATGCGGTTGTTTCAGTAAAATAAGAAATTTAAATTATTTATAAGACGCTTTATATCAAAAGAAGCAGTATTGAAAAGCTCTGCGTGTAATGTAATTATTCTAAACAATGGAAATTACGTGCAAAGTTTATATTAATTAACCCTATTTTAAGTAACCGGTAGTAAAACAAAGTGTACATATAATAATTAATATTTAAGTTGTATTCGCTAAAAATGAAAGGATAGAAATCAATTTAATTGGAGTTAATTAAACCGTTAATAACATAATACCTATAGAAACTTGTAAAAACCCAAGATTAAAATACCACGGAGTAAGGCTCTGAGAATTAATAGTATGTTTAAACACCTGGGTTTATTTAAAAGCTCATTCGGCGTAAAGTTTGCAGATAATTAATGTTTCAAAGAATCTTGGAGAAACCGGGGCTTAGTATTCACGAGAATGTGCGATACGGGTTTATTAAACCCAGATAACAGTCCGCGTGGACTGAAATAATCGATAATGAAGAATATCAAGTTGCACCAATAAGAACACGGTAGAGAAGGAAAGAGAAAATGCGTCAAGCAAAGACACATATTTTAAAAGGCGGGATTTAAGCAACGTCATGGGGTCACAATTGGTTAAAAATAGGATGCAAATATCAGAAGTAGAACAACAATTTCTGTACAAAATCAATTAGTTTTTCTCGGACATGCGTGCGTACCGTGTAGAAATTTTCTGAGATTTGAATGGGGCGAGTGAAAATTCGTAAAAATCGACGTGCGGGCGACAGACTGGGAACAGAGCATGAGAAATTCTAGAAACTGGCCGTTTTAGGAACAGACCGATAGACAGGCTTTTGCTATATATACGGAGATGAAGATAAACAAGCTCTCTTAGACTTTTGACGATTCGATGCGTTAAAAGCTCGTACATACGCGACTTGATTGAAGATGTTAAACCGTGCATTTTAGTTTGATTAAATAATTTAAAGTTTGCTAGTATATTTAGTGATTCAAAATAGCTTGTTATTTACGTGCTAACATGAATGTACTTCAGTGCACTTAGATACAAGGTAATAAAATTTAGTTTCACTGTACCAATTAGCAAAATTTACAACGGCGAATGTATACACAAAAGTAGGCAGTTTTGGCGTATATTGGTGACAGAAGCATGACTGTCTTTGCTATTTTTCGGGGGTGTTAATAATTAAATGGTTCAAATACGTGTCTGGATCCATGAAACAAGGGTCAGATAAACACAGATGAGTTCCGGAAAGGCCCAGAAACGACTTTGAATGGATGGTGATGGAGAAAATTTAAAAGCGTAGAGAATCAGAAGCCGTAAATATAATCCTGTTGAATGGTGTGATTAACTAAAAGAAACGATACTTTGAAGCTACGAGGACAGTAACCTTCAGGTAAATTATACTATTTTGTTTGACATTTTGTGTGTATTGAATGACTTTATAATTGATTTACTTTAAATGGACATTAGTGAAATTGTTCTAACCATAAAAGTTTAATTTTAAGATGAAATTTGCTTGTTTAAGTAAAAGGGGTATTTTGTTTTGATGTTCAGGAATATGATGAAACTTTGGGTATGTCTTTGAGCTCAATTAGACAAACCTGGTTAATTAACGTAAAGGGTGGTAGATGCTCCTTTATACTCAGACTCCGGTCTGCTTATATTGTTATATTAATTAGTAGGCATCCAACAAGGACTTTAATTCTGGATGCACGTTATAGTGATAATAAAATTAATTTTGAAATTCTTTTTAAAACTGAATTTTATGCTGAAATTTAATTTGAAAATTTAATGTATTCTGAATATTGATGTAAATAGAGTTAACGTTGATGTTTGTGGTAGGAATGTGTTTTTTTTATGTATGAGGATGAAAGCTATCTAGAGGAGCAGGCGAGGCGATTAACAGAAGAAAATCAACGGACCAGGTGATTCAAGAGGTTTCACAGCATAATTTGGCGACCCAAAAGTGAGGTTCGAGTTCCAAATAAAAATTTTGTTATTTTATTCCAGGAAACTGGCGATCTGAGAGAGAGAGTTTCTGTGTGTGTATAAATTTAAGAGTATTTTAGAGTGTGTGAGTGATTAGAACGTATGCAGAGAAAGGAGTGGTTAAGGAGTCAAGGAGTGGAAATTGGAAGTGACGATAGTGCATTGTGTGGGAAAAATTCTAAAATGGAAGAAGCAGGAGGCAGTAGAGATCAGTCGAGGACGGAATCAGGAGGTCAAGGAAACGAGATGATAATGAGAATGCTAGAGAGGATGAACGAAGAAGCTAATAGAGCTAGGGAAGAATCTAATAGAGCAAGGGAGGAGTCCAACCAAAAATTAGAGCAGATAAGCGGGAAAATTGAACAAAATACTAAAGAATTTACAGAATTTAAAGATAGTCTTACCGTGAAACTGGGGGAAGTAGAAAATAGGGTTGAAAAAAATGAGCGTGATATTACAGGTCTTCGACAGGAAATGGGACATTTAAGGTCCGAAGTACGCATGTTCTGTGAAGAAGAGATTAATGTAAAATGACTGAAGTGACGGACTCATGTAGGGATCAGTTAGGCAGGGTAGAGCGCGAAGTTAGTAGTATCAAATACAACATGTCAAATTTAACGGGGAAGGTCCCAGATTTTATACAGGTGGCGTATCATTGGACCAACACATGAAGTTTTATGGCGATAACAGGGTAAATCCACAAATTTTTATTAATAGTGTAAGAAATCTAGTGGGAAATTTATTTGACGAACAGACTAAACTAAATACGATAAAGGCTTTATTAAAGGACAACGCGGAAGCATGGTACAATTTAGTAGGACAGGACATAGACACGTATCAGGACTTTGAAGACAAATTTTACAACATTACTGGAGTGATCACAAACAGGATCAGATTAGGGACGACTTGATTACAGGAAAATTTAAGGGAGAGTTTGCAGGTTCTAGGAGCAATATGCCATCCGCAAGTACAGTGTGGCCAAACAACTGAATCCACCATTGACGGACAGACAGATTATCAAGTACCTATCACGACATTTTGAACAGGGAATTAGACAACATGTGGCCTTACAAAACATCACAGAACGGGAGACATTTTTAGAGTATTTGCAGAGATATGACGATGTATGTGTAGGACGGACGAGAGAGATACGAGAACGAAACGTTAACACAGTTAGGTTTGACAACAGGACACCGAATTATCCGAGACGGCCTGACTACAACAGAAATTTTCGACCGAATTGGGAACGACGAGGACAGGAATACCGGAGCAATAGTGCGACTAGGGGACCGACGCCAAGACCTAGTTACACGCGACAGAACAGTTTACTGGAAGTAAACAGGACTGTGACCAGCACGCCGAATAGAGATAGGGACACGGATATTAACACGAGAAGGACGTACGCACAGGTTGTAGAAGGACAACCAGGACCAAGCACGGAAAACAGGATGAGACAGGATTTTTAGAACGTGACAGACCACTAGATTTCTGTGTAAATGTATACGAACATCCACGTGAATTTTTCAAAATTGAGGAGGAAGTAGAGCCAGAAACTGTAGAAAATTATGTTTGCCAATTATTAATTTAGAAATTTTTGAAAATAATGTAGAAGTATTACTTGATACAGGGGCAGAGGCCAGTTTAATATCGGAGGAATTCGTCAGCAAAATTAGGGATAAGGTTTGTGATAGAATTATGCCTATAAAACGTAGCCATTTAGTAGCTCCAAATAAAAAGAAGTTTGCTGTAGTAAATAGTGTTGTGGTGCTTAGGATAGATATAGGAGATTTAAGCTGTGAACAGGAGTTTGTAATTGTACCTGGACTGAAGTTTCAGAGCATTTTAGGTGTTGACTGTATGATGAAGTTAGGGTTTTGATAGATATGGAAAGGAAGGTAGTAAGGATTAAGGATAGGGTAGTGCCATGGAAGGGCAGTTATGAAGTCACAGAGGATGACACGGGGTTAAGTATTAATGTAGTAGAGGTAGAGGATGAGGAAGTTAAACAGATCAACACAATAAGATGTCCAGAGGATAGGAGAGTAAAGGTTCAAGCTTTATTACAAAAACATGCAGAATTAGTGGGGTAGAAGCAAGCACAGCGTTAGGCTATGAGCACAGATTGGAAGTGGATAATTCAGAACCGTTCAACGCAAAGGTTTATCCAATTCCAGCAGCATATCGGGAGCAGGTGAAGGCAGAATTAAATAAAATGTTGGAAGATGGCATAATAGAGGTATCAAACACTCATTTCATAAATCCGTTGGTGGTAGTTAAGAAAAGGATGATAGCATTCGTTTATGTTTGGATGCACGAAAAATTAATCAACGGACCAAACCGCAATTCCATTGTCCACCATCCATGGACACGCTTTTGACGAGATTAAGTGGCAAGTTTATTTTTAGTAAATTAGATTTAAGGAATTCATTCTGGCTGATTCCATTACACAAAGATTCTAGAAGGTACACAGGATTTTCCGTAGAGGAAAAATCTATAATTTTAAGGTAGTACCGTATGGTTTGTCAACGTCAAGTGCAGCATTAATTAAGGCAATGCAAGCAATTTTAGGAGCATATGAGCAATTCTGCATACACTATGTGGATGATATTTTAATTTTAGTGAAACTGAGGAACAACATTACTCTCATTTAGAACGGATATTATTAGAGCTTAAGTTAGCAGGATTGAGGCTGAATATAGAAAATGTGAATTTTTTCAAAACCGTTAAATTTCTGGGGTATGTGGTGAACACTCAAGGTATGTGTATCGATAAAGAAAGATTGTCCGAACTTCTGACATATCCGAGACCTAATAACATTAGGAAATTAAGAGCTTTTTGGGGTCCTTAACTTTTATAAAAGTTTGTACCGGGATTTGCTGAAAAGCGGGTCCATTGTTTAAACTTCTGAAGAAGGGAGTACGATGGAGTTGGACGGAAAGTCAAGAGGCAGCATATTTAACACTGTTGGAACAATTTCACGACCAACTAATTTTGAGGCATCCCAGATTTGATGTAGGTTTCGTACTAAGGACGGATGCATCGGATAGTGCATTAGCAGCAGAGTTGTACCAAGTACAAGAGGGGGAAGAGGTGCCCATATCTTTTGTTTCACGCACACTGAAGCCGCATGAAGTAAATTACACGATTAGTGAAAAGGAGATGGCTGCAGTGGTGTTTGGTGTTACGAAGTTAAAATTTTTTTTGATAGGAAGACATTTTGTAATCGAAACGGATCATTCGGCGTTGTGTGCGTTGATGAATACGAGATTTTCTAATAATCGAGTATATCGATGGGGTTGTTACTACAGGAGTTTGACTTTGAGATTAGATATATTAAGGAGAAAATAATTTTATAGCAGACGCGTTTAGTAGAAACAGGGACATGAATAACAAAAGACCGTGTGACATCATGATTGCCATGAACAGTCTACTACAAAATGATTCAGTATATGGAGAAGAGGAGATCTTGAGGAACCAGAGGCAGAGTGAGGAGCTACAGATTGTTAGAACGAAGTTAGAAAGCGAACCGGGATTTAAAACTTCCATATGATAAACGGCTTTTGTGTAAAAAATTCAAGAATTGGAAGTGTATGTGGTGGATAGGGTACAAGCAAAATTAATTATCAAAGATCTGCACTTAAGATATGGTCACATAGGAATCCGAAAGACATGGTTAATTTTTAGGGAAACGTTTTTTTCTACTAAAGACTTAGGGTTAGTAAAGTCTGTCATCAACACTTGTCACTTATGTACTTTAGGAAAGTACAAAATAGTACGAGTCAGGATGTGGTACAAAGTATACACGTACAAAATCCCCTGGACTTAGTTGCTATTGATTATTTGAGCAATCTAGTCCGAAGTACAAAAGGACACAAACATGTGCTGATTGTGACTGATGTGTTTTCGAAATTTACCAAATTATATCCCACTCGGGATTGTAACACAGTCGGAACTAACAAGAAATTGGAACAATTTTGTAGGGAAGTAGGAACTTTTAAACGAGTATTAGCAGACAATGCTACTTATTTTAATAATCAAAGATTTAGAGATTATTGGGAGAGGCAAAACGTTAAAGTGGTGTTTTGTAGCATAAGGCATCCTCAAGTTTTTGCGTTTAGCTTCACATAGGAATCATCGTTTATGGGAGGACAATTTGTCTAAGGTTGAATCTTTCATCAATGAAACCCCTAGTACCGTGACAGAAACCAGTCCCATCATGCTGATCAAGCAACAGTATCCCGAAAGACCATGGCAAATTGTGCCTAGGGACGATGAATTCCAACAACTTTTGGTAGATGTGAGGGAGAGGTTAAGGAAGAGAGCTGAAAAATATACAAGGAAGATGAACGCAAGAATTAGAAAGAGGGTAAAATTTAAAGTGGGAGACCAGGTAGTAGTAAAAAGCTTGAGAGTAGGGAAGAGAGATAGGATGACATGTGCTAAACTACACTTGCCATATGAGGGACCTTTTGAGATAGGGGAAGTAGTAGGAGTGCACATATTTATTAAGGGAAGTAGGTACGGGAAATGAGAGGGGACGGTTTCACGTCAACCTACTATTCCCTTATACCGGAGAACCAGCACCACAGGAGAAATAGGTGTAGAAGAGAGTTAGATTTAAATAGAATAGGGATAGAATAGGTGTATATAGAAGAGTAGAAGTAGGTGTTTATAGAAAATAAAGCTAGGTATAGGATAAATATGGGAGATAATTAGAAATAGGTTTAGGATGAGAATAAAGATTAAATGTAGGAAGAAAATAAGATAGGTTAAGTATAGATATTTCATATAAGATTAGTGGAGAGTTAGGAATAGAGTAAAAGTAGGATAGGCATATAGTATTAGGTAGGGGGAAGTATAGTGAAGATTAGTTAAAAGTTAGGAATAGGATAGGTATATAGGATGTATATAGGATTGGATGGATAAGTAGGATGAAGTTAGGGATAAGTTCAGTTTATAGAATTAGGTGAGAGTTAGGAGTAGGATAGGGATATAGGATAGGTGTAAATAATTTTTTGATTGGAGACAAAGTAGGTAAGTTAGATAGATAAGGGTGAGAGAGATAGGCAATTTTTTGTGATTTTTTGTCTAAATGCTTTATATTTGCATTCAAATAAGTGGGATTATTTGTATTCAAATAGGGGAAAATACTCATATTTAGACCAGGGTAGAAAATTAAATAATCACATCAAATAATTTTAATCACCGTGTATAAGGAATTTCATTAAATAATACGCTTTATTAAAACCTTGAAGCATAAATAAATGCGGTTGTTTCAGTAAAAATAAGAAATTTAAATTATTTATAAGACGCTTTATATCAAAAGAAGCAGTATTGAAAAGCTCTGCGTGTAATGTAATTATTCCTAAACAAAGGGAAATTACGTGCAAAGTTTATATTAATTAACCCTATTTTAAGTAACCGGTAGTAAAACAAAGTGTACATATAATAATTAATATTTAAGTTGTATTCGCTAAAAATGAAAGGATAGAAATCAATTTAATTGGAGAATTAATAGTATGTTTAAACACCTGGGTTTATTTAAAAAGCTCATTCGGCGTAAAGTTTGCAGATAATTAATGTTTCAAAGAATCTTGGAGAAACCGGGGCTTAGTATTCACGAGAATGTGCGATACGGGTTTATTAAACCCAGATAACAGTCCGCGTGGACTGAAATAATCGATAATGAAGAATATCAAGTTGCACCAATAAGAACACGGTAGAGAAGGAAAGAGAAAATGCGTCAAGCAAAGACACATATTTTAAAAGGCGGGATTTAAGCAACGTCATGGGGTCACAATTGGTTAAAAATAAGATGCAAATATCAGAAGTAGAACAACAATTTCTGTACAAAATCAATTAGTTTTTCTCGGACATGCGTGCGTACCGTGTAGAAATTTTCTGAGATTTGAATGGGGCGAGTGAAAATTCGTAAAATCGACGTGCGGGCGACAGACTGGGAACAGAGCATGAGAAATTCTAGAAACTGGCCGTTTTAGGAACAGACCGATAGACAGGCTTTTGCTATATATACGGAGATGAAGATAAACAAGCTCTTTTAGACTTTTGACGATTCGATGCGTTAAAAGCTCGTACATACGCGACTTGATTGAAGATGTTAAACCGTGCATTTTAGTTTGATTAAATAATTTAAAGTTTGCTAGTATATTTAGTGATTCAAAATAGCTTGTTATTTACGTGCTAACATGAATGTACTTCAGTGCACTTAGATACAAGGTAATAAAATTTAGTTTCACTGTACCAATTAGCAAAATTTACAACGACGAATGTATACACAAAAGTAGGCAGTTTTGGCGTATATTGGTGACAGAAGCATGACTGTCTTTGCTATTTTTCGGGGTGTTAATAATTAAATGGTTCAAATACGTGTCTGGATCCATGAAACAAGGGTCAGATAAACACAGATGAGTTCCGGAAAGGCCCAGAAACGACTTTGAATGGATGGTGATGGAGAAAATTTAAAAGCGTAGAGAATCAGAAGCCGTAAATATAATCCTGTTGAATGGTGTGATTAACTAAAAGAAACGATACTTTGAAGCTACGAGGACAGTAACCTTCAGGTAAATTATACTATTTTGTTTGACATTTTGTGTGTATTGAATGACTTTATAATTGATTTACTTTAAATGGACATTAGTGAAATTGTTCTAACCATAAAAGTTTAATTTTAAGATGAAATTTGCTTGTTTAAGTAAAAGGGTATTTTGTTTTGATGTTCAGGAATATGATGAAACTTTGGGTATGTCTTTGAGCTCAATTAGACAAACCTGGTTAATTAACGTAAAGGGTGGTAGATGCTCCTTTATACTCAGACTCCGGTCTGCTTATATTGTTATATTAATTAGTAGGCATCCAACAAGGACTTTAATTCTGGATGCACGTTATAGTGATAATAAAATTAATTTTGAAATTCTTTTAAAACTGAATTTTATGCTGAAATTTAATTTGAAAATTTAATGTATTCTGAATATTGATGTAAATAGAGTTAACGTTGATGTTTGTGGTAGGAATGTGTTTTTTATGTATGAGGATGAAAGCTATCTAGAGGAGCAGGCGAGGCGATTAACAGAAGAAAATCAACGGACCAGGTGATTCAAGAGGTTTCACAGCAATATATATATATATATATATATATATATATATATATATATATATATATATATATATTACTTAACAAGACTTTAAAACATCCCCAACTAGTAAAAAGTGATACTACTGTATCCTTGAGTATACGAAAAAGCTTACCACTTACCAATACATGTCGTGCGTTGAGCATACATGGCAAATGTCATAGTTATATTAAAAAACAACGCCTAAATCGGACTGCTTTATTTTACTTGTTTAAAGTGAAATGCAGTCTGAAATTTTTTAGATTGTCGAACAACAATTACTTTGTATATGGAATTTCTACCCAGAAAATATGTGCTTATCATTCAGCAAGAGAATAACATCTTTCAAAATATTATTAAGATTTCCCATCAGCATATTGTTGTTTTAAAGTTTTATAAATTCTGCTATTCTTGTATTAATTTGAATAATGCAACGTTGAGCATTGTGGAACGAATGCTATATTTATTAAAATGCATTAAGGCGTCTTATATATTCATAGATATGAAAATTAAATCGATAGACCTGCAATGCGAATCTAGTTGATTCGTGTATTATACTATGTAATGCGACATGAAGACATTTTTGTAATATCTATTAGTATTTTTAATAAATCTCTTTATATCCTCCGATAAACGCCTTTGAAACTGGAAACTATTAAATGAACCAGTTTTGAATGGGCCACCAAGGAAGAAACGACTATCTTTAAGTATGTAAACTGTTTAAGGTTAATTTATATTTTATTTATCGAAGTTACATCCTAATTGTTAGCTAACTGATTTATTATCTTTGCTCAACTTAACTTTACAATATTTCTTAGCACTCCGAAAAACTTTTTAAATCTTCGCTATTTCATTCTAATAAATACAAACAAACGCTATCTGGATTTAGTTTTGTATTATTTTGAAAGCGCAGAAACTAGGAACGAATATCTGAGCATGAAGATCAACACTATCATTCAAATGTATGCATAGAATATTGGATGCTCCTTAAAAGTCGCTAGTGCTTTTCTGTACATTGTAATTTTGATTACTTCAACTTAAAAACCCCCATTGCTCTATACAATCTACTCACTAATAGTGATTTTTTAAGGAAATAGTTTACGATGTCGACATAGCCCGCTCTCCCTTTTATAAAATGCTACATATAATTTTTCTCTTAGTTGTGTTTCAGATTAAATGCCACTCAGGCAAATATCATTATCCTTCCCGGTGTTATCGTATCAACACGTTGTACGCTTTTCCTTTTTTTTTTAATTGTAGAGCTTAATGAACTGTATTTTGTGAGCCGAAAGTGCCATATTTCTACAAATTCCAAAGCCTACTACGTAAGTTTTTAGGAGTAAAATTGAAAGACTTTATTTTAGCGATTTTTTGTTTTTAAATCTGTGCACGTCATCTATTAGAGCACGCCTCAAAACGGGCCTGTACCAAATTTTATCAAAATCTTTTGAGTAATAACGATTTTATAGCTAAGTCAAACATGCATAATACTTTATCATTTACATCGATTTATTCTGAAAGTCTTATTCTTATTCCTAGTTCTGACAAATCAAATATAAATTATAAACAATACTTAAACAAAAAAATCAAGGAAAGTAACATAACCTACAATATTTTTGTCGCTTCTACCAATCCATCATTTATTTCAATACACTTTTTAATTCTTTTCCACACGTTCATCGTCGATGCCTTTCGTATTTGATCTGCAGGAATTTCAGTGCAGGCGTGTATTATCTTAGCCCGTAGTTCTTGAACAGTTTGTGGTCTTGATTTGTACACTTTTTGCTTAAGTAAACCCCAAAGGAAAAAATCGAGTGGCGTGAAATCTGGAGATCTTGGTGGCCACTCAATCTAGGGACTGTTTCTCCCTATCCAACGATTTTGAAGAGGTTCATTTAGCCATTTTCTTACCAAAACAGCGTTATGAATAGGACTACCATCTAACTGGAATTTTAAATTAAGGCGATTCTGTAAAGGTAAATCTTCTAATGCATTCCAATATTCATTCTCAGGAAAACGTAAAAATCCATTTGCATTTAAACTACCCTCAAAAAAGAAAGGACCAACTAATCGGTCATGTAGTATTCCGCACCAAACGTTAATTCTTGCGAATATTGTGTTTTTACATTTATGACGAATTCCGGATTTTCAGTTGACCAGTACCTGCAATTTTGACTTGAAACAATTCCATTTGTAGTAAATGTCGGTTCATCGCTAAATACAATCTCATTCAAAAAATTAGAATTATTTAGATATTCTCCCTGAAGCCAGCCAATAGCAAAACTCTAATCGTCTCTCCTTATCTCCCAGTTCCAGTGTATGCAAAAATTTGGACTTAAAGGCTTTATTTTGTTTTTTCGCAGGCATCTTCTTATACTCTCTCTGGGGATATCGAGGTCTAAACTAGCCGTTCTAAGACTAGTGCGGGGGTTGTTGTTAAAGTATTCAAAAATTTGCTCATTATTTCTAAAAACTCCTACGTCCATTATGCCTGGTTTTGAGCAAATTTCGTGAAACGCATCCTGTCTCATTGAAAACTTTGTTAATGTAGTGTACAGTAGACTGTTTTACTCATTTATCGGGGTGCCTATTATTGAATTCTAAAGTAGCTACTCTTATCGAACGCATGTTATCTCCGATAAGACTTACAATTTTTATTTTGTCTCTTGTAGTTAAATTTTCCATTATTATTAACTCTAGAGAAACTGCAATAACTTTCTGCCACATAAATATACCACTTCTGACAATTAATTGTTTTGGTGTTTATGCAAGAATAACTTGATTTTCACGATAAAGTGATGAAAATGGTATAGGATTGTGCATATTCGATTAAGCTATAAAATTATTATTACTCAAAAGATTTTGATAAAATTTGGTACAAGCCCGTTTTGAGGGGTGCTCTATTAGATGAGGTGCACAGATTTGAAAATAAAAAATCGCTAATATGAAGTCTTTTAATTTTACTCCTAAAAAGTCACGTAGTAGGCTTTGGATTTTGTAGAAATATGGCACTTTCGGCTCAGAAAATACAGTTCATCAAGCTCTACAATTTAAAAAAAAATTGATTAAAATCGCACGATAAATAAAGATTTTACAGTGTGTCTCAAAAACAAATGGATCACACTGTAGATGATTTCCGATATAATTGTTCAATAAAAAAGTAAATGTCAGGTATATGAGAAATCACTTTTTGTAGCATTAAATCCTTGTGAATTATGTTGAAATCATTTTTGTAATCTAGTTTTAGAAAAATCCTTCTTTTCTTTGAAAAATTGTCACTGTGGATGAAGCGTCTGACAGAGTGGGCTACTGTTTAGCAGCCTCCTGGTGCCCCGAAACCATATTGTCTAGATCTAAAAAATCACCCAATTTGGATGGTAATTTAGTGCATGCAATTTTAGATACTAAACGGCGATAAAATGTTCCTACTGCTAGTGGACGAAGACCGCCTTCTTTCTTTAAACACAAAGCGATGCTCCATAGGGTATAGGACAAATATTTTCGTTTGCTTTTCCAGATATCACTAGATTACACAGAGCCGTTATGAGTAACTCTTTACCACATTCACCAGAATTATACGATACCATACCTTAACGGCGAGGTGCATCTATGCTAACAGCTGATCCAGGATGAAAATTTTCAAGTTTTTTTGCACATCATTTGTAGTTATTTGCAGCGTTACTATCTTTTCGAGAACTTCTGGAAAATTGTCATTACTTTGGGAGTTTGGGTGCTTTTTTTGTAAATCTGTTAAGGTATCTTTGTTGAATTCTGCTATAGAGTCATTATAACTTATCATCCTACCTGCAGTTGTAAGATCTCCATTAGAAACCTTACATAATACATATCTGATTAAGTTCTCTGAGTGTGTATTTCTCTTTATAGGTTTTAGTTTATTATTGTCATTATTAACGTTTCTCCTAGTTAGTGCAGATAATGAAATATTTGGTTCATCATTGGCTCTGAAGGTATTGAAAAGGCTGTAAGGAAAAACTAAGAGTGACTCCCACGATGTTTCTCCTAATTAGTGTAGATAATGAAATATTTGGTTCATCATTAGCTCTGAAGGCATTCAAAAGGCTATAAGGAAAACTAAGAGTGACTCCCACGATGTGGAAATGTTTGTGTTAATACATTGATTTATTAATTAGTTAATGGTTTGTGCTGTTATTAGCCTGACAGTTTTGGGAATCCTTTTTATAATCTGTCTTTTTTTAAGGTATCCAAATGAAAATAGAAAGGAAAGGTATGTTTAGGACTTTGTGATAGAGTAGCTTAGTTTATTTGAAAATTTTTATCACAGTTCTTGATAGAATTTCTTTCTCAGATTGTTTATGTTGCCTTTTTTGTAAACGTGCTTAAAGTCCTCTAATTTTCTCTAGTTTTCCCGCATAAGCTGCATTGTACATTGTAATTGAAATTGTTTGCGTTTGACGTTAAAATCTTCTATTTAATATATTGCTTTTTGTTTCTACCTTAGTAATATTAGTGGTAATAGAGTAACTGGTTTTTGAAAGCTTTTCTAAGATATTTCTGTTTCTTATTAAAAACTCATTCAAATTTTCTTTTCGTCGTAAAAAAATTCCTGTTTGTGAGAAGAATACTAGCGATAAAGATAGGTTTATCTTCTCTTGTGGTATAAAACATTTGTATCTTTATTTAAAAACCTTTATTCCTTTTTTAAATAATGTTTCTGACATTTAAATATTTGTATATATTATTTTCGTGTAAACGGAGTATCAAGACTAAACTTACGCACTTTTCAGTAGAAAAACCATTATTTAGTGTAAAAATAAACGGAACAATCATATATGTATAGGTAAAACAGTTAAAATATTTAAAATTTTCAAAGATCGCGTTTAAATGACTTACAGTTTACTGCACGTAGATTATAATTTTCTGATGCAAATATCGCTTGCTTCTTGTTCGTACTATTTACAATTGCACACAGACACGTGAAGAAGAAGTCGATACGGGCCAACTTCTAGCTCTTTGGTGGCCAAAAATAGGACCATGCCTTTCGATTTAAGAACTAGAAAACCTACTGTTGCACTATATTGACTATTAATTATCCGCGTATGTGTGCAACACAACTAAATACAACAAAACTTTTAGCATTGTTATAACAGTTCCTTTTTTATATCAAACATTGCTTACTTATTGCTTTTAGCTTTGGTAGTGAAATGATGTACACAGTTGATGATGCTTCGGTACTTTGATAACAGCAAGAAGTAAAATGCTTTTCATTCACTAAAATAACAATAAATAAAGCAGGTTACAAGATAATATTTAGTTGGTAGTATATTGAACGTTGACGGGCAAATTAATCCCAGTCAACAGTATTGGACTAAATTTCTATTTAGTATTCAATATTATTTTCATAAAATGGTGCTGGAAATAACTCTGCATGAATAAAGATATTGCATTCAATTGCTAAAATTAGCCAACTTCACATTATCTTGAGCGTTTGCTTTTTATTTGTAGAACATCTTCCTCCCCACTTGTTCCATAAATAACTTTTAGAATGAGTGCATAATAAAGACAAAACTTTCTTTAGAATTTACTGGAGCTGATACTAACATGCTCTTGTTCAAACATTGCATAAACTAACAAGAGCTAAACAAAATCATCAAAGATAAAAGGAAAATATTTTGTTACCGTTATTTTAGCTTTACGCTTTAATTAGAAATGAATTACAAATTGGCCTGGCTTCTTGAGAATAATAATTGCATGGCCTCTTGAAATGTATCCTGTTTCGCTAATTAAAATTAAAGGTTTCATCCTAATTGTTAATTGAGCTCGAGAAATACTTTTAGAGTTGCCCGCTTTTCCAGTCTAGTTTGGAAAACTTCGTGCATATTCAACAAACTAAATACATTCAGCGACATGGAAAATGCAACACCGAGAAAAACCAGGAATTATTTGATCAAGTTTCAACTACCCGTAGGTAATAATTGAATGCATTTAAAAAAAAAGAATTTCCGAATGCCATTGGATATTAAACTTGATGAAATTGTGAATGAGTGTCTAAAAACTGATCTATTTGGATACTTACTGTTTTTAACTTGGACGAAAGGCGAAAAAGTAGAGTAAATGGCAATTGCTGTATATTACTATATATACTAAAATAACTATGTAAGGAAAAGTATACTACTCAAATAAAGATGTATGTGGTAAATTATGCAGTAATTGAAGGATTATAGATGAGTCCCGACGAGTCAAATCGTTATTCCATGAGTGTGTAATTTCTGTTGACTTAAGTTGTGCATTATAAGTTTGATTTTGTTTTTATTCTTTATCTTAAACACTCAATCTTAATATAAGTTGAATCCAATACTGTGCAATAACGTAAAACAATAAGATTATTAGGATTTGGGTTACATGACTTCTATAATACTAAATGCACTTTCAGAAACGCTCGCCAAAGTTTTATTTTTGTGTTATTTACAGATGTTTTTGGTGATTTTTACGATTCTAAGAGTACATCTGCATCATCTTGTGGTTGGAGAGGATAACAAGTATGATCGTGGAATAGGTCGATTGATGTTTAATCAAGGGTTGAAGTTGCAAAAAGAAATATATGCAACTATGAGTAGAAATGAATTCTATTAAATTCAGCGTGAATTCGATATTTGTTAATTGGTTAATTAATTAGTATTGCCAAATACAACTATTGTTTTGCTATGTTAATGCTATGTGGTTTTTCAGGTTTGAAATATTAATTATTAGAGAATTCTGCGTCATCAAATCTCCCTAGAGTGGTAGTCATTTTCTACAGTTCAATGAGTTGCGAAGAAACATCATTTTCTGCTCTGAGACGGATAGAGCTTAGAACTGTTCCAACCAGCAAGAGAAATTGCTTTAATCAATTAATAGAAGTCTTTACATCGTACAACAAAGTAGTAAAGAAATCTACAAAGCTACAACTTGTGCTTACCATACTTAAATTATAGCTCTAAAAAATTGACGTGGTATTAGTGCTTCTCTAACAATCTGCCACAAACTGCAATCCATATTTTTGATGAGAAGTAACCATTGTAGATCACATTAAGTATAGCAACATTTAAATGTATTGTTCATTATATTCTGTAATTACACTTAGACTATCTAAAATTTCCTATGCATTATCCACGAATGAATCCAGGATATCCTCCCTTTTCTAGAAATTTTTATTGTATCATAGATATAGCTAATCAAATTCTAATACTATTAAACTTTATAATGCGTTTCAGCTTATAACGATTTAAACCGGTCTACGAACTAAATGAAAAACAGATACATTAATAATTTAATAGTGTTAAATTTTAGTAGTTTAATTAGAACTACTTCGAACGTTTGAACTACAATGATGGTGTAAATACAAATATACTACAGATGTATAGAAATGTGTGAAGAATGAAAAATAGAGTTAATTCTAGACAATTTTTCAAATTTTCGTTAGTGATTCGTTTATATGGGCAAACCAGTGTTGTAGAATAGATACATGTATCCACAAATAGGCTACCGTACCAATGAGTGAAAGGTTAATACCAGGTTAAAATTCCATTAAAAATTAAATCCAAATCTTAATACTTTGAGAAATGGTATGTCAAGGGAAAGGAGTTTCCGATTAGTGGGGATGGAGGATTAACCTAACGATTAAAATTCTACCAGAAATGAAATATCCAAAAAAATGAATAAAACGTGCCTTTTCACTACAAAAAAAATTAAAAAATTGAAATTTTACAAAAATAAATATTCGGTTAAAAGTATTGTTACGATCGTTTTCCTACTTTAGAATATTTCAACCTCTTCTTTAAATATTTAAATATTACCTTACCACTATTTTCGATTTTTCTAAACTTATAACATGTTCGAGTTTCACAACCCACTTTATACAGCTCACATTGATACTACAAATTCTGATTTTGCTTATCTAAAATTATGCTTTATATTAAAGTTGAAAAGGTGGTTATCGAAATAATTTATGTCGCTCTTTGAACTGTATTACTTTTAAGAAGTTCGCGCAAATACAATTTTTCTTCGTGAGACTTTTTATAATTAAAGCGAGCAAGTACACAGATATTGCTTGTTACTATTGGTCTCGTCCGTGGATTTATTGGTACATCTACAACGATGACTTACTAATCTTTAATCTGTTTTAACTCGTTTTGAGTTTGGTTTCACGTTCTGTGGATACTATGTAATACCTAGGATGTTTGAGCGTTCACGATCACCCCTAACACGCGTGATTTATAATGAATTAGAAAAGCGCAGACAGATGTTTGAAGATCTCACGTTTTACTAACACAGGATGGATTTCCAAAGTTCTTACGATACCCTTTTGAATTGTGTTTTTCCTCACATATAAACGTCAACTATTCAATTATAGAAATACTTATGGTAATAGCACATGTAGTGGGACAAATACTGTTTTTCATTTTCTTACACCATGCTACACTTTAATAATTTTCTGGTCAACAACAGTCAAGGTGCAGTTGCCTTAATTTCTTTTTAAGCTAATACAATATACTTGTTATATTGTATACATGTGATTTGGATAACTTTCTGGATTGTATTATAAGCACTATAGTAGAAGATGAGGCCGATCCGAAAACAGCGCCACCGCGAATGCGCCACCGCCACAGCGCCACATTTTACGTGTAAATTCCTATAAGGAGGTCTGGAAGTGAGGGGATTTCCTTCTTGCCCCCTCCTCGCTCGGACGCCTCAATATCAGCAATTTTGATTACGTCACACCGCCATAGCGCCACCACCACATTTTACATGAAAATTCCAATAAGGAGGGGTGGAAGGGAGGGGATTTCCTC
Source organism: Platerodrilus igneus (assembly GCA_036346225.1). Taxonomy (NCBI): domain Eukaryota; kingdom Metazoa; phylum Arthropoda; class Insecta; order Coleoptera; family Lycidae; genus Platerodrilus; species Platerodrilus igneus. The sequence goes on along the minus strand of JARFIW010000731.1, from coordinate 2,865,162 downwards.
CTTGCTCCCCTCCTTGCTCAAACGCCCCAACATCAGTCATTTTGATTACGTTACACCGTCACCGCCACGCGCCACCGCCACATCGCCACCGCCGCAGCGCCACCGGCACCACCACCGAATAGGTATTTTGTAAATTTTAGCAAGGTTACCCATTATGGCGATTAACAAATACCTATTAAGATAATAGACTATTAAGCAACAAACTCGATGACCTATCATTACGATAATTGCTTTTAAACTGTACTATTAGTATTCAAATAATAATTATCGTTATACATAATTACTTTTATTATAGAAAGGTGATTAACAATACAAGAATCAGCAGGAAAATAAGTTAATAATGATGCAACATAATTTATAATCAACTTTATTAAAACAATACATATATTTTATACAGACATTTAATCTATTAACAAAATTCATTTCGAATAAATACAACATTCTGTCAAACGCATGCCAAATTGTTATCTTCATGTAGTAGGCAATGAATTGAATGAACGTTCTTCATTCGCAACTGCTTTAGGCTTGGAACTCCAAACATTTCCAAATTTATAACATTGCACGGCATACACTTGGATATGATACGTTGCTTTTCCAGTCGGTTGACATAAATTGTAACATGAGGAGGTCTAATAGTTTGCAGGTATAACCTGAGAACGTCTGGTGATAACAGATTTGTTGATGGGTTTTCCTAGCTAAGCCCGTGCAAGTGCTTCTGAAGCCATGCGCAATGCTTCTTGAAATTTTCACTCAAATAGCTATAGTCTAGAGGCATCTCTAATATTTTGTGTCATACTTCGTCGTTTTCCACGTCAAAAACTGCCACTTCTTTAATAAAAAATTCGCTTTTTTATACTGGAACCCTTGTTTATCCAGGATGTAAGCCATAGTGCTACGTTCTTGTCGATGGTTGATTCTCAAATAACCAAACTTGCGGTAACTCCATTAATATATATATTAAAGCAAGTCTGTTTTCTTGATCCAACCCCCCCCCCCCCATCACCCTTCAACAAACACCATGCAATAGTAGTTCCTGCCCATGGTTCCGTTTCCGTAAAACTTTTTCCAATAGGTACGTGTCGGATGCCGCTGTGGTCTGAATTTCTTCAGCGTAAAAACTCCCTTGAATTAGTCGTTCATTCGAACCTTGTAATAGATCCGCTGCAATACACCATCCTATACTTTCTTTATATAAGTATAGCACCTCGCACACTTCTCTGATAATTAAATTTTGCTCATGTAGGCTTTTATACTTTTCACATATTCAAACGTCTTATACGATTGATTAACTACTTTTGACTATTCTAACGGGAACCGCCATGCATTCTGCCGCACGTTCTTTTTGAATCCAACGATCCAAGTGGCTTCCACACACTAACACCTAACTTATCTCTCCTACTATTTGTTAAACAAAAACTACCGACATCGCCGTGTTCGTACGTGGGCGTAAGCAGATGTGTATGGACGTGTATGGGGATATGTAATCATATACATTAATCAGTCTGAGCTATTTTATTTAGTCCAAGGAAACTACTATTTTTTCTAAACCACTATTAATAATCGCCTTTACAGGTTTTAACATTTTTACCATTTTCCAATGGCAGGTGCTACGTACTTGAAAATTTTAAAAAAGATCTTAACTTTTAGATCTACCGGTTGTCCTTCATTTTTATTCCGAGTCCGTGCATCTATCATTTCTCAAAAACTTATGATCTTAGAATTTTTAAACCTCTGCAATACTAGGTAGAACTACCGGCATGAACTTGAAATCGGAAAGCACCAAATTTTTCCGGCTTATACCCCAAATAAATTCTTTTAATTGTTGCAAGTCTTAGTACCCATAATCGTAACCACATTTCAAAAGCCTCTTACCGACACAAACCTCTGCATTAAAAAACTAAAGAATTGCATTCATATTATCAAATAATTCTTGGTCCATTATATTCTTCTCGTATTACCATAGCCTCCCACTTTAACTCTATAACAACGCTACCGTCTCATTAATAGTTGCTAGGATTTTTATCAAAGTGCACCAAACTTCATTTCCATACTAGTAATTTTTCCCTAGGAGATTATACCTGTTCTACAATATAAATGTTTGCTGACAAGCCGGGGGCAGAGAACATCTAGAGATAAAATAATTATAAACTCAGACTTTGAACCAGTCATCACCTCAATAGTAACTTCTAGAATGTTTACCAAATAAGATCAGAGAATAATCATCTAAAACCTTGAACCTGTTTTCATGTAGGCACATGCATAGATTAACTTACTCGTACTTTGAACCCATGCATTTTTTTCTTATATACTTGCATGGAAACGTCTAGAATATCTACATCAAATTCATACGATGAAGGCACACCCTCACATTGTATTACCCATTAAATCAGCCATGACACAGAGCATAAATTAAACTAACAGCGCAACTCATCCACAGACTACCTTCCTCTACCGGGCTGCATATACACCAAACAATTCATTTAAAATGCTTATATATAAATTTATTAAAACAATATATACAATTCTCTATTTTACTACCACCAGCACATTACCTTCTCGACCAATGAAAGAACGCAGATAGTACATATGCCAATCTGGTCAATAGTGACGAATAGCGGTCAATTACAACCATTCGCTACCAATAACAGTCAATTACAACCATTCGCTACCAAAAACAGTCAATTACAACCTGCTCACATGATCACACGACCACACAACCACCTGGCTGCATGACCACTCGGCCACATGACCACCCGGCCGCATGATCAGTAGGTTATAACATAATCAACTAATTGTATACCATACCACTTGTGTTAACCAAAGGTTTAAATACGGAACAAACATTGCCATTGCACTTATATTGGAAACAAAGATCTATGTTTACCAACTTCCTTTGCACTAGAAGTGACATATGTATCAAAGTTTTGTACATGTATTTTAACTACTTATCTTGCAGCTTCCATTTCCGGGATATTTGATTCTCTACTTCTATTTCGAGCACCAAGTTTATCGAGGTGATCGCGAAACGTTGTTCTAGGTACATTGTACAACCTACTAGCTTTACGTGTATTTAACACACCTTGCCGAATTTTACTAATTACTTTCTCTAAAGCTTGCTTGGTGTACATCTTTCAAATATACAGCTAAAACTGATTCAAAATTTCAAAAAGCACTCTTTTATACTAAATAAGCCATCCTCTCCCGCGAGTCTGCCGGCCCACCCGCCCGCTCGTCCACCCGCTTGCACGCTTACCCACCCTCCTGCTCGCACTCTCACGCCCCACCCGCCCGAACGCTCATCCTCCCAACCCCACGCTCGATCTCTTACTTTACCTCCCTCCGGCTATGCGCACGCCCGCTTGCCCACTCGTGGCTTCACCGAACCATCCGCCAAACTATGTAGTTAGAACATCAAAACTTGTGACCAATACATGTACAATATTTAATTGTGAATATGTCTGTTAACAACTTCTGTAAAGGGATTGTACCCGAACATAGTCATGTATAATTAAAGCATAAGCCTTCATTGACGTTTCAAAATTTTTTAATAGAAATGATGTTTTACAGAATCTCGCACATGATATAATTAAAAGAAAATACAGTAATAGTGATATTGGGATCATGTTATACGAATTTATAAGAACCTATCCAAGATTGTTTGAAAACAGTATTTGTAGACAAGTTGCGTATATGGAAGAGTACAACAGGTTTCCATTCCACGCATTTGCGAGCGATGTTTAAATTTTAAACTATAGATTTTAGAGAAATTTTTGTCGCTATAATCCTGCAAATTACAGTTTATTCCCTTATACCTTTATAAATTGTTGTACTTCAACTACCAATATTAATACCTGTAAATAAAATTATGTTATAGTTTTAAATAAAACGATTCTGATTAATAATTTTGTAAAATGTTTATAGTACCCTTTTAATAAATACACATCTTCGTTTTATTGCTTTTTATAAGAACTTGATACCCATTTCAGTTATGTAGACGTTTGAACAATTAAATAATATTAATGTATACGTTATATTGATATGTGGCGCTGTGATGACGCGCTGTTTTCGGATCGGCCTCATTCTCTACTCACAATCCTAGAGTTTTTCTTTGTTAGTGGTTATTTTAACATCTTTGGTACATCTATTAGATATAGTATTTTGTTTATAAAATATTTCTCTTTTTCTTAAATAATGTATAAGGGTGTAATTTTATTAGATCAGGAAGTTTAATAGGGTTTAGTTAATTTTAGTGTTGATTGTATCCGTGGTGCACCGTTAGTGCTAGTAGCGCACCTGCGTATGTACTTTAAATTGCGCCCTTATTGCGAGCTGATACTGCACCATTGCTACGTCTACATATTTTGATACTGGAAAAGGAATCAACAACGAGTAATATTCTTACTTCAGCGGGATTAATTGTTTTCTTGGGCTTTCTTTAGTTCTCCACTCTCAATCTGCGATTTTTGTTAGCTACGGAATCCTACTGTTGTGCCGCGGTAGTGCACCGTGACCGTGTGGTACGGAGCAGTATTTCAGTTCTAGGTTCTGATGAAGAAACAAGAAAGCGCAGACCTGAACTTCTCGAAAATCTTTGTTTCACAGGCGAGTGCACATTCACGTTAAATAATTAATAGAACAGACAGAAGTTTAGATTGTAATCTTCTGAAATTCCCTTTTGGTTTTTGGAAACCAGATCTGGGTGTCCACAAAAGGTAAACGATGAATTAAGTACTATGAGTATTGGACAATTTTGAACTACTATTTATCAATGACAATTAGATATAGGAATAATTCTTAGAAAATTGGAAACTCAACTGGATTGACGAAGTAGCTACAGTCAAACCATAGAATTTGTTGCTAGATAGCTGATAGTTCTTAATAAGTCAATAGGCGAGTGTTTGAATAATAGCTCAATGGATATGAAATTGATTTGTCTGTCGAAGCTCAGACTTTTTTTTTTGGTGCACAGTAATAAAGTAAAATATTTGTGCTAGTAAAAGATATAGAAATCTCGATCATTTGGAAAATGCTATCATGGTGAGTGTGTTCAAAATACTGTACAGTACAGCATCGTCAATCTAAATAAATTAGATATCATTGGGTCAGTATCTCGGTATACGCAACCAGTATCCCATAAATTTTGTCGATTGTGCTGCCTATATTCCAGGCGTGGTGATGTTTTCATTATATATTTCCAGGTGACGTTCGAGGTAACGCTATGTTCATGTGCGTTCTGTTTTCATCGGATGATGCGACAGACAATTTGTTTAAAAGTTAAAGTAAGAGTTGATGGGAATACTTTTTATAAATCATGGCTTTATGGTCATGGGAAATGAGAATTGCATAAGAAAAATTACGTAGGCATCCTACACGTTAATTTAAGTCTAAATTAACGTTCCTGTTATAGCTTAAAACCCAAATCTTAAAGCTAAAATTTAGAAAATAGGGTTCTGGTCAGGTGCTCATTGAAGATAGTGAATATTTTCATGAAAGTAGTATATAGCAGTCTTTTGTTTATGGATATGTTCGAGTTTTTTTATATTGAGTAGGTCAATATTCAATCACCAGAATAAGACAATTTGGGAATGTGCCATCCACAGATGGATTGCTTATTTATAAGCAGTACAGTCGTGTAAACAGCTGTTTCATTCTAGAAATTGTCAACGAAGATGGGAAAGCTTTCGTATCGCTGGAATATGTAGTTATTAGTAATTATGTTACTTTCGCAAATATTCAGTGAGAAACTTTTGTTATTAGCATGAAATTTCCCTTGGTAAAGAATTCAGGACAATGCCGTCATGTCATCTGAAGTGGCATTTCTTTTTTATATAATGAATATAGAATCTATATATTCTAAAATTTTAATGTTGCGATGCTTATTGAGGTAATAGCGCTACCATATTTTATAACATAGAATGTTTAAAACTAGAAATAATGCCAGTTGCAATTGTCAAAGACACAAAAATTCTATTTTTTTGGTTTTGTTGTAAGAAAGAAAACATATCTAATCCATGTGAAGCAAAAATTATCTTCGAGTACAGCAAACGTTGTAATTAGATTAGGGTTTTGAGTTTCAGTTAATAGTTATGTAGAGATAAATTAAAGATATTTAGTTAATACTTAAGAATTACAATAGAAGGCGAAAATAATATTAGTACATATTATTTATTGTACGAATATCTCAATTCCACTAACTAATATGAGACTAAAGTTTTGTGACAGAATGGACTATTACTTAACCGCATAAGGTGGTTTAATCACATATTTGTTACAATAAATTGATATGGTGTTTTCCACATTGGTAAACTACTTATTTAAATAAGTAATTTTAGCTACTGTTAAATATTTCGAATTCAAGAAAAATGATGTTGTTTCCTTTTGTATTTCTTGTTTTATATAGGTACATAGTATTTCACAATTTTTGTGTCTGCATTCCATAAAAAGGGTTTATTTTGATGCTTATACAAAAATAAAGAATTTGTGAAAAGTAACTCCAGAAAATTTAAAAATCATTAGAAAAGCAAATATTTATATATTTATATATTGCACAAAACTTCGAATTGCACAAACTAATTTCATCACCCTGGATATAATACATTACAAAGAGTCCAAAACGTTCAAAGTGAGTTTATCCCTCGAATGTATGTGTTTTTAAGGACTATAAAAAATTATTTTTACTGCATAAAAGTGCATGTATCGGTCTAACAAATAAATTACACGCTTAGACCTTCTTTTACTTGAAAATATGTTAAATTTCTCATAAAATGTTGGTTCTCTTGTAATTATCAAGATGTTGAAAATTTTTATAAACGTTATAATTTATATCCTGGTGCGTTCATTTATCACTCTCGCAAAGTTTATATATTAGCCAATTATGTAATATAACCCGGGGTTCATATAAGTTCGATCAGCTATAGCATTTATAATGATCACTATACGAAATAGCATTTCATAAGCTGATGTATAACTAATGTTAAAATATTACTACTATCATTACTTATATGCTTTTGCCTGCTAACGAAGCAGAAATCAATTTCAAATAACAGCTATTTAGTTTTATAACATTATTAATAATCTAACTGAAGACTCGTATATGTTAGTCTGTCATTAACGTTGTTTGTAGGTTTAATACATATCTTTAAACCAACACGTTTTACAGCGGTTGATAGATCAGTAATACAGGGTGTTGCCAGGAAAATAATTTCACATTATAGATATAATAGGTTATGGGTTTTTAAGAAACAATAAATGAACAAAGAATATTTTTTGCTTAGAATCTTTATAATATATTTTTATTGACAACTTGAGAAAGATTAATATTTTACATCCGCCTAAAAACAATAACAACCTACTACATTCTACATGATTTTTGTGTGACTTGCATTACTAGTTGAATATGAAATAATAATTAACGTACTATAGCCATAACTGGTTATATCTACACCCTTCTTCAATATTATAAATTCACAAACTGTTTGATAAAAAATCACTAAAGAACTAAGTTATGAAAACAATACAACAAACCTGTGATAAACAAATGCTATTCAACGACCATAACATTCAAATGATTTGTAAAAAACTTAAATTTGGTACATGCCAAAGACTTGGTGAGGAGATCAGCCTCTTGGTGCTCGGATGGAATATATTGTAACAGTTTTTTTGACCACTGCAGAACATCAACGAATTTTTAGTTTTACAAACTCTTGTATAGTCATTAATATCATGCAAATCATTTTAAATAAATAAATACCAGTATTGATAGTATGCGTGCTAACTGCCATACAGAAATGCTAGTTTGGTTGCTAACATCAGGCGCCGAATGTTAGAATAATTATTATCAAGGCCAAGCAGCTTTCCAGTTTCGTGCATATTGCATCTGCACTTATTTTAGCTAGAGCTCTCGTCGAGAACCATCATGGAAATAATAAGGGTTCTAGCATGTAACTTGCGTCTGACTTTGTGCGGTAGTAGAGCCCTAGTGCGCTAAACACTAGGCTGTGTGGTTTTAACGATGGTAAGAATTAAAAATATAAGTTATTAGACAAACTGAATAATTTTGTTGTAGCGCTCGTCCTCTTCCTTTTCTTCGTTTTTTTATAACGTCTTTTTAACGACATCTTTAAATGACTTTTGATAAATAACTTCCCTTGTATAATTTTTTTGATAAATTCATTTAATAATTCTTTGGACATTTGTTTAAATAGCACTTAAAATATTCCTTTAATAATTTCGTAAATGTTACGATAAAACACGTTTTTCGACGCTTCGTTGGAGAATCTTCAATTAGATTTTTATTTTATAATTCTCAACTTTTAAGAAGTCGTTTTGTATATAAATCGTAAGGCTCCATCGTATATTTATTTGTTGGAATGAACACGCCTTATCTGGTTTTATAAAAATAAGGCAGTCCGTATGCTGTATTTAAAGAGGATATGGATTCTACTTTCGCACCTGCGAGTATCAAGTTGTGCTTCACTCACGTCAACTCTGCGATAAAATATCGACTTAAGATGAACGTCCTTCAACCGTACGATGAATAGTTGGACTTTATGTAATGTTATCCGAGAAAATAATAAGTTTGAATTTTAAGGAAACGTTCTACAAAGTACGTAGAAATTTTATAGTTTGGAAATTAAGTCTGATGATGAATGGACATGGTACTTTTGGAGTTGTTATCTGTCAGCAGCTGTAACTTTGGCTACATTAGGGTGTCGGTATGTTTACAATTCATCATGTTGATTTTTTCAAAATTTAATTTTTTAATTCTTTTTGGCATATAAATAATTTATTGCCAACTTTATTTATTTCAAGACCTAAGAAAGTTATTTTAGTGTTTTTAAACTCTTTCATTTTAAAGCTTTTGGAAACTTCGGTTTTAATGTAATATAAGTCTTCGGAGTTTGAAAACAAAATCGCATTGTCCACATATATTAAGAAAAAGTTTAATGACTATGATATAGACCCTCCTTTTTCTTTGAATGTTGTAAATCTAAGCCTATGAGATCTTGTGAAACAGAGCGTTCCAACATTTCGATGCCTGCCGTAGAGCATATAATAATTTATTAGTTTACATACCAGTCTTTTATCTGCGTTTAAACTTTTCGGTTGCTTCATGTACACTTGTTACTCTAAACTCCCATATAGAAATGCGCAGCTTACGTATAGCTGTTGCACTTTCAAATCAAATTCGAGATACGGATACAATAACATTCATATCGTCACCATTTTCGCAACGAGCACATACACGTTTTCATCTAATGAATTTTGTTTGAAACCCCTAGCACACAGACGAGCCTTTTTAACACATTCCATTTACCAATTTTTCGCGGAACTCAGAGTCGATGATTTCTTCGTTTTCTGGGGAAAATACTAATTCCCGTGCAGTTTTCTTTTATCGAATTCAGTTCATGCTCTATTGCTGCTTTCTAAGCACTATTTTTCACCTCCTTCTCATAGGACTGTGTTGCATCGGACATGTAGCGTTCTACAAATAACGCAGTTAATGAAATGGCTTCTAAAACCGTTTCGAAGTTTTGGTCTTTGTTTTGTTGTGTACTACATCGTAAACCTTCATGTTCTGTTTCCTTTTCTGTTTGAATTTTTCTCATTGAAGTTTCGTCTTTTTTCCCTCGGGGTCCAGAAAGGAGGCCAATTGACGAAGAGTAATTGAAATAATTTTAACCTTCCGAAGCTGAGATATCTTGGAAGGAAAATGAAGATTTTGTGTTGCTTTACAAGAATTAACATAGCAACTTTTAGCTCGCCAGCCGAAATAGGTCCATACAACCTCTTAGTGGGGTTACGGCAATTGAAAATAAAGCGAAGAATATGTGCCACAGGATACTGTAAAAAAGTAAGCTAAGAACATCGTTCTATGACTGCACATAGAGAACCAGGTGCCGATATCGCCAATATTTTAGAACGGGAGGGCCGTAATTTGGGTATTTCGTGCAACAATTGAAGCGGAACGTCTTCACCAACGAAAAAATTAGAAGTCAACATAGGACCAAACCACCACAATGCATTATCTAATAATTGAGAAGGAATAAGACCACGAGATCCAATGTCAGCGGTGTTCATGTCACCAGAGATATGGCTCCATTGGGTTATAGTAGTATATTCTAGTATAGTAACAACTCGATTACTGATACATGTCTTGAGAAGATAGGGAGGGGTGTTTAACAATGTTAGAACCACTTGTGAATCTGAAAACAATTTTATTCCCATTAGGGGGTAATTGGAATAATTTATCGTTGTAATGAATCAAGTACGCTAGTATTACAGCGCCTAAAAGCTCTAGACGTGGAATAGAAAGAGATTTCAAAGGTGCATGAATTTTTAATACCTTCTGACACATGAAGATAAACATAAGCGGAATAACCTCGTTCACTAGCGTCGCAAAATCCCAAGAGACAGTGAATGTCGTAGGGACTTGATAATTTTCAGTAAATTTTAACTGCGAGAGCAAAGTCGTTCCACTGTGAATACCATTCCACATCCGGAAGCGACTGAAGCCATAATCTTTGAAGGAAATATTTGACTAGAAGAATAGCCGGTGTCAGCCATCCTAAAGGGTCGAAAAGGCGAGCCATGTAAGACAAAACTTAACGCTTACTACAAGGCGCTTGAAAGGGAGTAATATAATAGCCAAACATATCCGTAGAAAGACTCCATACCAAACCTAAAAAATCTTAGTGCCGCTGACGTCATCGGAAAACGTTAATGGTGTTTCAAGATCGGCATCTTTGAAATTCTGTAACATTTCTGCGTGGTTACTAGACCACTTCCTCAACTTGAATTGTCCTAAAGACAGAAATTCGATCAATTCATATTGTAATTGACGCGCGGTTGAAACGGAGTCAGAACTAGAAGTCACGTCATCCATAAAAGTATTATTAAGAAGAACGTGCGAAGCTAAAGGATAACGACCACCTTCGTCGTGCACTAACTGACGACTTAACCGCTAAATAATAAAAGAAGACGAAGATAAACCATAAGCTAGAGTATTTAATTCGTATTCCGAAATTTTATCCACTTGTGAAGGTGCCCAAAATATGTGTTGCTATTGACAGTCCTAAGGCTAAAGTAAAATTTGACGGTACATCATTTTTTGTCCACACATATAGCGACTGCGTGAAAACGAAAAGAATTTATAATTGCTGGCAAATCCTTCTGCAATTTAGAACCTGCATGTAAGCAATCGTTTAAAAAAATTCCTATAGAATAAGGTGCAGAGACGTTAAACACCACTGGCAGTTTCGTCGTACTGCTAGCGGATTTATGAACTGATGAGGCAACACATAATTGGAAAGTCTAAATGTCAATTCCATATGTCCTAAACTCAAATTCTCTTGAAGAAATTCGTTATAAAATTTGTTACTTTCAGGTTGTAATAACAACAGCCTTTTCAAATTAACGTCACTTTTATAGGCACTCAAAAAATTACGCCCAGGAAGGGGAACATTGATTTTGAAAGGTAAAGAAACTATATGACGGCCATCATTCGTACGGGAATGTGTAGTTAGAAAATGTTGTTCACATTATTCGTCATCGGAAGTAATAAGGGAAGTTCCTCAATCTCCCAAAATTTAGCAATCTCCTGATGCAAGGATTCCGGAGCAGAAAACAAAGAAACAGCATTCGAAAAATCATTTAAATCGGAAACTTGCCTTAAAATAACATAACCGAAAATAGTACGAACAGCGATAGGTCGACCGGGAATAAAATGAGAATTTTTAGGAAACAAAATTTCTAAACACAATTCAGTGCTCAAAAATAAATCCACTGCAGCTGATTGATGAAAATTACGATTGGCTAATTCCAACCCTTTCAGAGTGTATTGTGCGACCTGGAACCTGAAATATAGAAGCGGAAAAACTTAGCTGCTCGTCGGAGTAACTACAAAAAAGAAAACATTTTACAATTCTCTTCGAAATTACAGAAACATTTGATATACCGCTAATCGACAAGATCGGTTACCTCACGAGTTGCCTTTAAAGAGCTTATAGCATTAAAATGAAGATTTACGAAATCTGTAAGTGACCCTGTGGGTTTATATTGTAAAATTTTATTTAAATAGAAATTTACTATGTGGCGCCTATCATACCGATCCAGTAATTTCCTGCCACGCTTTAGAATATAGTTCCGGTAGAAGATCGAGATCAGCGATAACAGGTAGGCTTTTTCCTGCGGGAGAGAGTGCAAGTACATAAATTTGGTAACATCGTTTAAAGAAGTATTAGTATGAACCAAGTTATCGAAAAGTGTACGCAAAGTTGCCAATTGGACTACTTGTCCTAAAAAAATAGGTATTTTGGGGGTTGCAGAGAAGTAGTAGCGCACGTGCTAATTTTAGCGGAATTTTCTGCAACAACTGGAGATTTCTCTTTAAGAGATAGATATTTGGCTCTAATCACATCAAGCATTTCGTTGATTGATTATCTTTCACTTTTAAGGACGATTGCACGGATAAATTGTATTTCAAAATTTCATCCTGCAAAATTTCATAACTGGATTCAATTTTATCTACCCTTAATATTTTAGCTTGAAGTCCGATAAGCTTGGCGGAAGAAGCAGTGCTAACATAATCAGAAATTTGAGTACGCTAACTGAAAAGAATTTCTAATTTGGCCTCTAATTGCTTCTTTGAAGCCATAGTGTGGTACGCGGTACACGAAAGTAAATAAACAGTATTTAAAATTACGTTTCAATGTGACAGAAAGAGCTTCCGGAGTTTAGTTATTAATAGAAAAGTCATGGTTAATGCAATTTAAACTTTTCGTTATGTAAACAAAATGTAGAAAATGCAGTTTGTCTTTATTGAGTTTTGAAACCTAAAAGGCCCAACTGGCGGTAATGACCATTTGCAGAAATTTCTTACCAATTTGTCTCCAAATCTTTGGCGCACCCTGTTTATTAAAGTCGAGAGATTGTATAAAAACATTTTCCTTGCTGAAATCTATTTCGAATAAAAATTTGCATAAACCCATTAAAAGTAATAGAAACCAATAATAAACGCCGAAATTAATGAAGCCAAGAGAAACAAGCAACAATCAGCAAAACCTATAATTCAAATCTATTTACCACACAATGCGATACTTCCGCATATAATACTACAGTAGGTGCAGAAATTAATTAGCTCATGCAAGGCCGAAACCTTCTAAGCCTCTTGCTTATACCCGGCGTTGTGCGTCATTCTACACATCTGTAATTGACAATACTCGATAATGAAACACCAAGAAACATAACAAATGACAGAGCTGTAACAAAAGACCGCAACGAAGCAGTTAAAGTCTTAAGAAATTATGGAGTTCTGATTATTTCGAGTCACCTTGTTAAAAGTTAAAATATCGATATGACATTATTATACATTACCATTAAAGGCTGACACACCAGAAATCTTTACAAGTTTTTGTGTGCATATCTAAATTGCAAATGTCTTTCACTCTGTAATTGAAATTACTTCAGTTTGTAAAGTTGCAGAACGCATTTCTATGTTGCAGTTTCACAACGAGAGTGTTAGGCAAAAAGGTTCGTAGTTGTAAGTAACCCTGGCGCAGGTTACGCTTAATGCATTCGACATTTCATGGAAGTCATATGTCCAAAAGTTTCGGCACGTATCGGCTGGTAGACGGTCATTGGCGTACCGGCATCTTTCTTGATTAGTAGAAATTGACTCAGACTGGTGGCAGAATATTTTCAATCATAGCCTGCTTGTTACGTCGCGTGCTCTAAGAGGTGGTTTTCATGTAGTGGTGGCTGCGGAGGTGGATCGGTTCAAGTTATGGCGGGATCTTGTCCAAAGCGTTGTGAGAGTTTACTTTATTTTCTCCCATTACATTTGGTGGTCACAACGAGATAATCTGAAGGAAAACCTTTGGTGCACCAGGAACGTGGCGATTTCCGTTTTGCACTATTTCTAAATTCCCTCCAAGAAGTTTGGCGACTTTCTTAAAAGAAGAACAAAAACAAGTGATTTGCTCTAGCGTTTAGAGTTTACTTCATACCAAGATTTGTTTGTATTGTACGTGCGTATAGCTCCGTTCGAACTTTTAAGGGTGTCGGACGAGTCCATTATTGATTGAGGGATGCTTTATGCTTTCATGCTATTTAATTGCATGCTGTGTGCTTATTGATCAGTTAGGAGTATGGTTGGTCGCATACTCCTACTTACTCCTTTCTAGTGACTGTGTTGGTCAAGATAAAAAGTGATATATTTCTTTAGGAAGTGTACTCTTATTGTAATTATTGTTGGAGGTGTACAACTTGTGTTACCTGTTTCTGAGGATTTGTTCTCTATTATGTCGGTTTAACCCTGTCGATTGAAACAGTTGTTTTCTTGCTCTGTTTGTCGATGGTAACCGCTTTGTCGTTCGTGTAGATTACCTTGTACGTTCCATCATATGTACTATGTAAAGCATTTTTGTTGCTTCCACAGTGCAGAAAAATGGGGCTTGAATTGTTTAATTCTTTGAATATGATCTTTTGTTTTCTGCTATGTTTGGTGGCTTGGAGTGGTCTATTTTCGAAAGCGGCAACGTGGCTGGTTCGCAAGTGCCTCAGTACGTGTTTGTTCCATTTGCTTGCTTGAACTTTCCCTGGTAAGTGTAGCGCTTCGCCAAATGTAAGTTCTGCGGCTGTAGCGTTTACTTCTTCTTTCCAAACATTTCTGATTCCGTGTAGGACTAAAGGTAATGCTTCTGTCTATTTCTCTGTCTTGCGGTAGATCAATGCAGTTTTCAGTTGTCGGTGAAATCGTTCCATTGGACTGTGGATGATATTCGGTTGTGCTGATTCTCGTAAATCCGATCACGGTTTCTAATTGTTTGAATAGTTGCGATTCAAACTTACGGTCTTGACCTGTTGTAACTCTGAGTGGTACGTCAAAGCATACCATCCATGATTCTATGAATGCTCTAGCTACTGTTTCAGCTTCAATTTTGCAGAGGTAATGCCTCTGCTCATTTTGTAAAGCGGTCGATGCACGTGAATATGTATCGATGTCCCTCTGATACAGATAATGATCCGATAAAGTCTTTGTGCACATGCTCGAATCTTGAAGGCAATGGTTTCAAATTTTGTGTTTCTTTGACCACTTGTCTTGTGACTTTGGCTCTTTGCATTGAATACAATTTCATCTCCAGGTGCAGCAGGATGATTTAATATCAGACCGAACGAATTTTTAGCTTTCCAGTTTTGTGGTTGCTTTTATTCCTGGCTGTGCTAAGTTGCACATATTTGCGAAAACTTTTTTTCGAAATTCTTTTGTTAGGAAGGGGCGAGCTATCGTTGTTAGACTGTCACAGAAAATTGTTTGGTCAGAGTTCAGAATTTGTAACAGTCTGTAGGTCAAACTTGAGTTGTTGTTTTTCCTGAAACTTTTGAACTCTTCATTGTTTTGTTGTGAATTAGATAGCTCTTTGAAATGGATGCTACCTAATCTCAAGAATGTGTTGGACAATTTTTCTTTCCCCGAAGTGTGTGATGTTTGTTGAATATTGACTCATGTAATCTAGATATCTAAATTGCCTAAGCGTACATTTTTCTAATTTCTATTAGAAAGCAAGGGTTAGAGGTTTGTGGTCTGTGTAGATCGTGTAATATCTACACCCTAACATGTGTTTAAACTGCTTGACAGTTAAGTAAATTTCAAGAAGTTTTCTGTCGTAAGCTGAATATTTTGTTTAGATTTTAGTTAGTTTTTTTGAATAAACATTGCCATTGTTGATTGTTCGATTGTTGGATTACTCCACCAACAGCAAAGTTTGGAGCATCTGTTGCTATAAATGGTTATGTGTTATGTATGCTTTTGTTAAATTGATAGGCGCATTGTTTTTATTTTACCTTTTAGTAACTCGTTAAGCGTAGCTTGTAAGTCAGCTTCTTCTGGTATGAAACGTAATAACTCTACATGCCTAAGAATCGGATGACTTTTGGGCTGTCTCAGGGTTTGTGGAATTCTGTATAATGCTGACTTTTCTGCTAATAGTTTGATGCCATCTTTGGTTATGAGGTAGCCAAGAAATTTGACTTCATCTTGCCCAAAGATGCATTTAGTAGGGTTTATGATTGCGCCGTAATCTTTTAATCTGTTAAAAGAATTTCGAAATGTTTGTTGTGTTCTTCTTCAGACTGAGATACTACCAAAATGTTGTCGATGTAGCCGTAACAGAAATCTAGTCCACTTAAAACTTAGTCCATGGATCGTTGAAAAGTTTGTAAGGCGTTTGGTAATAAAAAAAGTTAAGTATAGAAATTCAAATAAATTAAAAGGCGTTGTTATTGCAATCTTTTTTGGTTTTTTCAGTTTCGATGACTTAGTGATAAGATTTGGCAAGATCGATTGTAGAAACATTTTTTGTGCCTTGCTATTTTTGTGAAAATCTTCCACAAACACGATATGATACCTATCTGAATTTCTTCGGGCGTTTAAAGCCCTGCAGATTCCAAAATGTCGCCTCTCTTTGTTGTGTTTGACCAGTAAATATAGGGCTCATGTCCAAGGTGATTTGGATGGCCTTGCCATTCCTAACTGGACTATTGTAGTGAACTCGTCTTTAACTAATTTGAATTTGTCAGTCGCCAGTTTGCGTAAACGACTCTATACCGTTAGACCTTGGGTCGTTTAGGATGTGATGTTTCATACTATGTTTTATTGGCGTGGGTAGGCCTCTCAAATGGATTAAGTCCGAATATTTGGTTCGAATTTTATAGTATGTTGATACTGTGATTGATATCGTACTACGCTTATTACTAGTTGACCTTTGGTTGAAGGTTTTGTTTTGGAGTCGACAAGTTTCTCGTTTTTGCGTCAACAAGAAATTTATGGTGTATGTTGAAATCCATGATAACAATGAGCTTCTTCACATCGGCAATAACAAATTGCCAAGCCATTAGTCGCCCTGGTCCCAAAACTATTGTTAAAGGTGATAGATAGCACTATTTATAATCGTGCTGCGAACAATTGATAGTTCGACAGTTTGAGTATTTCACAGATCTTGCTACTTGGGTATACACAGAAGTCTTCACTGGTTACGATTAAAATTTCACAGATGTGGTATGGTCTTTTATGTACAAGCGGTGTGAAATCGAATGCAGGGAATTAACCACCTCTAATTCTTGCATTTGGCGCGTCCTTCGACCGTGAAATTGCAAGACTGCGTGCACTTACAGCATAAATCTTTTGGATGTTGCTGCCGTCTCGGACTTTCACTACGTTGCCGTGTTCGAACCAATGGTTTAGAAAGACTTTGGTTGCGCTATTTATTTGTAGCGCTTTGCATTTGCTGGAACTGGAATTTGAGTTCTGCTACTTCGTTTGTAAGCTTTTCAAGGAGTGTAGAGTTTTCATCTGCAATTATTTTAGCATGATGTGCATATTGTGCTTCGTAGACGGCATCTAATAAACGTGCTGTGTCGTCCAGGGATGCTTGTGATTGAGTAGCTAGGACGTTTTACACTTATAGCAAGCGTTTTAACCAGATTGATTTGAATAATGTATCTGGTACGATTGCTCCACTCAGTTGTTGTAGGCCCATCAAGGAGCGTAAGGGTTTTCTGTCGCCTAATGTTTCATACTCCAACAGCTATCTAGATCGTTGTTCTTGCGATGAACTTACCCGTTTAACTAGTTCGGCTTGGTTTTTTTGTGTATTTATCGGTCTCAGGTGATTTAATTATGGCGTTCCGTATTCCTGCAAATCTCGCTTCGAGGTGAGAAATTATGTACGCGCATTTTGTACCATATTATGTAGTACCACTTATGCCGAAGCTGTGCTCTGCTTGGGAAAACCATATTCAGGATCCGCTGGCTAGAAAGGTGGAATTCGCACGTCAGCCATGTTCACTTACCCAGTTATTATAAACGGATTAAATTGTCCTTAAGCATTTAAATTAGCCGGTGTAAACTCTGTCAGAACAACCTTTGTAAAGCGGTCGATGCACGTGAATATGTATCGATGTCCCTCTGATACAGATAATGATCCGATAAAGTCTTTGTGCACATGCTCGAATCTTGAAGGCAATGGTTTCAAATTTTGTGTTTCTTTGACCACTTGTCTTGTGACTTTGGCTCTTTGCATTGAATACAATTTCATCTCCAGGTGCAGCAGGATGATTTAATATCAGACCGAACGAATTTTTAGCTTTCCAGTTTTGTGGTTGCTTTTATTCCTGGCTGTGCTAAGTTGCACATATTTGCGAAAACTTTTTCGAAATTCTTTTGTTAGGAAGGGCGAGCTATCGTTGTTAGACTGTCACAGAAAATTGTTTGGTCAGAGTTCAGAATTTGTAACAGTCTGTAGGTCAAACTTGAGTTGTTGTTTTCCTGAAACTTTTGAACTCTTCATTGTTTTGTTGTGAATTAGATAGCTCTTTGAAATGGATGCTACCTAATCTCAAGAATGTGTTGGACAATTTTTCTTTCCCCGAAGTGTGTGATGTTTGTTGAATATTGACTCATGTAATCTAGATATCTAAATTGCCTAAGCGTACATTTTTCTAATTTCTATTAGAAAGCAAGGGTTAGAGGTTTGTGGTCTGTGTAGATCGTGTAATATCTACACCCTAACATGTGTTTAAACTGCTTGACAGTTAAGTAAATTTCAAGAAGTTTTCTGTCGTAAGCTGAATATTTTGTTTAGATTTTAGTTAGTTTTTTTGAATAAACATTGCCATTGTTGATTGTTCGATTGTTGGATTACTCCACCAACAGCAAAGTTTGGAGCATCTGTTGCTATAAATGGTTATGTGTTATGTATGCTTTTGTTAAATTGATAGGCGCATTGTTTTTATTTTACCTTTTAGTAACTCGTTAAGCGTAGCTTGTAAGTCAGCTTCTTCTGGTATGAAACGTAATAACTCTACATGCCTAAGAATCGGATGACTTTTGGGCTGTCTCAGGGTTTGTGGAATTCTGTATAATGCTGACTTTTTCTGCTAATAGTTTGATGCCATCTTTGGTTATGAGGTAGCCAAGAAATTTGACTTCATCTTGCCCAAAGATGCATTTAGTAGGGTTTATGATTGCGCCGTAATCTTTTAATCTGTTAAAAAGAATTTCGAAATGTTTGTTGTGTTCTTCTTCAGACTGAGATACTACCAAAATGTTGTCGATGTAGCCGTAACAGAAATCTAGTCCACTTAAAACTTAGTCCATGGATCGTTGAAAAGTTTGTAAGGCGTTTGGTAATAAAAAAAGTTAAGTATAGAAATTCAAATAAATTAAAAGGCGTTGTTATTGCAATCTTTTTTGGTTTTTTCAGTTTCGATGACTTAGTGATAAGATTTGGCAAGATCGATTGTAGAAACATTTTTTGTGCCTTGCTATTTTTGTGAAAATCTTCCACAAACACGATATGATACCTATCTGAATTTCTTCGGGCGTTTAAAGCCCTGCAGATTCCAAAATGTCGCCTCTCTTTGTTGTGTTTGACCAGTAAATTTTGGGCTCATTTCCAAGGTGATTGTTTTGGCCTTGCCTTTCCTAACTGGCCTATTGTTGTTAACTCGTCTTTAACTAATTTTAATTTTTCTGTCGCCAGTTTGCGTAAACGACTCTATACCGTTAGACCTTGGGTCGTTTAGGATGTGATGTTTCATACTATGTTTTATTGGCGTGGGTAGGCCTCTCAAATGGATTAAGTCCGAATATTTGGTTCGAATTTTATAGTATGTTGATACTGTGATTGATATCGTACTACGCTTATTACTAGTTGACCTTTGGTTGAAGGTTTTGTTTTGGAGTCGACAAGTTTCTCGTTTTTGCGTCAACAAGAAATTTATGGTGTATGTTGAAATCCATGATAACAATGAGCTTCTTCACATCGGCAATAACAAATTGCCAAGCCATTAGTCGCCCTGGTCCCAAAACTATTGTTAAAGGTGATAGATAGCACTATTTATAATCGTGCTGCGAACAATTGATAGTTCGACAGTTTGAGTATTTCACAGATCTTGCTACTTGGGTATACACAGAAGTCTTCACTGGTTACGATTAAAAATTTCACAGATGTGGTATGGTCTTTTATGTACAAGCGGTGTGAAATCGAATGCAGGGAATTAACCACCTCTAATTCTTGCATTTGGCGCGTCCTTCGACCGTGAAATTGCAAGACTGCGTGCACTTACAGCATAAATCTTTTGGATGTTGCTGCCGTCTCGGACTTTCACTACGTTGCCGTGTTCGAACCAATGGTTTAGAAAGACTTTGGTTGCGCTATTTATTTGTAGCGCTTTGCATTTGCTGGAACTGGAATTTGAGTTCTGCTACTTCGTTTGTAAGCTTTTCAAGGAGTGTAGAGTTTTCATCTGCAATTATTTTAGCATGATGTGCATATTGTGCTTCGTAGACGGCATCTAATAAACGTGCTGTGTCGTCCAGGGATGCTTGTGATTGAGTAGCTAGGACGTTTTACACTTATAGCAAGCGTTTTAACCAGATTGATTTGAATAATGTATCTGGTACGATTGCTCCACTCAGTTGTTGTAGGCCCATCAAGGAGCGTAAGGGTTTTCTGTCGCCTAATGTTTCATACTCCAACAGCTATCTAGATCGTTGTTCTTGCGATGAACTTACCCGTTTAACTAGTTCGGCTTGGTTTTTTTGTGTATTTATCGGTCTCAGGTGATTTAATTATGGCGTTCCGTATTCCTGCAAATCTCGCTTCGAGGTGAGAAATTATGTACGCGCATTTTGTACCATATTATGTAGTACCACTTATGCCGAAGCTGTGCTCTGCTTGGGAAAACCATATTCAGGATCCGCTGGCTAGAAAGGTGGAATTCGCACGTCAGCCATGTTCACTTACCCAGTTATTATAAACGGATTAAATTGTCCTTAAGCATTTAAATTAGCCGGTGTAAACTCTGTCAGAACAACCTTTTGGATGATCACGTCGACACTCACCAATGTGGAGTTCTGATTGCCTGGCGTCACCTTCTTAATGTTTCACAGCAACAGAAATAACATTTTTTTACAAGTGAAAATACTGATATGAAATTATTATACAGTAATTAAACTGTGAATATCTTTAACACTAAAACTAAAAGAACTTTAGCTTGTAAAGTTGCAGGACGCATTTTAATATCGCAGCTTCACGACGGTGGTGTTAGGTAAAGATATTCATAGTTGTAAGTAACCCTAGCGCGGGTTTTGCTGAAATCAAGCGGCACATCGTGGAAATTGGATGTCCATAAGTTTCGGTATCTAGCTGCTAGTGCGCAGTCGCTGGTATATGGTCACCTTCCTTGGTTTGTAGAAATTGAAGCACGCTGTGGCGGAATTCTCTCAACCCTGGCGTTTTTGTTGGTTTCATGTGCTCTAGGAGGTGATTCGGATGCAGTGATGGCTGCGGAGATGGATCGGTCCAGGTTATGTAGGATCCTATCCATAGCGTTGTGAGAGTTCACTTCATTTTATCGAATTAGATTTGGTAGTCATATCGAGATAATCTGAAGGAAAACCCTTAGTGCACCAGGAGCTTGGTGGCTTCCGTCTTACGCTATTCTTAAGTTCCCTCCAAGAAGTTTGATGGCTTTCTTAAAAAGAGATAACAAGAAATGATTAAGAACTAGTATTTGAAACTCATTTTATACCGTTTTTTTTTCTATTGCACATTCGGACGGTTCTATTTGCTTTTCGAGGGATGTCGACTAATCTATTATTGATTGAGGATGTTTTATGTATGCATGTTATTTATTTGAATGCTGCGTGCTTATTGGTCAGTTAGTTAGGAGTACGGTTGGTTGCACACTTCTACAAGATTAATGCAAAGAAAACCGTGAAAGATTCTATATCGGCGTTCCAACCCAACAAAAAGGTTTCACATCGGACAGCTTAGTATTCAAGTTCAATAAATAAGTCTAAAAGAATTATCTATAATTTAGATACAACGTTCAACTTCAAGAAAATTTGTACAACATTTGTGGCATAATTATTTTCTAACCACCTGTTGTTTGTTTAAAACTTTCAAAAAAATATTAAATCTTTGAACTATTTTAATTTAAATGATTTTAATTTGTTGAATTTCCTGGTTTCAATACTTGTTATCTTGCTTATTATTCAAATGCATATCGTATTTTTGAATTTGTGTAGTTTGCAAGATGTCTCTTATGATTGCGAGGTCGTACGTTTAATCATCGTCGGGCGGTTCGAATTTTAGAGCAGAGCATAGTCCATTAACTCGGTAGTGAAAGAGGGATGGCCTAAGAGGTTCCTAGTGGCCGTGCGTGGCCGTTGATATAAGTTATGATTTACTTCGTGTTTGGATCGATCAACTGCAAATTAATTAATTTCTTAAGAAACGCTTTCTGTATTTACTGCACACAAAGGAATGCATACCTACTGTTTGATGTAGTTAAAATGTTGTTATAGTCGAAATCAGAAAAGAATGAATGCACGTCATAGGTTTCTGAATTAAAAAACGACATACTTTTAAAGGATCTATCGGAATATACTTAATGCATAAGATTTGAAAGTATGTCGTTTTTTAATTCAGA
Organism: Platerodrilus igneus; assembly: GCA_036346225.1. Classification (NCBI taxonomy): domain Eukaryota; kingdom Metazoa; phylum Arthropoda; class Insecta; order Coleoptera; family Lycidae; genus Platerodrilus; species Platerodrilus igneus. The sequence continues at coordinate 2,842,665 of JARFIW010000731.1, read as the reverse complement.
AACCTATGACGTGCATTCATTCTTTCCTGATTTCGACTATACGAAAAAGTACGTGTTATTTTAAATCCAGTATTTCGATGTTAAGTTTTACTCGTGTGATGTCTGAATCTATTTGTATCATTTAATTGTTGTTACATCAGAGATGGTGGATGGACGCTGTTACAGTTTAGTTCATAGTTATATGAATAAATTTTGGATAAGCGATAATTTCTCGAGACCAAGAATCTTCTTTTTGTGCTGCGCATGGTCAACTCACCACTGCAGATAAGTATTCTTATATATGATTTTTATTAGAGTTTTCAGAGAGTTTTGTAAATAGTTTTTTTTGTCTGTGTACAATTTTTGCTTTGCCAAAGAACTGATTATTTTATGTAAACTTACAATTGTACAAAATGCTGTTCATTTAAGATTTTTAAATCTACACGTAATGATTTAACATTTTTCTTAAGAATTTATCAGTGTTATAAAAAAGAGAAATTATTTTTTTAATGAAGTTGTTTTTAAGGGTACTAAATTAAAATTATGTTAAAGGCATGTGCACTTCGTGACAATTAATTTTTTCTTTGTTAAAAGAACTTAAACTTATTAAGGAAATGAACTATTTTGTGTAAAGTTTATTTCTTTTGTGAACAGGTTGATAAAAATACTAGCCCATGATCAAAGCTTTCAGCAAGTTAAAATTTAATTTTGCTACTTCATTTTCATGTAAATAAAATTAATTTTTCTTGTTAAGAATATAGAGTACATTAAATGCCGATTTCTAACTTAATTATTTTGGCCTTTGTGTTATTTATGAATTTAGACACCTAGATACCATCTTTCAAGTTTTGGTAGTTCTTTCACGGGCAGATAGGAAGGCAACGAAATATTTCTATGTTAAGATTTTATGAACATATATCCATTATTTAATTTCTTTTTGTTATTTGATGTAGTATAAGGTTTATGAATTAGCAAGAGCTCCGTCGATTAATTGCTCCAAGTATTGTTTTATGCGAGTTAAGTTTATTGAGTGTGTAAATGGTACTTTTGGTTTATTAAGGTTGAAAATGTAAACATGCGCGTTCTTTGAGTGATTAACAAGAACTAATGTATTTCATTTAAGATTTTTTGAAAAGTTGTTTCTATCTAGCTTCGTATTTTATTCGAAGGGGACCTAACCCACATTGTTCACTTTTAACCCTGGTTAGATGGCGCCTACTCCATCTTTTAGTTTGGTTTTTTTTTATCCTTACTCCTCTTACTCCTAACACCGGCTAGCTATTTTTTGTGGAACTTCTCCATTTACGTTAACCATTATTCTTCTCCGTCCGTGGACAGATTTTAGAAAGGGAAATCATCTAAACGACACCTTTAAACAAAACTTTACCATTTAAACGTTTTGTCCACGATCTAAAGTTAAAAATGTGGCACGTTATAACCAGTGCACAGTTAATTTATAAGGATGTATATCATTAATAGATTTAAATCATCATGAGTCATAGATCAATCCCCTCACACTGTTTACAGAAATTTAATGGTATAATTACTTATTGACAAGTGCATCGTCCTTGACCGATATGAATTTATTAACTTGTTTTTATCAAAATATTAGCCATTTATGCACCAGGTGTGTTATTAAGATGATAACGCCCGGAGGGCGACTCATCCAGCCCGAGGGCCTATGGCCCAAGGGATGGAATGAATCGCCCGATGGGCCTTATCATCTAGTAACACAAGTGGTGCATACAAGATTTTTATATTTTACCTCATATATAAAATAAAAAATAGATGATAGGTAAGTTTTCTATTTTAGAATTTACCTCGGATTTTACTATATAACTATTAAACACACCTACAGCATGTTTTCCATGACGTCAATAAACAGTTTGACATTTGTCACATTTATTTAATATTAATAGTGCAAACCATTCCGAATGGACCTGCACCTTGCCGAAGTTCTAGATTACTAGAACAGGTGGAATGGCTTCCACGTTCCAGTGATCTAAAGAGCCAAATTACAGGTTCAACCAAAGGAATAGGGTCGTTAGTGAGGAACCAGACTAAGACAGGCATCCGAAAGAGAGCAGTGGTTCTTTCGGTACTTAGATTGGCAGAAACCATAGGGATCAGTATGGCATTCTAAGACACACTACCGTTCATTTACATTTCCAATGCTCCACTAGAAGGTAATACATTGGCCAGGAGGCGAATTTTTGTTGCCTGGAAATTTAGAATTTTGCCGAACTCTTGCCGTTTCGGGCAAGGTAGGGATCTTTAACGTGCGTGACAACGCTCACACACAGGACCTTCATTTAACCTCTCATGCGAACGACGGTGTAATTTTTGGGAAAAATGCCCACCGGCCATTTTTCAAGCAGTCGGCCGTGTCGGGATTCGAATCCAGGACCTTGGGATCCGTAGTCTTACGCTTACTACATGGATCCACAGCAACGCCTAAGACAAACTACCGCGATGTGGAAGGCAACGGGTCTCAACACGTTACTCCCCAAGTACAAAGCGTAATTAAATTGTATTTAAAATAATGGCATCCTCTGAGGTAAAAGATTGCGGAGGTAAAATAGTCCCCCATTCGGATCTCCGGGAGAGATTACATCAGAGGATGTGATTGGAAATTTAGAAAAAGGATCGGGAACATTCTGCAAGTCGAAGCGTGGAATGTTAGAAGTATGAAGCAAATATGTAAACTAGAGAACTTAAAAATTGAAATGGATAGGTTAGCACTAGACATAGTTAGGATCAGCGAAGTTCGGTGGCCAGAAGCGGGGGATTTTTGGAGTGGAGACTTTAGGGTAATTCATTCAGTATCAGAGGAAGGAAATTCTGGTGTGGGGATAATTATGCGAAAAAAAGGTAGCGCATTGTGTAGAAAACTACTTACAAAAGAACGATAGAGTAGCCATGGTTAGATGGTAATCTAAACCGGTACATACAGTAATAATACAAGTATACATGCCCACCTCCAGCCACAGTCAGAAAGAGGTGGAAGCGATTCACAAAGATATCGAAGACATACTAAGATACGTAAAAGGACATGAACATTTAATAATTACGGAGGATTTTAATGCAGTGGTAGGTGAGGGTAGTGAAGGAGCGGTAGTAGGTCTATTTAGTTTAGGCTGAGAAACGATAGGGGAATAGGTTGGTAGAACTCTGCGACAAAAACAATTTAACCATCACAAATACATTATTTCAACATCATGCTAGAAGACGATATACGTGGAAGATGCCAGGGGATATAGAAAGATATCAAATAGATTACATTCTTATTTGACAATGATTTAGGAATCAAGTAAAAGACTGCAGAAGCTATCAAGAAACAGATATAGACACTGACCACAGCATCGTAATTATGAAGACCGCTCATAAATTTAAAATTTTGAAAAAAGGAATGGAAGGAAAGCACTTTGACTGAGAAACTAAAAGATAAAGGTATAAAGGTATGCAAGAAAGATTTGAAAAAAAGTCAAATGAATTGCTAAAAGATATCGGGAAAATTTATGATACTAAGGAGGTAAAAACAGAATAGAATATAATAAAATCCAGTTTCGACATGGCGACCAGAGATATTCTGGGTTATACACAAAAGATATCCTGAATTTAAATACCAAAATACCAAAATACAAAAATAGATCAGACGAAAGCTAAAGAAAAATGTATTGATTAAAGGTGCAAAGCGATACAAACTAAGATGGAAATAGGAAAGACAGACGAATTATACAAACTAATTAGAATGAATTTTAGGGATATAAAACCGTATAGCAAAAATATAAGGTACACGAGAGGAAACGTCATTATAGAAAATGTAGAGAAAGTGGTTAGATGGCAGGAATATATAGGGAATTTATATGCAGGAGAGGAACTAACAGCATTAGAACAGGAATCAGACATTGAAAATGATGACTTGGGATATCATATACTTAGAGATGAATTTGAATTAGCGTGAAAATTTTCGAACAATAAGTCTGACAACACACGTGTCAAAAATTTTAACTAGATTTGTACAAAGACGAATGGAAAAACGAGCTGAATAAATACTAGGAGAAGGGTTTAGGTGAAACAGGGGAACACGGGAGACTATTTTAGTTCTGAGGGTGATAATGGAGAAAATAATAGAAAAGGGGGAAAGCGAATATCGGGGAAATAGGATATATAACTGCAAAACAATAGAAAGTGACCGAACTAAATCTAACAAGAAAGAACAGCGGATATGCTCAAAGACAACAAATATAGAGACAAGAAGAAAATTGTTCAAAGCATTTGTATGGAGCACAGCACAGTACGTCTATGAATTAGGGGCAGTTGGAAAAACACACAGAAAGAGATAGAAGCCTTCTGAAATGTTGTGCTTCATATGAATAAGTATGATAGCATGGACAGACATGGTTAATAACAATTAGGTTATAGAAATAGTAGAGGAAGATAGATATTTGTGGGAAAAAAAGTTGGAGAAATAGGAGGGTAGTATACGTTCTTAGGCATTTTTGGGGAATAATACGGGATATATTACAAGCAGAGATAGGAAAAAAAGAAGTAGAGGTAGACGGATTGACGGAGATCAGACTTTTGCACGCAGATAGTGATATATGCAGATTGTGCAAATTTCAGGGAAATGTGTAAGTTAGTTCGGATTAGGGAACACTGAGGGTACGCGTTAACCAGCTCCAGGACTGAAGACCTAATGATGATGAATAGTGCAAAATGGCTGATCAAGAGTTGCCAGCAATAATTGCAAAGCAAGCTCTAAAGCAACTGAAAGTTTGCTACCCATTAAATCTGAACAGAGCTATGAGAAATCTTAATAACACACTTGGTGCACAAATAGCTAAAAAATGGATTTGTTTCTGAGGGCATGATGAGCGGGCGTTATGAAACCATTACGCCCCGGTTGTTATGGATATGTTTACATATCTTGTATCTTAGGTGTTATGACTAAATTACAACGAGGTGAGATATAAAATCTATTAAATTTTAACATCTGCGGCAATTGAAGATTGCATATTCTTACTATTTGTGCTTATATCAATCAGATTAATATAGCGGAAATTCTTTAAAAATATCAATACATTAAAACTGTTCCGTACCTGTGTGTGCTGTAAAAGAAATACTTAGTGATTTAACAGTGGATTACCTTTAGTCGCTTGCTCCAACGCGGTAACATCTACCATCGGTGATTACCACGAGGTCTTGTTTGAATCCATTGCGAGATGTTTACAATGATAAAATGAAATTTTCTCAAATCTAATCAACGAGTCATCTGGTATTAGCCATGTGCGATACAAGGACAATCATTCTAGATTATTTCTAACCCACGTAAATAAACATTCATAGACATATTTTTTCATGATAGTAAATCAACAACAGTAACGCACGTGCTAAGGAAAAAAACAATTCATATCAAATTCGATACCAAACACAGTATGTATCTTTTAAATTGAACCAAATAAAATATCAGGAATGTTTTGAAGCTTACTAAAAATAACAAACGTTATTATTTTCGATTAATATAATGCAAAATTGCGCCAAGTTTAATATAATAGTACGCCGGAAATTATAACCGTTAGCGTGTATTTGCAAATGATCTGGATCGAAAATTTGTTCCAATCGATATTTACCGTTTGGTCAATGTTTTTAGGCGTGAATGTTGTTGGATTATTCATATATATTAAGATTCCATTCTTTCATCAGTGAACCAAATCAATAATTCTCTATAATTTTATAGTACAGTTATTATGAAATGTGCATTAGCATAATAATGATAGTGTATAATAGTATGCATTCTAATGATTTAACTACAACTAATCAGGACGTACAGGTTTTCATTAGTCACAGAAGTACCTGAAGTTTTCGCAACTTCCCACTAAAATAACAATAATAAACCAAAAGTTGAGGTCTACTAATATGAGTTTTCTGTGCAAATTATACATACGTAAATAAAACTGTCCTTTCTAATACACATTCATCGATAATGGCGTGTTGTGTAATATTTAAGTAGCTCATACAGTTGCTAAATGACTATAAGGTATATCATGTTTAAAAGGACTCCCTTTTTTTTTTGGAGTCGTGGGTTCTACGAACAGATTAGTTCACAAAAATTGACTGTAGTTAATTTTCAATTTTTTCACTTTGTGTGTAATTAAATAAATTGCCTTGACTTATTTCTCACTTATTAATCAAAATATTCGAGTGATCTATGATCTACGTTTAAGTGCAATTTATTGAGACGTGACGGTCACGTTTATAATTCTTCCTTAGATCTCGTTGCTGTTTTTGGAAAGCGTTAGTTGTTAATTGTAAGGTATACAAATCACATAGTTTTAGTATTAAATGGAAACTTAATTAAATCGTTGTTGAAATAGATTCCATAAGCAGTCTAGAGTAAATTCGTGTCATCTTTGTACTGATATATGTATATATAGCTTAAGTGAACCACAATAATTTGTGAATTACGTCAATTATTGGTCACTATTTTTATTTTTTTATTTTTATTTTATTTTATTTTTATTTTAAAAGAAGTAAAATCAGCAAAAGTGCGTCGCTACTCGATATTGTAACGCGCTTTAGTTTACATTTCTTTATTTGGTGCAATACAAGTCCAGTTATTCGTAATTATTTAAAGAGAAAAATCTAAATCCACTGAAAGCCGCTACGGAGGTAACTTGTGATAATTACAACAATATTTACTTACAAAACGAAGCCTTTCTTAAAGCGAGGAGTACAGTACATTTATTACTAATTTGACTGGGCTCGTGGATGCACCATTAATTTATTTACACTAGGACTAATGAATTTGTATTAGAAGCTACATACGGACTGAACTCAATTTCGTCTCGTACGGCTTATATATCGAACTATAATATCTTCTATATTATTCAAGAATCGGCCAACTTTCTTAAATCTTTGTATTATATTCGACCTTTGTAGCTGTCAATCATAGCATTGTTTACTTAATGCCATTTATCACTTTCATTTCTAGATCGGCCGACGACAGTGCTGTAATATGATATATAAATATATACTCGCAACGTCAAGGTTAAACGCCATGCTTGCTAGACATGCTAGACTAATAAACAATATCCTAACTACTAAACTTATCTGTTGTTCAAATCCTCTGACACTAAACGTATTCCAAAGGTGCTATCACTACAACACTTTTAAGAATATTTAATCAATCCCACTTATAACGTTTACAACGTTACTTAATATTATGGGGCAACCGGGGGGACGCGTGCCTGGATAACACGACCGCACAGCATCGCATCCTTAGTCCGACTGACTTATACCTACGAAACTCTGACATACCATAGGATACATATTGCAGGGGCAGTCTAGTACACAGCTTACTATAATGGATCAATAAGGTAAAAAATTAGTCAGCATATATTGAAGAATTTGTGGTGTAGTGGGTGATCTGGATCGATGGGACCAATGTGAGTCAAAATGTTAAGTTGAACTAACGCAGGCCATTTAGTTAATATGAGTTAATGGGTCAAATAGGTTGAATGGATCAACTAAATCATTTGAAAGTCGAGGCCATGCTTGCATTTAGATCATTGCGTCGTTTGTCCATCTTTTACCGGGCATATTTTATCTCTGTTAGAGTACGAAAATTTTAATTTTTTATCCGCGTTGCTGCAAAACATATGTTACGTGTAAAATGATCGAGTTAGTAAGTTTTTATATGCCCTGAAGGGACAGGACTACGTAGCAATATATGCGTACGTCGGCTAACTGCGTGATGTGGGAGTGGTTTTCTATAGAAAAATTATAAAAGGAAATAAGAAATAATAAAATGGTTGAAGTACAAAAAGATACGGTACGCCAATCGCTTGACATGAAAGGCTCTTTCTTTGTCATAATTGAGGTCGCCTAATTTTCTGTCGCAGCAATTCTTTTCAATATTATTCCTACACGGAAGACAGTTATTCTGCAAAGTTCTACCTTGCTTCAGTTATATCTTTTCATTGTTCATTCAAAAGAACTTAAAATCAATACATAGGTATTTCTTAATATTTTAAAATAACATTGTTCTTAAGTTTAACGAACACTCGTTCCGTCACGAAATCATTGTACAGTAAAATAATCAGTTTCACTTTAATTAATTTCCTACTACATATATGCACATCATTGATGTATAAAAATTTACATATACACTTTTTTAAAAAATTACATGTAAGCTCATAATATTACTCACTGTTTAATTCTTGAATTTTCAACAACTATCAGTATTTTTCTTATTCTCGTTCTGTAAATATAGGCTCTCTTGGCACAATATAACACAAAATTCCAAATTAATGATGGGGTAATGCTCTACGCCAATCACCTCTTGAACAGGTCATAATGATGATAATTCTACAAGCATATAAATTGAAAGTACCTTGCCCGTGCAAGCGTAAGTTCAAACATTTGTCGCACGCCGCGTTTATTATTGCTGCTGAAACATTAATTTTTCTTGAAGCCGTGTTTCGTTCATTTTCAATTTTCTCCCTCATGCCGAACTCCGACAGCGCGGATAACCGCCGTACTACGCGCTCTAATGATTACATTTTGACATGTTCAAATTATTGCCTCGCAAGTAATTAATTCGTTTTTGCCGGCGGATCTAATTACTGTCATTTAATTTCCTCATCTTTCTTATGTTCAGTCGGGTTTTTTGTCATAGTGCAGTCTTCCTGTTTGGCTTTATGCAATGAATCCCGCGAAAACACTTGTGATATCACGTGATCTACTTAGGTTAATGTCCCTATTTCCTTTTCTCAGCAATACATATTAATGCTTTGTATTCTCTTGAAATGCTTAAATTATATCTGCAATCTAATATCCGTAAATTTCTCCTACTCAGTGTCTGGGTTTTTTTTGTATTGTAGCTATATGTTGAAACTATATATCATTGAATGTAATTTTTTTAAAAGGCTCTCCTATATTTGGAATAATTAACATATAACAAATTAAATACCTATTAGTCGCTTCTCCGATTTTTACTTCATAATTGTAAAGGTTTCTTAAAATGTCATTATTCCGCTGTGAAAACTTACAGTTATAAATATTTGTTTACACTTTTGTTGCTTAAAATAATTTATGAACCTGAGTTCTGTCCTAATAAATATTTAACTAAGTACAACGATGTTTCTGTGATTTTTGAGTTTATGATTTTGATGAACACTAATATACATGAAATTAGAATATACAAGTGGCCTCAATATTAATTTTGTCCGTTTAAGATTAATTTTCCCCTCCTTCCGGTTTTTATTTATCGTAACACCTACATGTTACACATAATTTTTTATATAATATCACTAATATTTTTTAACGAACCCTTAAGTATATTTTAATGCTAGACTCTACAATATATTAAAGAACTTGTATTATTGATTCTTTTTTCTATCTGCAATACCTTTTGAAGTATAGAATATATTTTGGAAAACCTTGATTATGTCAAAATAACCATGTATTTTGGTCACAGTTAGTACTAGCCCACATATGTACTTATTCCTTCATTCAATATCGAGTTTTCTCAGATTGCGATCCTGCTGTCATTCTATTATGGAAGTTACTATTCGTAATATTATGTTGGCCAACTTATATTATTATCGTATAAGTTGTTTAAATTAAATTATTCTTTAAAGTTAACGTCGATTCTGACATTCCTGTACAAAAGGGTATAAGGCAGGTGGTCATGTGAACGTGCAATGGAGTTTTGATTTGGCGCTTGGAAACGTACGGGAAGTATGTGAATTAATATGAGTAAGGAACAATATCTTTGCTATGACTAGGTTGTGCTAAGGATTATGTAGATGTTTATCAGTACTCTACATTTGATTTTACAATACTTCACGTGAAGCCAGGAAGCGAGTTTTTGGACTGAACTCAATTTCGTCTCGTACGGCTTATATATCGAACTATAATATCTTCTATATTATTCAAGAATCGGCCAACTTTCTTAAATCTTTGTATTATATTCGACCTTTGTAGCTGTCAATCATAGCATTGTTTACTTAATGCCATTTATCACTTTCATTTCTAGATCGGCCGACGACAGTGCTGTAATATGATATATAAATATATACTCGCAACGTCAAGGTTAAACGCCATGCTTGCTAGACATGCTAGACTAATAAACAATATCCTAACTACTAAACTTATCTGTTGTTCAAATCCTCTGACACTAAACGTATTCCAAAGGTGCTATCACTACAACACTTTTAAGAATATTTAATCAATCCCACTTATAACGTTTACAACGTTACTTAATATTATGGGGCAACCGGGGGACGCGTGCCTGGATAACACGACCGCACAGCATCGCATCCTTAGTCCGACTGACTTATACCTACGAAACTCTGACATACCATAGGATACATATTGCAGGGGCAGTCTAGTACACAGCTTACTATAATGGATCAATAAGGTAAAAATTAGTCAGCATATATTGAAGAATTTGTGGTGTAGTGGGTGATCTGGATCGATGGGACCAATGTGAGTCAAAATGTTAAGTTGAACTAACGCAGGCCATTTAGTTAATATGAGTTAATGGGTCAAATAGGTTGAATGGATCAACTAAATCATTTGAAAGTCGAGGCCATGCTTGCATTTAGATCATTGCGTCGTTTGTCCATCTTTTACCGGGCATATTTTATCTCTGTTAGAGTACGAAAATTTTAATTTTTTATCCGCGTTGCTGCAAAACATATGTTACGTGTAAAATGATCGAGTTAGTAAGTTTTTATATGCCCTGAAGGGACAGGACTACGTAGCAATATATGCGTACGTCGGCTAACTGCGTGATGTGGGAGTGGTTTTCTATAGAAAAATTATAAAAGGAAATAAGAAATAATAAAATGGTTGAAGTACAAAAAGATACGGTACGCCAATCGCTTGACATGAAAGGCTCTTTCTTTGTCATAATTGAGGTCGCCTAATTTTCTGTCGCAGCAATTCTTTTCAATATTATTCCTACACGGAAGACAGTTATTCTGCAAAGTTCTACCTTGCTTCAGTTATATCTTTTCATTGTTCATTCAAAAGAACTTAAAATCAATACATAGGTATTTCTTAATATTTTAAAATAACATTGTTCTTAAGTTTAACGAACACTCGTTCCGTCACGAAATCATTGTACAGTAAAATAATCAGTTTCACTTTAATTAATTTCCTACTACATATATGCACATCATTGATGTATAAAAATTTACATATACACTTTTTTAAAAAATTACATGTAAGCTCATAATATTACTCACTGTTTAATTCTTGAATTTTCAACAACTATCAGTATTTTTCTTATTCTCGTTCTGTAAATATAGGCTCTCTTGGCACAATATAACACAAAATTCCAAATTAATGATGGGGTAATGCTCTACGCCAATCACCTCTTGAACAGGTCATAATGATGATAATTCTACAAGCATATAAATTGAAAGTACCTTGCCCGTGCAAGCGTAAGTTCAAACATTTGTCGCACGCCGCGTTTATTATTGCTGCTGAAACATTAATTTTTCTTGAAGCCGTGTTTCGTTCATTTTCAATTTTCTCCCTCATGCCGAACTCCGACAGCGCGGATAACCGCCGTACTACGCGCTCTAATGATTACATTTTGACATGTTCAAATTATTGCCTCGCAAGTAATTAATTCGTTTTTGCCGGCGGATCTAATTACTGTCATTTAATTTCCTCATCTTTCTTATGTTCAGTCGGGTTTTTTGTCATAGTGCAGTCTTCCTGTTTGGCTTTATGCAATGAATCCCGCGAAAACACTTGTGATATCACGTGATCTACTTAGGTTAATGTCCCTATTTCCTTTTCTCAGCAATACATATTAATGCTTTGTATTCTCTTGAAATGCTTAAATTATATCTGCAATCTAATATCCGTAAATTTCTCCTACTCAGTGTCTGGGTTTTTTTTGTATTGTAGCTATATGTTGAAACTATATATCATTGAATGTAATTTTTAAAAGGCTCTCCTATATTTGGAATAATTAACATATAACAAATTAAATACCTATTAGTCGCTTCTCCGATTTTTACTTCATAATTGTAAAGGTTTCTTAAAATGTCATTATTCCGCTGTGAAAACTTACAGTTATAAATATTTGTTTACACTTTTGTTGCTTAAAATAATTTATGAACCTGAGTTCTGTCCTAATAAATATTTAACTAAGTACAACGATGTTTCTGTGATTTTTGAGTTTATGATTTTGATGAACACTAATATACATGAAATTAGAATATACAAGTGGCCTCAATATTAATTTTGTCCGTTTAAGATTAATTTTCCCCTCCTTCCGGTTTTTATTTATCGTAACACCTACATGTTACACATAATTTTTTATATAATATCACTAATATTTTTTAACGAACCCTTAAGTATATTTTAATGCTAGACTCTACAATATATTAAAGAACTTGTATTATTGATTCTTTTTTCTATCTGCAATACATTTTGAAGTATAGAATATATTTTGGAAAACCTTGATTATGTCAAAATAACAATGTATTTTGGTCACAGTTAGTACTAGCCCACATATGTACTTATTCCTTCATTCAATATCGAGTTTTCTCAGATTGCGATCCTGCTGTCATTCTATTATGGAAGTTACTATTCGTAATATTATGTTGGCCAACTTATATTATTATCGTATAAGTTGTTTAAATTAAATTATTCTTTAAAGTTAACGTCGATTCTGACATTCCTGTACAAAAGGGTATAAGGCAGGTGGTCATGTGAACGTGCAATGGAGTTTTGATTTGGCGCTTGGAAACGTACGGGAAGTATGTGAATTAATATGAGTAAGGAACAATATCTTTGCTATGACTAGGTTGTGCTAAGGATTATGTAGATGTTTATCAGTACTCTACATTTGATTTTACAATACTTCACGTGAAGCCAGGAAGCGAGTTTTTTTACCTAGATATTTTGAGTTTTGCCGAATCCTTGCTGTTCCAAGCAAGGTAGAGATCTTTAACGTGCGTGACAACATACACACGGGATCTACGTTTCATCTCTCATTCGAACGAGGACGTAATTTTGTGAAGAATGCTCGTCTAAGATTTTTAAAGCGGACCGTGTCTGGATTCGAACCCTTGATCTTGGACTCAGTATTCACACGCATACTAACGAAGTCACGGGGCCGCCTGTTCATCAGTACACTACATTTTATTTTCCAATGCTCCACCCGAGTGTATTACGTTGGTCAGGAAACGAGCTGTTTTTACCGGAAAATTTTGAATTTTGTCGAACCCTTGCAGTTCCAAGAAAGGTAGAGATCTTCAACGTGCGTCAAACACTCACGTACTGGACCTACATCTTACCTCTCGCCCGAACGAGGACGTATTTTTGCGAAAAATGCTCGCATAACATTTTTCAAGCGGACCGTGTCCGAATTTGAACCTGCGACCTTGAGCTCAGTAGTCATACGTATACCAACTATTCCACGGAGCTGCTTGTGTTTATCAGTACACTACACTACATTTGATTTTTCAATGCTTCACCCGAAGGTACTACATTGTCCAGGAGGCGAGTTTTTTACCCGGAAATTTTAAATCTTGCTGAACTCTTGCTGTTCCAAGTAAGATAGGGATCTTTAACGTGCGTGACAACACCCACACACGGTACCTACATCTTACCTCTCATCCGAACGAGTGCGTATTTGTGTGAAAAATGCTCGCTTACATTTTTTAAGCGAACCGTGTCGGAATTCGAACCCGGGACCTTGGGCGCAAGAGTCACACGCATACCAACTACGCCACGGAGCCGCCTGTTTACCAGTACCTTACATGTTATTTTTCCAATGCTCCACCCGAAGGTTCTACATTGCCTGTTTACTAGTACCTTACATTTGATTTTCCAATATTCCACCCGAAGGTACTACATTGGCCAGAAAGCGAGTTTCTTTAACTGGAATATTTTGAATTTTGCCGTTCCCTTGCTCTTCCAAGTAGGGTAGGGATCTTTAACGTGCATGACAACACTCACGCACTGGACCTACATCTTACCTCTCGTAGGGCGTATTTTCGCGAAAAATGCTCGCATAACATTTTCCAAGCGGACCGTGTTGGAATACGAACCCGCGACCTTGAGCTCAGTAGTCATACGCATACCAACTACTCCACGGAGCTGCCTATGTTTATCAGTACACTACACTACATTTGATTTTCCAATGTTCCACCCGAAGGTACTACGGCCAGAAAGCGAGTTTTTTTTTTATCTGGAAAATTTTGAATTTTGCCGTACCCTTGCTGTTCCAAGTAGGGTAGGGATCTTTAATGTGCATGACAACACTCACACACGAGACTTCCATTTTACCTCTCATCCTAACGAGGGTGTATTTTTGTGAAAAATGCTCGCCTAACATTTTTCAAGCGGACCGTGTCGGGATTTGAACCCGGGACCTTGGGCATAGTAGTCACACACATACCAACTACGCCACCCTTGTCGTTCCAGGCAAGGTAGGGATCTTTAACATGCGTGACAACCCTCACACACACGGGACCTCCATTTAACCTCTCATCCGAACGAGGGCGTAATTTTTGTGAAAAATGCTCACCTGTCATTTTTCAAGCAGTCGGCCGTGTCGGGATTTGTACCCAGGTCCTTGGGATCCGTAGTCTTACGCTTACTACATTGATCCACGGCGATGGTTACTAGTACCGCCAGCTCATTATGAATTGTTTTGAATGTTTGGGATTCTATACGTAAGGAAGGAATTTATAAACTGCTGAGAGAATTGTTCTGCGAGATCAATCAATAATTACTGTTTTGTTTATTAACAGTACTTTGCAGGTTAAGATTGCCTCATCTGTTGTTTACTTTTTGACTCCATACGAAGTATGTTGTAAAAAAGTCTTTCCTGACAAAATTGAGTTTGTTAAGTTCAAATTTGGAAAAGATTTTCATAGCGATAGGAATCCGCATGCATCCCCCAAAGATGATCGCCCCGTCAAAAGTTCCCTCTAACTACGGAGCGTGCTGTAATCTAATTTTCGCCTACATAGGAGTAGTATATGATATAAATAAAAGTACAGGGAGTACCTACCACATCAAGAAATTATAATTACTCTTCAGAAACTGCCGCACAAAAAAAATGCTTTGCAATTTGTCATATGTACGAATGTATCGAATTTGTTACGGTAACTTTTTGATATAGAGCGATTCTGCATTAAATTGCAATTACCTTAATTAAAAACGCTAATTTAAACGTTTTTTATGTTATTCTCAGATTATACAAACTTACCAAATACGTCCTGTATAAATATCTCTCAGTAAGTACGTGGAATATATCCTATAACCGTTTATAAATTCTTTAAAGCGAGCAAGTATTTGCTTCTTCTAAATACTTTATTTCCTTGAAATAAGTGTGTATTATTTTTAATAATTATTCGTTGAAAGTAGCAAACATTTTGCTTCTGAAAACTTCTCGCTCATTAAATACTTTAAATGGGTTGTTATCGGCTCACTTTCTGTGAAATACTATTTTATTATTTGCAGACGTTCGAGTTCGCTTATGTTTTATGGGTAATAAAATCGTTCCCTCTAATTAAGTTATTTTGTGGTATCTTCGTAGCATGGATCGATAATCATACAAGCCTCTATTCTTTTCTAAAAAGGCAGGTCATGGATTTGTCTAAATCGCGAGGATGTTTTAAAAGATATTATGCTTTTCCATGCTAACAACGAAATTTAATGGAATTAATTATCGTTATTGCTTGCATTTTACGAATGTTTTCACCGTTGTTGTCTGGAATATATATTTTTGCTTTCTTTCCAAAAATATATTTAACATTCTATTGCTCGGAATGTTTTTATGTTATTTCTTTCATGGTTTTGAAGCTGTATAAATAAAAGTCCAATTTTGAAAAAGGTCCCTTACTTATTTGTTCGTCGCTCTTACTTCTTCGTTCTCTTACTATACAACGTCCATTGAGCGTTGTAAAGTCTCGCTTTTAAATTGCGTTATGTGCTAGTATAGTTAATTTGATGGTTCCAGTGCCCAGCTGTAGAGAAACACTGCCGCATTTCCTGATTCTAAGATGGTATCAAACAGAAGATAGCTACAGGTACAATGTATGTTTCTGTTTGCTTTATTTGTGTTGCTGTTGTGGAAGACACACTTATTTTTTGTTGATTCTGCAATAATTTGCAGAGGGTACGTTACCAAATGCACGCTCATGACACGACCAATTATTATATACCTCATTCTTAAAAATTGCTGTTTAAAATTTTAATGCGTTAGAGCACTTTTTACTGTGTTGACCTTTCTGTATATATTAAAGTTAACGTCAACAAATTGCTGTTTAAAATTTTAACGTTACGAGGTGCGCTTTCTAAAGCAGATGTTACTATTACTGTATTATTTCGTAGTTTCTTGTACATATTTAGTGTTGAAATATGTTGTAAGTATGCTTGTATTTAGATAATAAGGTTTTATTCTCGATATTTTAAAATGTTTAAGTTTATACTGTAGTATATGTAAATTGACGCTTTGTATACATCACGTTGTAACGAACAATTACATAAATGTGTTTCTGACATTTGTAAATATTTTTTTGGAACTATATGATTTACTTAGATGTTGGTAATATAACTTTTTCCAGAGATTTCCAATTTTTTTCATTCTATTTCACCCACTCCACTCTACGACGTTTTTGAGCTAGCCCGAACTCTAATCCTTTTGGAGCTCGATTCTATCATACTGTCCCTGGTTTTATTGCGGTATTCCGTTTAGGCGATTTTCTCTACTTACTTTGCTGCTTTCTTTCTTGTCTACACGAGTTACGTATCCCCTAATCCATATATTGCTTCTTAACGTAAGGGCGGCGCTGCTGAAGATTCTCGATAAACGAAATTCTCTTGGCAAGTGTATATATATATATATATATATATATATATATATATATAATAAATAGAAATTATTAAGAAATTATTAAGAAACTTAAGTTAGATGCAACATTGTAAATTCAAGGATAAATAAGAAAAGGGTATTGAAAGTTCACAAGCAAGTTGTGAGAACGGATGTAATACATTGTATTCCAGACGTAAGTGATACTGCAGGTGCAGGTCACAGACGGTTAAGAAACCGCGATTACTTAGAAATTAAGATTGTTACATTGTATAATGAATAGAATAAAGAAATAACCAGACATGAGCTCTGCAAGTTCCCACAGACATGTGAGGGGCAGGGACAACATAAATACCCCAGGAACCCCAGATCAGTCAGTCAGTCTTGAGTATTTCAGCTTTTACATTGTTGTGTGCTTAGGCTACTTGCCCTATTTAACTTCAATTATTATTTTATTTCGACTTAGTTTAATTTATCAAGTTTGTCAAAATTCCAATTGTAATTACTGTTTAATAAATAAATCTGTTACAAGAAGTTTTGGAAGAAGATTTTTTTAAAAAGGCAGCTCTCAAGGCCTAAAATGTAACTTACGGAATAGCGTAACAAAATATTTTAAGTGAATCGTGGAAAAAAATTTGCACAACATTACCTACTTTCACGTCTTTGCAAGCTGCAATTACAATCCAACTTTTTGTACATTGAAGGGGTAAATTCTACTTTTGCAGATGATGTTAAAAACGATACCTTTTTGAATACTTTTTTTTCAATAGTGAATATTGCGAAGAACAATAATAATGACGAAACGAAAGCTATCCAAGAGTTTACTTCACTTAGGTGTGGAGTTAAAAATTGTCTGAGGAACTAGCCGAAATGGGAGATTTTCTAGAAAATATATGTTATGCAAGATGACAAGCAAAATTAATATTAGAAAAGTCGAAAGCTTCGACTCAGTAAATGGCAAGATGTTGAGAATCTTTAAAATTTCAAAATCTATGTATTCCTATACAAATTAAATTTTTGTTAATTGTGTAACTTCGTCTCCAGGAAAATGCAGTTGATGATGAATTGAAAACATCACATTTCATGTCCACTAACACCTTTAAAAGTCGAACCGTTGACTTTGCGTCCCTACCTAAAATATCTGAAGTGAACGGTTTATGTCCTGACACCGAACGGTATAATTCAGATTGGGGTCTCGGTAAATTAAATTTGATTTATTAGTGTCTGACGTTGTAGGGTATGAAAATGTGCTGGTACCAAAGTGCTAAAATGCCGTTTTGCGTGTGTAAAGTTTATTTACAATTAATATTAAGAGTTCACATTATAATAATATATAGCAACGAATTAAAAATGAAATTCCACACAACTCGTAAGATTTAATAGATTTTTAATATATTCAAGCGCATGTTTCGATAGACCTTGCACCAACAGAAATAATCTGTACACTTTGTGATGCAATCTTCTCGAATTAGTTGCCATCAAGGATCATTCCACAAGACAATTTCGCATGCAAAAGTTGACTAGGTGGAAACTGTATCTCCGGGTAGTGAAGCTAAGCTCTAGTGAATCTAGTTCTTACACACGTTAAGGATTTCTGGAACGTTTTGAAATAGGGAAACTTTTGCCTCTTAACGTAAGGGCGGCGTTGCTGAAGACTCTCAATAAACTAAATTCTCTTGGCAAGTTTATACCAATTGATATCCGTAGTGAGGCGTTTGGACCGACTCTATTCTGTAGTTAATAGGTGGA
The DNA here is from genome assembly GCA_036346225.1 of Platerodrilus igneus. Lineage (NCBI taxonomy): Eukaryota > Metazoa > Arthropoda > Insecta > Coleoptera > Lycidae > Platerodrilus > Platerodrilus igneus. Next base: position 2,824,082 of record JARFIW010000731.1, on the reverse strand, counting down.
CGGTTGTTGTTCATTTGACAACTAATAGAGTGGCTGGTTGAGTCCGCTTATTAGAGAAAGTTAGCTTTGCATTGGTAGGACTAATCATCGCGTTGGAGTTCTGTATTACTTCACAACATGAACGAGCTCACCATCTATTCTAACAATACCTGGCTATAGCCTATTTACCTACAAATCTTCTCTAATAGTAACAAGTGGCTTGCATCTGCTTATAAATGTTTTGAAAATTGTTTAAGGCGGCTATAAAATTCTTGGTATAAATTTTATTTATTTCAAAATGTTTTTCAGCTTCTACTAGCTAGTAATATTTTTATTGACTGTAGATACGTGGGTTTTTGTTTACGTTCGTGGTTTGTGCGTATGCGGTAAGTATTGTGAATTTACATTTTCACTTTCCTGTCCAAATGATGATGCGTAAATAATGCAATTGCTTATTTGCCGTGGTAGTATTAAAATGGTGTTTATGTATTTGTTCGGCGGTATTAGGCTATGCTGTATACTCACTTATCGAAGAGTTTTTAGCATCTACTCTAACTGCAATAAATAATACTAGCTTTCTTATTTCAACACATCCGGGCCTAGAAATTCGTAAGTCCTAGCTTCAAAGGAGACTCGCAATTGGGAAAAACTACTTACCCTGCCAACAAGTAAAGTCACTCACATAGAAACGTCAGACGGCCATTTGCAAGATTTGAACATTTATACATCGATATCATATTTCCACTGCTTATCACCGAAGGTCTTCGATATACCTCACATGTTTGATGATTTCACAAAATGGCAGAAACAGTACTATTGTAAAATATAAAAGCAAAACGAATAGATAGGCATTCAGGGACACCGAATATGGTAATTCGAATCACAATTAGAGATCTTAATTCAATTCACGCGAATACACACTCAGTCTATCAAGCTTCAGTTCAACAGGATGGTAGAACGGTTCAATAGGAAACTGAAAACAGTCCTAACGCGTCACAAATCAGAGCAACGAACACAGTCTTTATCACCAACACCTCTTGGCATTAGAAATACATAGGAAGAAGACACACCAATTCGTCCCATGGATCTTCCAACTACATGTCGTTTCATTTTCGAATGTTACGACCAATTGACGGCACAAAACATTACTAAAGACAAACGTGCCGATTAAAGGAATGGAATAGCAATGGTCATATTTTCATACATTAATCAGCTTGCAAAAAACCTTCACGCATAACGTATGTAGGTCCATAATCCTTCACAAGGAGAAGAAAAGATGACAAAATATTAGTTTTATTGACAGAATCAAACCAGCATATCTGTATACCGGTCAACATGACACTGGCTATAACAACCCTAAGCAAGCAATATATACACCATGCATAACCACAAAAAGCTAAAGAAAAGGCAATTTTATCAAGAAATACATTAAGGTGTATCATGACCAACTGGACTATGAAAAAGGGAGTACGCCGCATGATTTACTACCATCGGACAGTGAAATAAACGACATTATTTCAATACTCTTAAATATCAGTTAGATTATTTATACAGCATCTTTCTGATGGAAAGTGAAAATGTAAATATGCAATACATTTTGCATATGCGCAAAACATGGGTAAACAAAAACGCACATTTCAAGTAGGTGAATTTTTTTGGATTGAGCAATTCGTACTGCACTGTCTCGTGCAGGACTCCAGTACTGTAATTGATAGGCGAGTAGTCCGCTTAACGACAAATGGAGCATCAGCCTATTTCCGACTACAGGAAAAAGATCGCTTTGCGTAAACGGCACCTATTATAAGATCGCAGTTTTGCATTACTTCAGATTGGGCGACTAGATAAAATAATTGCAGAACAAGAAGGAAGCTGGCTAATCGGTCTATGATGATGCTACCTGTTATTAGTCTATTTACATAGAATTTCCTATTATGGCGACAAAATGATTGTAAATATATTTAATTAATTTTTCCTTTCTTGCATCTGTTTATGAAATCGTTTTCGAAATTTTTTAGGCAGGCTATGAAGTTCTTGCAATAAGGCTGATTTGTTTTAAGTGTTGCTACACAGCTTCATGTAATCGTCATACTTTTATTGAGTATCCGTACTAGGTATGTGCGTTTTTGTGTACCTTCATGCTTTGTGCTTATACGGAAAGTATTGTTAATTTGCTTTTTTACTTTTGCTTTGGAATGATAATCCGTAAGACTAGTTGGCCATTAAGAAAAGAGCGAAGTCATTAACGGAATGCTCTCCCGAATTGCGCGTAAAAAGGGAAGGGAAAGAAAGAAAACGAATGCAATGCTAACATAGTTAGAGATTGGGGGTCTATAGAACGAAGCAACAGGACACACGACCCAATTCGCCTTTTTCTACAACATCTGTACCTGAAATGATAATTCTAATAAGAAACTTCCACGATCTTAAATAGTAAACAATATTAAATTGCTGATCTAAAGACGAACATCTGGATTCTTAGTTCCTCACATACTAATGTTAAATATTAATTATATCTAAGTGTCAATCAAACTAAAGGATGTTTAGTATTTAACAACTATAATGAATAACATTCTGCAGTGGCACAGCAAACGGCTAAGTAATTACTTTTACACAACGAATTCAGATTGTTTGTTGAACTCGATGATACATGGAAACATGACGATAAGCGTAAAACAATTTTAAATTTCCAATGCACCAACAGACCTAGATTACTATAAAAATAAATCTTACCTAATTTCTTACTAGGTTAACGTTGATAAGCACATCCCGAATAGAAGCCCCCTAAGCATAAAGACAAAAAATACCCATGTACAATCGTGCGCTTAGACGCAATCAACCAATCAACACAAATAACTAATCACTAACACAACTAATGGATAATTATCAAGCTTATCTACAATTTCAAAATTAATTAACGCAGTTATCCATCAATATAGACCCATTATCATGCAAAACTACACTAAATCCTTATTCTAATAATTACATTATTAAATAGACAACAATGTGTTGCTCGTTAATTCCTAAATATTCACCTACCACAAGTTAACCAACATACTGCAAGTAAACGAAGCAATCGTATCCGTGGCATTTAATGATGTTCCGTCACGTTGGCTGAGGGTGTTAGGTTTAAGGTCTCTATCTCATCATAACTTCATCTGCATACGACGGCAGCCAAATAAAATGTGTGGTAACAACGTGAAATTTCTGTTGTACGAGCAAGTAAGCATTCGTTCAAAGAACCCGCGAATATGGGAGTAAAATATCTGATTAACAATGTGCGTTAAATTCCGGGTTGAAAACTTTAAAATTTCTATTAAAGAATCATCACTCTTCAATTACCTACCAGCCACGTAAAAAAACAACGCACGTTTTGCGCCAAAAGGATTTTGTAACTACCCAGTTGGGTCACACAAGAACCCATGCAACGCTTTACTCTCAAAAATATAGGTACAAACATACAAAGAGTGATTTCCAATTTTATTTAAAATAGCAACATGTAGAGAATGCTTTATTATCCAACACATGCCTAGATAAGGAATCTGAAAGTATTATATATCACATTCGGACTCGTAAATTATCTAAAAGAACTAGGAAAGTTAGTTGCCTAACTGAAATCTTACAAACTTGAAATAGTGAAAGTGTAGCGAACCCGTATATTTAAATAAGTGGGCATTGAAATGGTCTTTAAATCAAGGAGGTAAGAATATGCAAGTACGAAATGGAACGTAACAAATTCCCTCCCTGGCGAAATTAAAATGTCTGAATAGGATGTAAAACAACGGACCAAGTAACACAACAAAAGTACAGACAGAAAGGAAACTCCTATTAAACAACAGAACATGATGAAAAAGGGGAAAAGGAGAAAAAATCTATCCAATTCGAAGTGTCAAAGTACAGGACAAAGCCAAAATGTAGAAACCATAGGAAAAGGAAAGATATAGAATAATTATCAACGAGGACGAAGGGAATGGCAGCAGTACTGCAAGAGTCGTCGAAGTACGGATGTATATCAGAAAAAACATTACAGTTTCTAATCTCAAGAAAAGAATTGCTTTCTTGCAGGAAACCAAAAAATAAGAAAAGACTCAAATCAACAGCTACCTAAACAAGATATAACATCAAGGCTCAACGTATGGTAGGAAACGAAAAGAACGCTCGAGAAAAAAATTGTGTACTTCAAGCTGTGGTTAGAGAGAATCGCCTCAAACTAACAACCGTATTCGAAGTATTCGAAGAAAAGTTGAAAGATCTATAAAGCACACACCACAGGAAGAGGATCCAAACTTAAACTAATCAGCGTGAGAACGCAGAAGTAAAACCAACGAAAGGAAAAAGAAATGGGTATGAGAAGTGAAGGGAAAGAAAAAACAAACAATAAAACAGTATTTAGAAACGAGCACAAAATTTGAGAAAAATATATTATATGAATTTGCAACGCGAGCACTAAGAACGGGGTTTACCATGTTTACGTTGCCAGAAAGAAAACGAAGCGATATCAGGGATATCAGGGTTGTTGCGATGGGCGGGTTTAAGTTTTTTGACGTGACAAATATCTAAGGATGTTGTGTCGGAAAAATGGACGAATTCATAGGTTCAAGGAGAAACAATTTTATGGATATAGAAGGGAACAAAGAATTTAGCAGCGTGTTTGACATTAAAATGAGCAAAATTACGCTACTAAACAGAATCGCCCAATTGAAAGGAAACAGGATGCCAGCGGAGATCATATCGATTATGAATTTTTCGGTAAGCAGCGAAAATTTTTTTTAGAATATGAGAACGGATATTTGTGAAATGTTCGGGATCAGGGGTAGGATCAGGTATGTACATGTCGTTTATCTCGGACCGATATTCGAAATAATCGTCGGAAAAGATGTGTTCACGACCTAACAAGACGTAGAAAGGAGTACAGCCGCAGATTTCAAGCTTGGATGTTCTGAAGGCACAGGAAATATTAGGAAGTTGACATCCCAGTGACGTTGGTTGTTACGGATATAGAAAGCAGACTGTGTCTTGAGGGATCGATTAACACGTTCGGCAGGATTGGCTTAAGGATTGCAGCAGGCGGTGAAAGGGACTCGAGTGTGATAACATACACATATGACGAATTAACGACTGCGAACTTGCACACCGTTATCAGTCTTAAGGTACTGAGGGACACCAAAAAGTAAGAAAACTTGTTCTCCCAGAGTTTTAGCAACGGAGTGTGCAGTAGCCTTGTGCAAACGAAAGAACAAGAATTTTAGTACAGTAATCACTCACTACAAATTCGAAAGAATAACCTTTGGTAGAAAGGACATGTGATTTTCCAATGCTCCACCCGCAGGTACTCCATTAACCAGGAAGCGAGTTTCTTTTTACCTGGAAAATTTAGAATTTTGCCGAACCCTTGCTGTTCCAAGCAAAGTAGTTATCTTTAACGTGCGTGACAACACTCACACGGGACCTCCATTTTACGTCTCATCCATACGAGGATGTATTTTTGTGAAAAATGCTCGCCTAATATTTTTCAAGCGGACGGTGTCGGGATTCGAACCCGGGACCTTGGGCGTAGTAGTTACACACATACCAACTACGCCACGGAGCCGCCTGATCCTACAGTACCACAAGATATGAGTTGCCAGGGGTAGGTATTCGACAATACCCTCAGAAGGATCTTGGGTTGTTTTAAGATATTGTCAAACAAACGACGTTTATAGTCCGGCGGTTAAAAATGTTATACCAGTAAGCTGGACTACGACTTCTACTCAGAAAATCTGTGACGATTACTGCGGTACCACGACAACGATTTGGATTCGAATAAGTCTACCACCGACTGAAACAACTCTAGCTTTGAAACATGTCGAGCGTTTCGAAGATCTTCAACCCTTTTTAAAAATTATGGATCGAGATAGTATTCTGGTTGCTAAAAAAAAAATTCAAACCCCATTTCGATATTGGTTGATTATAATGAGAGGCAGGAAGGTAAAGTAGAAAGTGTAGTGGAAACTGGTTCCGGTTTACCGTCCGCTTCCGACTCGGGAGTAACGGAGGTTCACCCGCGTCCACATTAGGAGTGTAAGCGAAAGTAAGTAATAATTGGGAAAGGAATTTACGTTCCGCCTCGGTTGGGAGAATTTTATACAGCGACCTTCTGTGTATGGCCACAGGAAACTAACCCGTTTGAATGTAAGATATAATTTGTCACCACAAAACTCAGCGAGAGATTGTTGTAAGTCTTGGTAGAAGTTGTGACCTTTTTCTGTTCGGAAGCAAAATCAAATTCTACAAAACTAGGAGGAAGTCCTTTGTCCCGTTACAGGTGGTAAGAACTCTGTACGGACCTGCGTAATTCATCCACATTGGCCTCCGAATCAAAACCTCGCGAATCGGGCGCGTACTGAATTTTGGTTTTTCGTAGCCGGTTAACGTGCGCCAGTGTGACATTATGACCAGACTAACTAAGAAATTACAAAAAAAATAAGTAAGCAGATTGAAGTTAACGAAATAACGAGAAGTGATGTACGAAAGTAGGGAGGAGTAAACACGAATTTGGACGCTAGAGTTTTCAACCTTCTCTACGGAGAATCACTAAAATTATCGACCAAAACACATTTCCGATAATTCAACGTGGAACAAAAATCTACAGAAAATCCTCATGCAACAGAAAAGGGACATTAAACGGACACAACAAAAATGATTATCGGGACAAAAGGATGTGTGAAAAAAACCAACACCTCACGTTAATTATTAATTGTGATATTATTGAAATAGTGCTAATTTATTTTATTGTCCACCGGTAGTAGAATGTAGTGTATACTCCTCGTCAAAGAATTTTGATTACCCACCGTAGCTATGTTAAATAATACTCGCCTATTTTTGCATACAACCAAAATTTTTTAAATTTCTATTTATGTTTGGTTATGTATAAGTTTTTTAGTTTAATTAAAAGTTTATTTAACGATTGAGGTTAAGTTTAGACATAAAATGAGATAAAAGCCCAGGCTCTCCCCAACTAGGAAACAATTGGTAGAGAATTTATTAAAGTTCTTGAAAATTTTATTTGTTTAAAAAGTGGTTGTCCGAGGGTAATAATTAAAGTTAACTTCCGTATTGATATCCTCAGAAAACTGGATATTGAAATATCTTGTTTTCCTGTGCAAATACTTTGTGGTAAGTATTTGAGCCTTTGCGATAGTATATATTTTTGAGGGCGTCTTTCTTTTTCGCTGCAAACAATTTCGTGGTATATATCGTTTCTTAGCATTAAAGTTTGATTCTATTTAAAAATTGTAACAATACGTGTTTTCTCAATTGAATACAGTATTTGTCATTGCAATTTTTATTTGTGTGTATGTTTTTGATTATGTCTAAAACTTTTCAGTCTACGGACATCTTGAATTAAAATTTTATCCGTGCATGGGTGCCAAGGTTACTCATGAAATAAAATAAAAATTATAACTCGCTTTACGCGGTGGAAAAATTTTAAAAGAATGGATTTTCGGACATAAAGGTTTGAATTGATATGAAATTTTTGAAATTTCACTAAAATATGTCGCGTGAATTTTGAATATACTATAGGCCTTTTAATACTCTCTGCTGTGAGAGGTATCAGGATACCAGAAGTTAGTATACGTCAGGAAGCTGTGTGCATTGTGCGCACCTGGTATTTGTAGTTGAAAATTTTCGCAACCATGCCATTCCGGTTAAGGTAGGTATGCCCCTGTGGAATTATATTGATAAATGTGCGCACCTAGTACTTGTAGTTGAAAATTTTACAAAACCATGCCATTCCGGTCAAGGTAGGTATGCCCCTGTGGAATTATATTGATAAACTTGTTAACCGAAAGCGAATGCACTGCGTAATGCTCGCTTGAAATTTTTCGGCGTCTCACTCACTGAAAACTGAATATTATCATAAATGGAATTGCTAATTGAAAAGTTGTAAAGGGACAAGACATACGATGCTAACCATCAGACATTGATTTTGTGCTGTAGCTGAACAGACTTGCTATTTCACTTAAGTATGTAATAGCGAATTTAAGTTCAGAACATCATCATTTAGTTCCCTTTACCTTAATTAGTTCTCCTGACAGTAAAAAGGGAATGCTTTCCAAATAGATGTTAAGCTTTAGCCTATTTTTAAAATTTAAAGTACTTCAAACAAGCTCGATATCTAAATAATTAGCATGGTATAAAACAAATGCAGGTCACTGAAAGCTCACTGTTGTATCATACATTTGTTATTATCAGTCGTCCTTCATAACCGCTATCTGCAATCTTTTTGATGGGGTTACTCAAAGTTTGTCGACCGATCTTTAACAAAAACCATTTTGGTGTAGCTACATTTCCTTGCGGCGGCGACGAACTTTGCAAGGAGTGTCATCTAAAGCAAACTCATGAATGACGTTCAAATATTTACCAAATAACTTGGAAATAGAAGCCACTCGCTTAAAAGAAACTTTGCTACAGCAGTTACAGGAAAAACTAATTTTACGGGATAAATGTCAGGTAATAAAGGTTAAATTGTAGAGCCATTAACATTACCTAGTGTTTTAAATTGAACTAATTAAATATGCAATTTGCTTTTTATTTCATTACTACGATGTGGTTTGTAAAGTGTTGCCGTACACAAATGAACAGTCCTGAAAGGACACTAAAACTTTTGTTCCCTATGAGCATTTCGAATAAAACTTCAGAAGTTATTACACATATCGGGATTCATAGCAGGTGGCTACCGACTTTAGATCACCGAATTGAAATTGAAATGTCAGGAGTTTTTGCTATTACCAAATGTAATCGAATAAAATTCCTAAAGCGAGAGTAACGCTATCAACATTTCTAACGCTGCCTGAAAGATTTAAATTAAACTGTTACATTGTCTTTCACTTTCAGTTTTCACGTTTTAATATTAATAAAAGGAAATTATTTCATATCTTCCGTAATATGTATAACGATGTTTGCATTTCGTTTAGTTATCTTCTCTTCCTTCTATAACTTATGTAAATATTGACCTCTGCAGCAGTCGTAAAACTTTTTCTTTCAACTGGCGCATTAACTTTCGACTTTAATATTATATCGTTTCTGCATAAATGCTTTTAAAGTATTTTATGCTTTTAGAGAGTTTTAATTGCGTTTTATGTAGTGCTAATTTAAAAAGTTTATTATAGCTGAATACATCTAATCTCGCCGAACGACTCAAATGTTTCTTCCTGCTGCTAGTTCTAGTAGTTCTGCCGCTACCCCCCACCCCACCCATCCCATGGAGGTTGTTCTTAAGACTTCCTTAATTTAAAGATATTTTTGACCTAATTTTTCTGGAAATTTTTAATCTCTATCAGAAATCAAATTACCTTCTTAAAATTTCTGCGCACGTGACGTATCATTCTACAAGAAATGTGTAAACATGTAAAGCTCCACTTTACAAAAGTCGTTATCTAATTTTATTTTTGTTAAAATTTTAATTTGAAAGGCTTATATTTTTATCGATCAGTTTGAAGATGGAGTCTTATTTCTTTGGATGTCAAATCACTATTAACCGACTTACCGCTCGATTTAGCGCAAAGAATCATAACTGAAAAGTGGGGTCTAATATCACCACATTGCAATTTAACTTTAGACAGTTTCAAAGGTTCAGTCAGTTTGATATGCAATAACATGTAATCTGCTATGAAAAATAATTTTAATTACGAAAATTAGTACAGCTATGGATCCTCTTCTCTCCTCAATTCTTGCCCAAATTGTGATGGATTCTTTGATTGACGAAGTTTTACCACAACTACCGTTTCATCTTCCATTCTTCGATACGTATGTTAGTGACATGGTTTGTAGCATTCCCAGAAATATGTTTGACATTGTATTGGATGCCTTCAATAGATTCAATATGCACTTACAATTTACGTATGAGGTAGAAGTCGACCTAAAAATCCATCTTCTTGATAATGTTGTCATATGAGACTCTGCAAATGTGATCAAATTTGACTAGTATAAAAAACCTACAAACTCAGACCGTTACCTAAACTACTATTTTAATCATCCTTACCAACACAAAATAAACAGTATTGTGGCCATGTAGAACCGCGTTTTGAAAATAATGTAATACAGAATTTCTACAGAAAAACTATTTGGATCTTCAGCAAACTTATATCAATAATGGCTGTCCTAAGTCCATAGTGAATAAAATTTTATTTGCAAACATCAATACAACACTAACAAAATAAAACTTAACTTACTACCACTCATAATGCCATCCCTTACATTCAGAGACTCTCGCCATCCTTCGCAAGAATTGAGAAGCGCTATAATACAAAAATCACATATATTTGGAACAAATTAATAAAAAATCTATTCATTTGAGTCAAAAGTAAGACAAGCTACGCCGTCTATCAAGTGAAGTGCTTATGTGGGGACTTATACCTTGAACAAACTGAACAGTATCTTTGCAGGGGAATAACACAATATAAAAGTGACGCCAAATTTGGATATATGTCCTACGCCCCACATATACAAGTCACTTAAAATTTTAACGTCTTAACTTATATTCATTGGACTTAATACCCAGTACATACCATGTATTCAGCATAAAATTTATACTGACCAGTCCGTTAATTATAATATATATTATGTGTGTATATATATATATATATATATATATATATATATATATATAAAAGAGCAAAACTTTCTCTGCAATTTGCAGTTATAATTAAACCAATTACATGAGATGTATCCGTAAATGCACTTTACATTTACCTATACAAATCGAACTGGTATTTGCATAGCCATTACAAAACAATTACTTGATCGTTTTGTAGAGAGAAAAAACATCCATTGACCAGGATTCGACCTCTTTAGGTCTCGTCAGAATGGACTAGTTTTAACCCTAACAAAACATCAAGCAACCTCAATGTATATGCTCGACGTAACCTCTGTATATATATATATATATATATATATATATATATATATCAAAGTAAAAAGAAATGATTGGCAAGTGACTTAAATTCAGCCACGAGGGCATCCTGTCGACGCGTTTCGCTCTAATTGGGGCTCATAAGAACATGAGTAGCAAAGTTGTAATATTTAATACAGACACCTTATGGAAATAACAGCATCACCTAGCTCACAATTTGTGTCTTTGTGATGCTGTACTTCTCATAAGGTGTTTGTATTAAATATTTCAACTTTGCTACTCCTGTAGAATGCCCTCGTGGCTGAATTTGAGTCATTTGCCAATAATTTCTTTTTACTTTGTATTAGTTTAAGACTCATTAAACCTACTTTTATATATAAATATATATATATATATATATATATATATACATAATATAGTTTAGAGTTAATGACCTTGTATAAATATGATGATATATTATTAATGGGTTTGAGGTCAGTTGTAGGAAAGTAAACTCTTTTTTAAGGCCTAAATTTTCGAATTTTATTTAAATTCTTGATCACAGGCTTTCTAAAATTTTACAATTAACTAGGCTAACATATAAATGAATTGATATTAGCTTACAAGACGAGGTTAAACATTAAATTAACATGAAAATTAAATCGAAATCTTATTTTAACTGGTTTTTGCTTCAATTTGTTATAAGAAAATTGTATAACTTGTATAAAAATAAAAATAAAAATGAAAATGTCAAATTTTGAAACCTATCAGTTTCACTTTTTTATTATTTGAAGATTTAAATACAGAATGCCTACGTGTGCATGTATGTATGTGTTTGTGTGTGTATGAGTGTGGGTGCGTGTACATGTTATATTTATGTGAGTGTCTATGAATATTTGTGATTATGTATATTAATCTGTTTGTTCGTTAGTACGTTTATGTGATAGGATGTGTATGTATGTAACGCTAATCACTACAATATCAATTATTGAATTAGGTATATGTTACTTCTGAAGACTAAGTATGTATGTATAAATCGAACTTAGACTACCAATATATGTTTTTTTATTTATACAATTTTTTTGGCGAAATATATGATACATTTCCAGAAATAGTCTTTTTTGTGTATCTCTTTCTAGTTCTAAAATTTTAGGATGTTTAAAATCAATTTTGTGATCTAAATCAATTGAGTGTCTTGATAAAGCACAGGAATTTGGTTTGATTCTAATGTCACTTTTATGTTGGGTTATACGTTGTTTTAAAGTTTGTGACGTTTGCCCAATGTAAGGATTACCACAATCTATACAATTAATTTGGTATACAAGGTTTCTTTGAAATAAATCTAGTGTCCGTAAAAACGATTTTAATATAAAAGATTCTTTTGTATGCTACAAACAATCTGTCCTTGTTTCATATCGATCCCTGCTTGTTTTAACGACCATCTCCATTTGTAGAAAATATAGATATTGTTTTGAGCTTGTTTACAACGCTACCCTATAATCCTTGAAATAAATTATTACTTGGAACGTGTTGTAAAACCGGTCCTGTAACCGTCGCTTGTTTATCGAAAACACTTTCATATACTTAATACTCAGAAGAGATCTCCTTCTACCAACCTTACGCTTTTAAACTAAGATTAAAGCTTCTATTAAAATTATCCACTAGGAATATTTATACACGCTAAATGATACTAAATTAATATTTCAGCTTCATTAGAATTATGCCCATAAAATTATTGAATGGAAAAGCTGCGTCATAATAAGTAGTATTATCAATTGCCCAAATTTGACGATCACTATTAATTCTAAGTAAATAAACTGATTTTGTGTTAAACATATATTGTATTTTCTGTGAAATAAGTTCTTTATTAGTTTGCTTTAAAATTAGTTTACAGATAAATTTTTGTGCAATATAATATGTATCAGGACTTATATGCGTTCTTAGTATTTAAGGCAAGAGCCCTAGACGAGTAATGTAATCGGCAATATTAGCAATTGTCCGAATTTTACCATCGCACTTTTTTTCTGAGCGAACGAAATGAAATTGTGTTATATTTTGTAAATTTCATGTACAAAAGTTATGTAATTAAGGAGTATACTCTACTTTCCAAATTAGTTCGTAGATAAAATTTTGTATGATACATGTGTGTGAAGGGCTTTTCTGCACTCCTTGCGATTAAGATACTCGCCTATGGCTCGTGCCTTAAACCTCGCAATTCGTGCATAAAAGCCTTACTTTACACATAAATAACTATTATGGGCTGTAGAGCAGTCTGATATATTTTGTGAAGAAAAGTTTATGAAGGGTTTTCTGATAGACGACTCTTTCTTTTTTTTTAATCATTAAAATTCTTTGAACTTACATCTTTGAATGGTAATTTCGAATTTTAAATAAATTAAAAGTATTAATCTGAAATTATTTGAAAAAGCTAGTTATTGTTATTATAGTTGTACAACGAAAATTATTTCATTTAAATACTTAATACCAGAACATTTCGGTTACTATAAGACGCATTTCTTTAATTGGCAAGTGATGTTATATTTTATGTTAGGATTCTAAGTCGTGCACAGAAGTTTTAAATTTTGTATATAAATAATTAGTTCAAGTCGCGAACAGGAAGTTTAAAAGCTAGTTATAGATAATTTTGAAAATTGAAAATTAATAGTTTTAAGTACTTGTGGAATATTTCAAAAATTTTGTAATTGAATATTAATACAAATTGAAGAAGATAAGAAATTTCAGGGGAGTTTATTTTAAGGCAAGATTAAGAAATTCAAGGAATCTGGTTGAACGAGATTCTTAGAACTTTGACTCGATAAAGAAGGTATAAAAAAAACTTAATTTTTATATATTGAATTTTATTGAGACCTGGGATTTTAAATTTTAAGACATAGTATTTAGTTGAATTTTGAAACTATTTTGTGCAACATGAATCGTGTTATAGAAAATTTTTATAGAAATATTTGGAGTAATTCTGATCGAAATTTTGTATCATTCCTAAGATTTTTACTTTAATAATTTTGATAAAAATTTAAAATTGTAATGAGTTTGAGAAAGCTAATACTAATCTTTAGTTGTGTAAAGGACACACGCATTTTACTGGAAGATGGAATTTGATTAATTGTGATATAAAATAGTGTTTTTAGTGCCCCCACACCACAGTATATAATGTCAACCGTTAATTGGTGATGAATGTGTGTAACCTTGCATATAAAGAAAGATATAATTTTATAGACATAATCTTTGCATTTGTGGATTTATTTGTGGAATTTTTATTTGTTGTTTAAATTGTACATTATTTTTGTGAAATTTATATTTTTATTGTTCTAATTAGAAGGTTGTATTTTTGTAGGTGATTTATAATTTCCTATTAAAACTAATCCATCTGAGAGTGAAAGTTACTTGTTTCTGAGCTAGATTGGGAAGGCGAGCTAGGCATTGTTTTGCAAGAGTCAGCAGGTGCTTTGAGCGAGGTACATGTCTGTATTTTTTTTATAGATACGTACCATAGCCCACCATCACGGTATAATTATTGGCAGCCTATGTCTTTGGGGCATTTGAATTTGTGTTTTAGAAATCAGCATTAATTACACAGACCAACAAATTTTGACTTTTTGAAAGTTGATTTCGATCTGACATCTGATTTTGTATAATTTTGATCTGCTGAATTCAAATCCGAGTGTCATTTTGCTCTTATCACCTAAGGCTTTTTATCAAAGTTGAAAATAAATTAATAAAAAATTTGGTCAAAATAAACGCTACTTTTATTGATACAGAGACAAAAACAAATAACAAATTGTAAACTAAATAGAAAAAGTCTTAAACAATCTCTAATTTCTGTTCTTTCCAGAAAATTTTTCCCTCTTGGATGAAAAACTTCGTTTAGTGGATTTTCTGCTATATTCCAAGGCCGGATTGTCCATTTTATTGACCAGCAGTAATCAGCCATTATTGGAACATTCCACCGACCTTGATACCTGCATTCTATTTCTTTTATGTCTTGGTGAAACCTCTCACTTTGCTCCTCACACTCATCACCAAAATTTTCGGCGAAGTAATCAAAATGCGAGTGTAAAAAGTGAACCTTTATGCTCATATTACATCCCAATTTCATAAATTTCTGTAGCATGTTTTTCACAATTTCCTTGTAGTGAGGATCCTTGTTTTTTTCTTAAAAAACCTTCAATAACATTAGCAAATGAAATCCATACATCTTTCTCAGTTTCGGTCATGGTATTAACAAATTCTTGATCTTTCGTTAATATCCTTATTTGAGGACCGACAAAAAGTCCTTCCTTTGATTTTGCATCTGAGATAGCAGAAAATTTTCTACAAAGGTATTCGAAACAGTCTCCATCTCTATTTAAAGCTTTAACGTATTGTTTCATTAATCCTAATTTAATATGCAGTGGAGGTAACAAGATTTTTTGTGGATCAACAACACTTTCGTGCAAAAACATTTTTTGATCCGGGAGTTAAATTATCGCTTCTTATCCAGTCCTTTTTCTTCCAATGTTGATTTCTAATTCGACTGTCCCGCTTACACAAAAACATGGGTACATTGTATACCCTGACTGCTGTCCTAGTACAAGTCCCACAATTTTCAAATCCTCAAAATATTTCCAACTATGTATTTGATTTTTTCAAGCATCACTTTAAGTTTTTCGTAGCTTTCCGTCATTCGCACAGAATGGGCAACCGGTACCGATGAAACAGTGTTCGTATTGTGTAAGCGAACAGGTTTAAGGCTTCTTTTGGAAGAATCAATAAAAAGCCTCCAATCATCGGGATTGTATGTGCCCCAAGTTTGTTTAACAGACTGGAAATGTCGGTGCAATAAACTAGACAACCGCTTTTATCAAAATAGCCTGAATACTCGGACTCGCGTTTCCTAAAATACGAGATTTTAACGTCTTCTATCAGTAAATTTTTACTTTGAAGTCTGGATGCTAAAATTTCGGAAAGATCCTTTGGAAGATTTAAGTCTCTAACTAAGTCGTAAAGTTCGGTTTTGAAAAATAACTGGGGTTGCTTAGAAGCGCTCGATATTTCACTGGAATTGGTAAAGTTGTTTTCATCAACTTTAGGTTCAGAACTGTTTGTAACATCTTCTAAATTAGTTGGTTTCACAGGCATTGGCACGTCTGGACCATGTGGAGTAGGTGACAACTAGTACGTGAGGAGCGGAGATCATGAAGTACGACAACGTGATGATTAGTTTTCGGACATAGTATTATTTTTTCTTGATCAATTGTTTGCTCTTTTTAAAGAGTTTAACATTATTAGTTTTAAAGAAGTGAAGACTACACCAAAAGAGAATGGGAAAATTGATCATTATTATGAAGTTATAGCCAAGAAAAAATAATACTATGTCCGAAAACTAATCATCACGTTGTCGTACTTCATGATCTCCGCTCCTCACGTACTAGTTGTCACTAATTGCAGACTTGAGGTTCGAATGAATTATGTTTTTAATTTTTTGCGTTATATCCACGTACATTGCACATACAGAAATAACAGTCTTCATGGTGATTTGTTGGCTCTTGCCAAATCATTGGTATTCCAAAGGGTAGGGATTTCCTTGTTACTCCAATCCCTTAAACCCTCTTCACATACCTTACATACAACATGTGGTGCCCAATGTTTGTCTTGATCACCAATCTTTACTTTAAAATACGCGTAGTATTGGTGTTTCAACAGTGATGTAATTTTATGTCTAAATTTCTTGACCACAAAACAACCACACACATAGCCAAAAGTATCAGGATTATTTTGACAAAGTCTTGGCATTTTAAACACGAATTTAACTGCAAAAAGCTCACTAAACTCACTAAACAACGGCTGCATAGACCAAACGCAAACAGACTAATAAATACGTTTGTTACACAAAGACGTCTATTCATATCTCATTCGCTAACGCAATTAAATTTTACTTTCGGGAATTCCCCTATACTATTCTATTGATTTGTACACAATTTAATCTCAGTGGCGTAGAAATTTTTAGAATGTCATTTAATTTTTATTCCAGCTATTTAAAAAACCATAAATATGACACCTAGTAAATTTATTAAAAAATTGTGCGTGATGGAAACAAAAAAATGTTGATTCTTTATTAGATTAGCCACCAAAACTTCAAAAAAATGAACAAATCCAAATCACAAATTTTTTCTTGGCCTGTGTTGTTGATTAACCAAAACTGCGAGGCGTTCGAAATTGTTTTCTAGCTAATTAGCAGTTAATTGACGCAGCGCAAAGTTGAGCTTTGAAGAAATTCAGATATTATTACTAGATTCAAACTGATTTGCAGACTAATTAGTTTCGACTGTTCGTTAACGCGATTATCTTATTTTAATATAAGAAACTACGTATCTATAGTGAGAATTCTGTGCAAAGTTAAAGTAATATTGACCATTCTAAATATTTGATTACAAAAAATACTGCTTGAAAAACATGCTCTTAATGATGGCAGGTTCACATGCGCTATCTATTAAAGAACGCTCGAAGCGATGTGCTAATAGTCTGTAAAAAATTAATAGTAGCTTTGCTTAAATTTATTATCCTCAAATTTAACGGCCAAATTCTTTGTTTTGATCTTC
Organism: Platerodrilus igneus; assembly: GCA_036346225.1. NCBI lineage: Eukaryota > Metazoa > Arthropoda > Insecta > Coleoptera > Lycidae > Platerodrilus > Platerodrilus igneus. The sequence goes on along the minus strand of JARFIW010000731.1, from coordinate 2,806,637 downwards.
TCGTCTATTAGTCATCTCTATAATGGACTATTAGGAGAATTCACGCTTGATCTTGTATCATCGGAATTTATTAATTTTTATCAAATTATATTAAACGAATCTACCGGAATATATTACAGCTGCAAAGTAACTAATTTTTTTGTCGCAAAATCTGTGTTTTGCACATAGTGGCAAAAACCTTCTTAAAATTTGTTTTTATCCGAACACTAAATCTGTTCATCTAGTTTTCCATGAACTCTTTAAAGGCGAAATTTTTATACTTTATTAGGAGCTTAATCACAGTACGAAAACGGGGTAATGGGCTATGAAATCAAGAATTTGAGTTTTGGCAATCATTTTGGTTTAATAAATTATGAGATAGCAGAATTTAAAATTGATAAATATAGATTGGGATATACTGTATTGGATTAGAGGAAATGAAAATGGATTACAGAGATATTCCCGATTAATTTAGAATTCATATGGAAACAAACGGTTATAATCTAATGTAGAATGTGCGATTTATCGTCAATTTTTTTAACTTCATATGGAACAAACGTCAAATAAAATCAAGAAGTAGGAGAATATGTATTTTAATTCAAGGAAAGATAATTCAAATGGTGGGGCATAGCATAATATGATAATATCAGCAGAAACAGGCAAGAGGCTACAAATAAAAGAAATTTATGATAGAGAAGTAGACAAAATAGTCTATAGCATCAAAACAACGGTAATGAAATGTAGTAATCGCGAAGGCGATGGAATGATCAGTATGGATAAATGAGTTTTTTGTTACTTATGAAGTGAAAGGAATATATCATATGTATTTATCCATATTTATATACGTACTTTTAAAATGTGTTTTGAGATATCTTTAACAAGAATGAATATTACACACGGAAATTATGCTTTTTGTTAACGAGAATGAATTTAATGGCTTTGTACATGCGATTAGATTTGGTTTACGGCGAGTGAAACGTGTTCTAATGCATCTGTATGCACAGAAAATTAATTAGATAAATAATTGAAGCTCGCAATTGCTTTCTTTATACTTTGCAAATGCAATAAGATTGATATAAATTTTACGCGGATATATTAAATGGCTTTGTATTTATCTCTTAGAAAGAAACTTGTTTTTATTGAGTATAGAAGAATTATTTACACACGAGAATATGCATTAAAAGTACATGCTACTTCTTTTCAGTCTACACGAAAACATATTTCGCATTGCTTTTATATCTACCCACGGGAAATTTAATCACATAATTAATAAGGGCTTTGTCTTTTAGTGGCAAAGAAGTACGCTTATATTTATATAGAGTAGTGCAATTAAATATTCGGAAATTTCAATCTTTTCTCGTTTCTTTCTCTTTGAACGGGCTTTATTTATAGAATTTGGGTACGTACGTTGTATAATGAAAACGTAATTCGCTGTATACATAAGAGGTAGATTCCATTTGCAATCATTTAGGATGCAAAGTAATTCCGAAATTTTAATTATGTTTCCATGTGTGTATAGTATCATTTTTGTTTGAAATAACACTTTAAGAGTTTTAAATGGAGCTTAAATTACAGAACTTTCGCATATAATATATATACAGTGTGTCCAAATTTCGAGTCTCTACATTGTGATTTCAGTTATTATAAGAGATAGAAATTGGGTTAAATGGGGAAAGATTTGGAGGAATCCAGGCCAGTTTTGTATCCGTTTACAAAATTGGTGTAAGTGGTCTGGTTTTGGAGATATTCGAAGAAAACTAAAAATGGCGGATTTTGTTTTTTGATAATAAAACATGAATCATAAGTCGCACTATCACAAGACTTGCACATTATTAAGACACTTTTCTAAAAGGAGTATTTTAGCATAAACAGAATCATTCGACTGTCTTTTGTTTTCGAGGAAACGCCCACAACTTTTGTTTTTCTTATGGCCGCCATTTTGAATATTAGGTGAATGTTATGCGCCTTAAAATTACCTTTTCAACGATATGCCACATGTCTATAAAAAATGCAAAAACTATCCTAAATTTTAAAAATAACTAAATTTGTATGTTCTATAACGTTTGGTAATCCCAACAGGGTCAAAATTTGATTTCTACTTTCCAAACAGTAGTAGTAGTAGTAGTAGTACCACATACATTTTGTTAAGTAGAACTCGTAAAGTATTGGATATAAATCTTAAAATTAACTTAAACATAAAACTGTAGCCTATCTTATCTAATTTAGGAAACAAAATTAAATGTGACCTTAACAGCAAACTATCATCTAAATTCCTTCCCGTAGATGCTGAAAATGCTGTCCGTTTGCATCACGGCACATTCGACAATTAATTAAAACTTTCCGTACAACTCTGCTTAACGTGCGCCTATTTAAAGAGTTAAGAATGTCACGGACTCTTTCCTGCAGTTCGTTTATATTATGAGGCGGTTCAAACTCATATACCTCATTTTTAGCAAAACCCCATAAATAAAAATCAAGTGGTGTAAGATCTGGTGATCTTGCCGGCCACGTAATTGGTCCACTATTGCATATAATATTTTGGCCAAAATGTTCAGCTAAAAGGGCGCTAACTTCTCGGGAATTGTGAGCTGGACAACCATCTTGCTGAAACCATAGTTTTCGAAAATCATCATCATTTGGTACAAGTCCTCTAATAGCCGGAATTATTTGGTCTCTTAACAATTCCGTATATCTGGCGCCATTGAGGTTATTGACAAAATAAAAGGGTCCAATCAAATTATTACCTATAATAGTATTAATTACATTGGTTAATTTACTAAAATATTTATATCATAATTAACTACCTAAGATACCACACCAAACGCTAAATCCATATCTCGTTTGAAATTTGCGTTGCGCCGTCAGATGATGATTTTCAGTGCTCCAGTGATGCGTGTTATGTTTATTAAACACCCCGCAATTGGTAAACCGCGTTTCGTCTGTCCATATTATCAATTCTGGAAAGTGCGGTTCTTCCTCGCATTTTTGGATGTACCAATTACAAAAACACATTCGTCTGGCGAAATCTTCTCTTTTGAGGCCTTGGACAATAGTAGGTTTATAAGGATGAAACTTTTCCTTTTTTAAAATATTATGAACAGTTGATTTTGGAATATTAAATTCACGGCTTACAGATCTTACGGATGTGGATGGATTTCGTGTTACCGCCTCAGTAATGCTTAGAACACGTTCCCTATTGTTTAAGTCGTATTGTTCCCATGTCTGTTCAAAAGCACCATAATTCAGTAAATTCATTACAATTTTTCTGAAGTATGTTGTATGCGGTTGTCGTCTTTCTGGATACAATTCCAAATATCTGGCGGATGCCGTATCAGCGTTCCGAAACGATTGTAAATAAGTATTTAACATATCAAACTTTTCCTCATTCGAAAACTTGTAGACATGTGCCATTTTTTAAATTAAAAATGCAGCACCACCGGCACCAAAACTTACAACACACACAAGTTTATCTAAATTTTAGAATTTGTTTGACATATAACTGTAATTCAATTGTTTGGTTTTATCACATACCACCGCCTACTATTATAAAACGAAATCATTTTAACTCTAGTACCACCATAATTAATAATTTGTGACAAATGCTGTTTGTGTACATTATAAAATGTGTATTGTACTTTTCATAAAGTAGAAATCAAATTTTTGCCCTGTTGGGATTACCAAACGTTATAGAACATACAAATTTAGTTATTTTTAAAATTTAGGATAGTTTTTGCATTTTTTATAGACATGTGGCATATCGTTGAAAAGGTAATTTTAAGGCGCATAACATTCACCTAATATTCAAAATGGCGGCCATAAGAAAAACAAAAGTTGTGGGCGTTTCCTCGAAAACAAAAGACAGTCGAATGATTCTGTTTATGCTAAAATACTCCTTTTAGAAAAGTGTCTTAATAATGTGCAAGTCTTGTGATGGTGCGACTTATGATTCATGTTTTATTATCAAAAAACAAAATCCGCCATTTTTAGTTTTCTTCGAATATCTCCAAAACCAGACCACTTACACCAATTTTGTAAACGGATACAAAACTGGCCTGGATTCCTCCAAATCTTTCCCCATTTAACCCAATTTCTATCTTTTATAATAACTGAAATCACAATGTAGAGACTCGAAATTTGGACACACTGTATATATATATATATACAGTGTGTCCAAATATATATATATATATATATATATATATATTACAGTGAATAAGATGAAATATTAACTTAAGACTTTTATGCAAAGCCCAAATGATCATTTCAAATCGAGCTAGTATTTGAAAGATGGAAAATAATATAAGGTCTTGAACAGGACTTAAACCTGTATCTTGGTTTTGCCGGAACTTATGTCAGTTATGATTGACAAAAATGCCAACGTAATTGAAAGTTAGGTTTATGTATAGTTGTGTACACGATTTAAATTTGTAAATATCCTAATTGTCGTCATCGGTCTCGGTGGCGTAATTGGTAAACGCATGGATGCGGCAAAACCAAGATACAGGTTCAAGTCCTGTCCAACACCTATACAGGGTGCCCACAATCTATCTCCGTATATGGGTAACTTTTTTATTATAGAAGATACAATGTTGGTTAAATTAGCAAAGTTGAAGAGAAATTTACGAGTAGTATGATACTTTTTTGAAAACTCACCTAGATGCTCAACTTTTTTAGATATTTGAAAAAAACTGAAATTTGCCATTTTCTTCAAACGCTAATAACTTTTTAACGGTTTAACCTATAGAGAAAATAAAAACTGCTTGTAAGGTAACTTTTTACGTAGAATTCAATAGCGTATATGACAATTTTAATTGGAAATGGGTTTTCAAGCTACAAACATAACCTCACTTTTTTTAAATGGAAACCATAGTTCAATATAACCCAAATGGAAAGGTTTTTCTTTTCTGATTACACTGATGTAAGGGTTGATGTACTTATTTTCAGTAGTTTCTTCATAATAAAGAAAAAACGATGTATTTATTTGCGGGCATCAAGGAGTCCATGGATACATATTTTAAATAAACAAAAAACAACTGGCATTTGTCAGATATTATTAGTTAAAGTGTTTATTTGCTCTGGGTTGCAAATTTTGTGTAGAAGACTTTTAAATTTATTTGATTATAATAGAGAATGTATACAAACGACGAAAAAATGACATGCTCTTTTGTTACTATGCCTGTAACAGAAATTGTGATGCTGCTGGTGATATGTATTATGAAAGATATTTGGAAAGAAGGCAGCCAGATAACCGATTGTTTTCTAAATTAGAAAACAATTTAAAAGGTTTGGTGCTTTACAAAACCCAGTACTGATAAAAGAAAATTCAAAACTGATGATGAAGAACGTGTGTTAGCCTACATAAATTTTAAGCCAACAGCGTCCACCCGAGAAACTGCAATTGAGTGCGCTACTTCTACAGAAAAAGCTCGCCTAATTTTAAAACAAAACCGCTACAAACCATACAAAACCCATGTTAGCAATACACTGTATCATGGGGATTGTGAGAGAAGACAACAGTTTTGTAGGTGGTTTCTTAATGAAACAAATAATAATCCTGGTTTTAGTCACACTATTATATTTACCGACGAAGCAAAATTTACTAACAAAGGCATGTTTAACAGAAAAAATACAGTCTACTGGAGTCAGGAAAATCCCCATTTAACAGAAGAAAGGCGGGATCAACATCAATTTTCGATAAATGTGTGGTGTGCCATTTTTGGTAATAAAATACTTGGGTCTTTCTTCTATAATTATAATTTAAATGGTGTACACTATTTGAATTTTCTACAAAACGAATTGCAAGAAATGCTCGATAATTTGCCACTTAATTTACTGTAAAACTTATATTATTTTCAGCATGACGGTGCACCTGCTCACAATGCTCAAGCCGTTTCTGAATATCTTGATAATAGTTTTCCAAATTGGATTGGCAATGCAGGTCCTGTTCCATGGCCGGCAAGGTCACCAGAACTATCGCCACTGGATTTTTTTCTTTGGGGTACTGTAAAGGATGTAGTGTGTGCTAAAAAATCCAATAACATTGAGCAACTCAAAGATAGTATTACAGCAGCTATTACAAGTATAAAACCACAAACGTTAAATAAGGTGCACCAAAACCTAATTAAAAGGTGCGAAATGTGTTTGCAAGCTAATGGAGGTCATTTTGAGCATATGTTAATGTAGGAGTGGGCATATTCGCATTAATTAATTTTTGTTTCCTTTGCTTAAGTTATTTGTATTGTATGGATAGTTTATTTTTAAGTATTTTATTTTCTTAGTTTATAATAAATTTAGTTACAATAAACTTGTGTTTCCATTATTGATTTTACACATTTTGTTTGTTTGTAATATGTATCCATGGACTCCTTGATGCCCGCAAATAAATAAATCGTTTTTCTTTATTATGAAGAAACTACTGAAAATAAGTACATCAACCCTTACATCAGTGTAATCAGAAAAGAAAACCTTTCCATTTGGGTTATATTGAACTATGGTTTCCATTTAAAAAAGTGAGGTTATGTTTGTAGCTTGAAAACCCATTTCCAATTAAAATTGTCATATACGCTATTGAATTCTACGTAAAAGTTACCTTACAAGCAGTTTTATTTTCTCTATAGGTTAAACCGTTAAAAGTTATTAGCGTTTGAAGAAAATGGCAAATTTCAGTTTTTTCAAATATCTAAAAAAGTTGAGCTTCTAGGTGAGTTTTCAAAAAAGCATCATACTACTCGTAAATTTCTCTTCAACTTTGCTAATTTAACCAATATTGTATCTTCTATAATAAAAAAGTTACCCATATACGGAGATAGATTGTGGGCACCCTGTATATATATATATATATATATATATATATATATATATATATATATATATATTGATATAATAACGCTGCCCGCCGATGTAATAAAGGTCCAGTTTCCTGCTGTCCGCCACCGCTTTGTGTCTCTCTCTAAAATTCTGATTTTAATTATGCCACGGCTAGCTCAGTTTAACTCAGAGTGGACAATGTTACGATAATCAAATAAATTAACCCCTTTTCCCTATAACTTTTCCTGTTTAGACTGATAAAACAAAGTTGATCAATATTTGTATGAGAAGAAAATAATATCTACACTTTACAGTTTTACTATATGAAAAATAAACCCTTGAAGCAGTTTATAATATTTAGATTATTTATCCCCAAAATTATGTCTCTCTTTTTTTAATTTAAAGCCACCAAAAATAATACTGGAAAATCTAGAACGTTCAAGACCTTTCTCCTTTTTACGTAAATTTTTACGTATGAAATATTTTTGTTGACTCCTTACAAGATATAGAAAATAAAAAATGAAATAATGCCTTATTTTAGGTAGCCCTGACCTGTAGTTTTTCCGGTGTGTCCTTTGTTTTCCCCTTTGGTCTGCTGCTGCGTGTTGTGGATCAACATCCCTTGATTACCTTCAATCGAGTAGCTTCTTTTAAAACAATGCTCTGCCTTGTGCTTCCTTCCGTGAATTTGAATCAATAATTTTCATTAATTTGTTTCAAAAATTTACTGCGTGCTTTATTTAGAATTGCTTGTCGTAACTTAGAGTTGTAGTAACTTATACGTAACTTAGAATTTTCCTTGTCTTGACTTAGAGGTAACTTAGAGGTAACTTAGATTTGGAATAACTTAGATTTTCTTAGATTTTCTTAGAATTTTCTTAGAGCCCTACATTATAAATATTTAACTTAAATTATTTAATAAAATTTCTACTCACGTTTTCAGCAAACGGCGAAACCTTTTTTTTATCTATTTTCACTATAATTTATTTTAAAATATTGTATAACACCATTTTTCACAAATTTTAATAATTTAATTTAAATATTAATTCGACGCGTAAATTTTTGAGTACCAGTGACGCAGTTTGTACGTGGTTCTAATTGAGACTGACTCTTATCAAACTCTGGGCGTTATATAGTCTATCCCTATCTAAAATTCATTGGTTTATCTGAACTGTCGTTCAAAGATTGCAGCCAACCACAGGTTGTTTTGGGTATCTCTATGGATTTTACAAGTTTATTTCTGATGGAACGATTCAGTGATCACGTATTCTCCTAATATTTCTATTGTTTGTCGATCTTTGACCGCTTGTTTTGCTATTATTACTGGAAATTTTAGTTTACCTTGGCTTTTAATTTAGCTTATGGCTCTTGTTTGTGTAGATTAGCTTTTTGGGAATCGAACGAATTTCATGAATAACGTCACGTGGCATAAATGACGTACATCAACATATTTTCGTTTATATCTTGCGTGTAAAACTCATTTCTTTTGAAATATACGTTTCTTTATCAGAGCGCTTTACTATCTTTTTTCATTATCGCATGCTTAAATTTAATAGATATTGCGTGATGATTTACTAGCTTTTACTTTATTCCATGCGTATCTATTTATGAACGCTTCTTGATTTAGAATTATTTTAATTGCGCCTATAATTATTTCTCTGCTGAATATGTTTATATTATTGAAGGACATGCTTACTAGCATTGATTAAAGTTAAATACGGTCCTTATACAGGGTGTTGAAGTTTGTTCTTCGCAGTGTAAGCGAATTACGTGTTTTTCATGCTAATTAAATGCGGTTTTCTAATTCCTAGTACTATTTTCTTGTACTGCGCGAACACCACGACTTAGTATACCCCTAAATAAACCCCTTATCATAGCTATACATATATACACTGTGTCCGAGATAAGGAGAGCCACTATGGGGATCTTGAAAACGGTATGAGATACAGATTTGGTTAAATGGGAGAAAAGTTTACATATTATTTTGTTCTGGTGTTAATATGGCACCTAGACCAAAACCGAAGGCACTTCTCCACAGCAACTTTTAATGTCCCTTAACATGGCATTGTCAGTTTTTTCACCTGACGTTTCGTCTTTGCGGTACCATCTTCTACTTTTTTTTTAAATACCGTGCTGGTGATCTGGTATCAGATTCTGAAAGCCCTTTTTATGCCGAATTCAACGATGTATTACGCTTTATGGTTTAATTGCGTTTTCGTTTTTTTTCGGTCTTAATCAAGAAAATTCCTATTACGGACCTGTAGTGCATAGTTTTAAATTTTAAAGAATAAACAATTAGCTATACCAATTAATAGTTTAGTCATTTAGGTGTTTAGTAATAGTCTACTGGCTGAGTTTATGCACTCATTTAATAGAATAAACAACGAACAAATAAAACTAATTTAACAGAAGACCAAAAAATTAAAAGCTTGCTTTGGAAAAGAAATGAATGTGATAGTGGCGTATTTGAATTAACAGTAACGTTAGTTTTTGGTGCTTAATTTATTGTGAAGTAATTAGTAATTTGTTCTATTAATTATGTTATCTAACGAAGAAAAGTTTGATATGATGGCTTGCTTCATTTCGTCCAACCGAAATTGTTTTGTTGCAGAGCGTATGTATTTGCAGAAATATCCTGAAAGGAGACAACCAAATAAAAGGACTTTTAGCAAATTAGTGGCAAACCTTAAAGCATATGGTAGTTTTAAAAAACCTGTAGTTTCTCGGAAAAAGATCAGCAATGAAGAAACTGTACATAATGTTTTGTTAGCCGTCACAGAGGGTCCTGAAACATCAGTCCGGCGGATTGAACAAAACGTTGGTATACCAAAATCAACGGCACATTGTATTTTACAAAAACAAAATTTACATCCCTATAAGTACAGAATTTGTCAAGGACTTAGACCAGGTGATTTAGAACGTCGTCGCTTATTCTGTGAATGGTACACAAGAAAATACCAGGAAGATATGAATTTTCCATATCAAATAATATGGTCTGATGAAAGCATGATTACGAATAACAGTATTTTCAACAGATGAAATGTTCATTATTGGTCTGAAACCAATCCACGTTTAAACAAAACGTAAGGCATCAACACCGTTTTGGTTTTAATATGTGGGCTGGGATATTTCTGCACAACGATTGTAGGACCGTTTATTTACCACCGTAACTTAACATCAGAGCGTTACCTACATTTGCTGCAAGACGATTTAGAGGATGCTCTCGATAACATGCCTCTGGCGACAGTTCACAACTGTTGGATACAGCAGGATGGTACACCTGCACATAATTCCAGAGCCGATCGGGAGTACCTTTTAATGAGATTTCCAGAGAAGGTGATTAGCACGCATTCGGAAACATCCTGGCCAGCGCGTTCACCCGATGTAACCCCGTTTGATTTCTTTGTATGGGGGTTCGTTAAGAATCATGTTTATCAGCAAAATTTTGCTACAGAACAAGACTAAGGAGGTTAGTTCTGGAAGCATTTGCTGGTATTACTCCACAAATGTTGACTAGAGTTTTAGAATCGACAGTTAGAAATTGCTATTTATGTTTGGAAAATAATGGAAGTTTGTTCGAACATAAGCTCTAAATTTAGTTGTTTTGTTCGTGTTCGTTAATTTAATTTTATTTGTTCGTTGTTTATTCTATTAAATTCGTGCATAAACTCAGCCAGTAGACTATTACTAAACACCTAAATGACTAAGCTATTAATTGATATAGCTAATTGTTTATTCTTTAAAATTTAAATCTATGCACTACAGGTTCGTAATAGGAATTTTCTTGATTAAGGCCAAAAAAAACGAAAACGCAATTAAACCATATAGTGTAATACATCGTTGAGTTCGGCATAAAAAGGGCTTTCAGAATCTGATACCAGATCACCAGCACGGTATTTAAAAAAAAGTTGAAGATGGTTCCAGTGAAAAAACTGACAATGCCATGTTAAGGGACATTAAAAGTTGCTGTGGAGAAGTGTCTTCGGTTTTGGCCTAGGTGCCATATTAACACCAGAACAAAATAATATATAAAATAAGAAAATCCAATTTTTTCGAAATATCTCAAAAACCAAAAACTGTTTTGGGGATTTCTAAACGCCATTTTTTTAGGCCTTTGACTACACAACTTTTCTCCCATTTAACCAAATCTGTATCTCATACCGCTTTCAAGATCCCCATAGTGGCCCTCCTTATCTCGGACACAGTGAATATATTACGTAGTTAATTTCACAGGGTAAGTCGATAAATACTATCGTATTACAGTGAATAAGATGAAATAATAACTTAGACTTTTATGCAAAGCCCAAATGATCATTTCAAATCGAGCTAGTAATTGGAAGATGGAAAATATAAGGTCTTGGACAGGAGTTGAACCTGTATCTTGGTTTTGCTGGATCCATGCGTTTACCAATTACGCCACCGAGACCGATAACGACAATTGGGAAATTTACAAATTTATATCGTGTACACAACTATAATTAATTTAGTTTGAATAATCCTTATTTTCCAATCTTTATTGCTTAATAAGCTAAGAAAAAGTTTTTTGATTCTTTTTGACTAAAGAAAACGAGGTTGACCAGCTATTTGAATGGAAAGAAATTTGATGAGAAAGTAAATTAATGTATAACGTGGCAAGGTGCCATCGTTTTGCTTGAGGATCGGATTCCAAGTGACAAAAGAAGTTCAGTTTTTGTTGAAACACATGCGTGATAGCGGTAGCTTTTTCAAATGGTTAGTGGAGAGACCGCTATATCGGTGTTCTGCTTGCTTTTTCTTTTTATTTGGTAAATTGTTTTATGTTTAAGTAAACAAATGGTGATCTTTGATTACTTTAATGTTAATTTTTTTTCTGACTGGTATTTCCGTATAGTGCATGTATTTTATCTCTCTTTTGTAGGGTATAACAAGTTCGCTTGAAGATTTCCATATTGTCCTTCAGGCGATTAGCTTTTTATGTTGTGATTAAAAGATGTGGTGGCGTCTAGTATCTTCGTGGATTTTACGTACTCTTGCCGAGTCTCATCGCTTACCGCGTACGTGAAGCTTCAGCTGGAGTGCGCTCTAAGCTCTTGCGTGATTTCATACTTTTTATTTGGTTCGAGCAAAGGTTAATTTAATTCTTACAAAAATAAAAATTATAGGCACGCCTGGAAATATAATCAACTAGGTATTTGATTACGTATGCTAATTTGTGAAACTAATATAATGAAGAAAGTAAACGGAGTATAATGAATACTTTGATATACCAGTCTTTCATCCACAAATAAACATTTGGTTAACCTTCCATTTTGAAACTATCTTTCAGTACTGCCTAATGCGTCTCTTCGTGATTTTGTAATCTGCCTACGTTTGTTGTTTTTAACTCGCGTGTAAATTTATAGACACAAGGACAATACTAGTTCTGCTAGCAAATAGTTTGGCATGCAGAAGGTACTAATACTAAACCGAATAATGGAACGTTTATTTACAAATGGAGTTAGCGCAATTACAATTGAATAAACAAAACAAGTTTCAATTCATTCTCGTTAAGCATTATCCGTTTTGTAGCTTAATTAGCACAGATAAATCCTTGCTCAACAGCTGTTTTTCAGTAATGAAAGTATGATGAACCTAACAATTCTTAAATATAATACACTTAGTAATTTCAAACTATGAGGTTATAAACGTTTATAAGTTTATATATGAAACAGAATTGTAGTCCATCACAATCACAAACAAACCTGAAATTTGCTCAAAAATTATAATTAAATAATTCAAAATGACGTTAACGATCTATGTTATTAACTATGAACTTCAAATACTTGGCCTTTTTATAACAGTGAAATATGCAAATTCTACAATTCACACCTATATATTTTGGCAAATACAAGCCAAACAAACTAGTGAATTTTGGTAAAAGCTCAACGACTGAGAAAAGCGTATATCTTTAATAGGCTTTAGAATTAAGCATTTCTTCTGTAGAAGTTATTATCTTTAACAGGATTTATAACATCGAATTGTTAAGATAAGCTATACGTAACCATAGGTTTTTAATATGATTTTCGGTCGTTTGCTATGATCCTTCTCAGTTTAATTACTGATACGTTTTAGTTGAGGGAGAGATGTCTGCCATTTAAGTAATCAAAAGCGTAACAAATATTTTGCCACCATTTTCTATGGCAGCGGAGCTTTTAAAAATAACACAATTAGTGCAGCGTGTTTTTGGTTTTTGTTAATTAAATGTTCAAAATGTTCACCATTTTGACCTAAACAAAGATTTACTATTTTCAACAGATTTTTCGATGTTGCCGCTTTAAGTATTTCTGGATTTATATCGTGAATAGCCTGTCAAATCCTGTTTTTGCAGTATTTGTTGGTTGTTACTGCCACTGCATAAACCTTATTCTTAAGATATCCCCAGTGAAAATAATCGAGTCGTGTTAAATCCTGATTTCTCGGTGGCCGGCAAACAGGACCTTCGTTACCAATTCATCTATCAGTAAAAATATTATATAAGGCTAAACTAACATCTCGCGTGTTGTAAATAGGAGCACCATCTTGTTGGAAAAAATTGTGTAGGTATTCCGCTAATGGTAGATCGTCCACATAGTCACATAATTCCTTATAAAATTGAAAAATCGTTTGTCTGTCAGATTTTCATTGTAAAATACAGGTCCAGCAATTGCATTATGTTTAAGCCGGCACTAGACATTAAAAGAATAATATGATTGAAAGTTTATATTCCTATAGTTTGATGTAAATTTTCATTGTTCTAAAAATTTACGTTATGGCGATTAAATATACCACTTTTGTAAACTTGCTCTCATCAGACCAAATTATTTGTTTAACAATATCAGGATTTTCCTGAAATTTATTTATAATCAATTCACTAAACTGGATTCTCTTTAAAAAATCGTTTTTATGAAGCTCTTGTACTAATCTGTGTTTGCATGAATGCATATTATGCTTTTTCAAAATTTTCCACACCGTGTTATGACTGATTCCGAATTGTGAGGCAACTTGTCGTGTAGAAGTATTAGGATCAATAGCAAAGAAAGCCGTTACTGCTATTTCGAGGTTTTCGTTAACAACTGTACTGTAGCGTTGTTTCTTACTAATTTTAAATGACCCAGTACTCTTCTTATTATGACAAATAGTGTAAAGATTTTGTCGATAGTGTCTGGTCTTTAACGGATATTTCATTGAAAATTGACGATTCTTTTCATTTAAATTCAGCCTACAGAACTGTTAGTTCAAAAAAGTCAGAACTATTTAATTGCTGAAGAGCTATTTCAATTAATTCGCAGTCTGGCAGATACGATGCAAAACAAATGAGTAAGTATTATCAAAATCACAGCTAGCCGTGATAACGATAAGATTCGATGCCTGTTGCTACAGGATTGCTTCTACACATACACACATCAATTGCTTCATTTTAGGTAAAGAGACATATAATATAAAAAATTCGTATTTTTAAAGGGCTATCCGATACAATAGCTAAAAATATCCCTTTCTTATTTAAAAAAAAATTACTTTGTATTTTCCTGAAAAAACTACTGAAGAATTTTCAGAGCTGTTTCCAGAAATATATGTCCCTCTTTATAAGCTATAACTACTGTCTGAACGTTTTTTTCTATACCTTATACTTTTTTAATTAAACGCAATGGTTGGTTTAAAAATTACAGTATATATGTATATATATATATATATATATATATATATATATATATATATTAGGTAGTTTTTTTACACAAGGCAAGTTGATAAATACTAACGTATTGGAATTAATAAGATGAAATAATAACTTAGACTTTTATGCAAAGCCCAAATGATCATTTCAAATCGAGCTAGTAATTGAAAGCAGAAAAATATAAGGTCTTGGACAGGATTTGAATTTCAATTACTAGCTCGATTTGATTTATCAATAGGAAATGAAACACAGAAGTTATAAGTAACATCTATACAGTCTTCTAAGCATGCAAAAACACATTTCCTTTATACATATTATCTAAAGAATCTCTTACATTCAAAATGAGGCTTATAAAAACAATTTACAGCTTACTCTTAGACCGAAAATTTTGTCTAATGATTACTTACTTATAAAAATAATTCTCATCTAATCCTTGTTAACAATTACAGAATCCAAATATCTCCTGAGATATAATATTCTCTTCAAAGTTTCGCGATAATTTACCTATTCTTTTATTACTCCGTTTGTCAGTGTAACTGGCCAACGACGCTGGACAAATGATTTAGTGGTCAAAATATTTCGAACTCTGACCTCAAAATTGCTGGAAATTATTCCCTTAACAAATAATTTTTATTAAATTAAAATTTTATTTTAACTTAATTTACTCAAATATTTTATTAGGTTACAAAAGAAAACAAATTTATACTTGCAATTAATATTGTCACAAACTTCTTGATAGCGATTATAAAAATATCATTTTTATTGTAATTAACAGCCTTTCCAATTAGTCTTAACGTAGAAAAGTCAGCTTGCAAAGTTCATTAATTTTTAATAGATTAAGATTAGCAGTTGCTCGTACCAAGATTATTTATGGCGAAGATCGTTTGATTTTCCTAGTATTCATAAAAATAATGATGTTTTATAATTTCTGAGTTACTTGTGGAACGCCAACAGAATACATTATAAATTACTTAAAACGTATTTGTTGCATGTCGTAAAATAAATCAAAGAATTTATCTATATCCGAAACTTACATGATGCTTGACGTTATCATGAATGGATTATAGAAGAACGAATTTTAATTACTTCGTGGTCGTAAAATCTTCCATTCTTTGTCAATAAACTAACCGGACCGCTACTATCTTAGCATAGGTTATTCTGCGATTACCAAATCCAACAATTATTAATATTTCAAAGCGCTTAATTTCGGACAAATAGATTTTCTTTACCTATCTTAACTGAAGTTTGACACACAAATGTCAAATCTAAATGTCAAACCGTTTCCATAGTATAATCCCATTTACTGAATGTTTGTAAAAGACCACAAACCTCAACCAGGCATCTTGCAGCAGATCATGGTATGTATCAAGTGTATCAAAATAAACCAACAACATTAGATGAATTAGAAGCTCGGATTATACTTGCAATAACAGTCATTCCTCCGGCATTTCTGCAGAATACACTGGGAGCTTTTGCTGATAGACTTTTTTTATTGTCAAACAGTGAATGGACAACAATTTGAGCATCTACTGTGTTTTTTTAGGTTTCTTGTTAATTTCAGGTTTTCTTTAAATTATTTATTTTCGCTGTTATTTTAGAATAAACATGCTAATGCTATACTACGTTGTATTTCTAATTAAATAACTTTTCAAACAATACCAAAAAACCATAGGTGCTGTTTAGAAGAATTGAACATGGCGACCTTTGACAAAAGCAAGATGTAACATAAATGAAACTTATATCAAAATATGGGTTTTTATATCTAATTTAAACCCACCAAATGTCAAATCTAAATGTTAAACCGTTTCCATACAATTCCATTTGGTGCGATACTTTTTACACACCCTATATATTTGCTACACAAAGGATTAATACACAGAGTGTTTCGGTAAAAAAATAATTTGATGTTAAAACATAAAACTTTGAAGCATTTTGCATTTTCAGTTATAATTCGCATAAAAAGGTTTTTTAAACCAAGATATTTTGTTTTAATTTTTTTTTATAATGTCCCATGGCAATGATATTTTGTGTATAATTACAGTTTGGGTATTGATTTGTACTTTACTTTTCAAATCAAAATTAGTACTTTGTATCGTGCCTAAAGAATAAGCATGAACAAAAAATTTTCGGTATGTTTCTGTAATATTTGTATTTCTAGACTCCATTTTTAAATTCTATTCGACATCAATTAATAACAAGCTTCGGACACGAGATAGCTAAAAAACTAATGATGATACTTAATAGTTATTAATGATGCCACCGTTGGAGCTGTGGTAGGTAAGTTCGCAGAGTATGAAAAGTTTGCGAGACACGAATACTTAGTCTGAGCAGGTGTCTCTTAGGAGCAATTAGTTTAATATCATTCGTACCTTAGCTTACGATGCAGACTTCTTAAGATAACTTCAACTATAAATAGATACAAATTGTTAGCGGTTAAGATTCAAGTTGGATTAGAAAAGGCATTACATTTACTACAACAGGTTTTTTCATTCTGATCTGTTGGGGATTTTAGTTAATAAAAATTAAGCTCTTAGAGATTTAACTTAATTTGAAGAATTCAATACATTCCAGAATAAGTTAACATCAACGCTTATCTGATCTAATTGGTTCAAAGGCCTAAGAAAATCAAATAGTAAAATAGCAAGGAACTGAAATTGAGAATCCGCATTTTTCAAACAAGTATTGGTAAAGCAACTTATAAAATTAATTTTTAGGGCTTTTGCTGGATGAACTAGACATCCCCAAATATTATATATTATATTACTAGGTTTTATTTTTAATTTAGTGTTCAAATGTATGCCCAAGCTAATAGATAGAATTATGCTTGTATATAATTTGGCATGAAAAACATAAACCTGAGTAATAAAAGGTTATGTGTAAGTAAATACAATTAGCACATTATAGTTGAGCGAACAAAATAAGTTTGTATACGCCCACGTTTTGCATTATACATTCAACGTCTTAATTAGCACAATTAAATCCCTCATGCAAGAACTAACCAATAAAGCTCTTAGAAATCGTAAAGTATATGCTATTATTGAAAATCATGAAAATAAGACAATTTTTTGGAAAACGTTGATTTTTTTTGGATATATTCAAATCTCTTTAAAGATTACTAAAGATGTTAGGAAATTTTTGTATGTAGTTTTTAGAACTTAGATTTTTCGTTGTTCAGTGTACGTCTTGGTCGTGTCGACTATTCATGGACAGTTATCTGATAATCTTTTTCAAGACATCCTATCTAGCCGCTGACCAAAACGACGTCCTTTAAGATTTGTTCCTCGGGGGCATAGAGTCTAGATATGTGACATTGAGCTAGGTCTCAGTAGAACAATAGTTATGCGTCCTTTTGAAGCGAAAAATGACCGTTGTTTGTGACTTTGGTATTAGCGTAGAATGCTTGATTTTATAATTATTTCAGAACACTGTCAGAATCCAACCTGTAGAATTTCGTTGTGTGTATACCATATCGTTGTAATCAAAATCCACAGTACCCGTCACTACATTCATTAATTTCTGTACCTGCGTTTTTTGCTTGCAGGCTCTGGTCTACTCATATTCGTTTTATGGCAAAGTTCCGTCATACATCTAAATATATGACACAACGCTTTATCATGTATGTACTATCGAAGCAATGTGCATGCTATAGCCAAACGGCATAAGCGTTACGAACGCAATTTCTTAGATGCCTTCACCTGGCTCTGCAGTACAGATAGTCGGCTCGTACATCGACTACACGATGATCTCTTGAATTGCGAAGACCGTATCTAGGTC
Organism: Platerodrilus igneus; assembly: GCA_036346225.1. Lineage (NCBI taxonomy): Eukaryota > Metazoa > Arthropoda > Insecta > Coleoptera > Lycidae > Platerodrilus > Platerodrilus igneus. Next base: position 2,788,408 of record JARFIW010000731.1, on the reverse strand, counting down.
CTTATGGGGCGTCCCTCCTATGTAGGGTTGGACTCGGGCTTGAGCTCGAGCTTTGCTCCGCTCAGCTCGTGACGCTACTCGATTTCGAGCCGAGCTTCGATCTGAACCGACAATATTTTTTTGAGCCGAGCTTCGAGCCGAATTCCATTTTTACCGAGTCGAGCCGAGCTGACCAGTTCTTCGAGTCGAGCTGTTAGAACCTGCTCTCGTCGAGCTGTTATTAAATCCTTCCTTTCCATACCGGGCGCGGTACGCTTGCGCTTACGGTATAAGGAATTGAAATTTTGTCTTGTCTACTAGTTTTGAGCATAAAGAAGAATATCTTCAAAAGGGCCTATATGTGGGTAAATACGATGGGGGTGGGGAAGGCTTCAGAGACACCCGGTCCAATTATGATAAAATTTAAAATATACAGGTCTCTCTAATGTTTGCAGTTGAATGAGTCAGTAAGGGGGCAGAGGAATTTGAGCGCTTTAAACTCAAAAATCATCTATGTTTCTTCGACACATATTTTGTGCTTTCATTCATTTCGCTAACTTTTTGGTAGAAAATGTTAAAAGACGTTCAACTAAATCACTTCTTTTTAATTCTCAATTACGTATTCTTAAGTTTTGCTACTTTATTGCGAACTGGGAAACTAATTGTTTCAGCTTTTCCAAATAGCTTCTACGGCGTTTAAAAGAATTTTTTACTTGGTAACAATTAACGGTATGGAAAGTTTAGCGTTGTTATAATTTAGGGGTGTTAAATAAATTTTACGTGTAAGTTACTCCAATTATATGGGATGGACTAGTTACTTAAAAGCTGTGTGCAATTTGTTTGTAAACTTGTTGCTCGATCGCAGAAGATATACCTAGTGTGAACATTGCTACAACTAACTTATTTTTTCTTTAACCAACTGCGTACTTAAACGTAACATATTGAAATACCAAAAACTGACTTAGTCCATTATGATTTTCATATGAAAAACAATCGCCTAGCTTGTATCATTCGTCGTCACCTTTGTATAATTTTTAAATGGTTAATTCAATGATCTTCAAGTTAGCTGAATCATAATTGATTGAAAAATTTTGATAATAAAACAATTGTTGCTATAAACGCAGTACTTATCAAATAAAACATTTAAAAATTCGCCTTTATCGTCCCATCTGGTCGTCAGCCTCTGTTTGTCACCTGCTATATAATGAACTGAAAAGCGCTTTTGCACCGTTTGTTGTTCTCAAAAACTGTCGAACGTCTTAATAATTTTTTAATAGTTTAATACCTTTTGAACGATTGGAGTTCTACATTTTATCTTCAACATGTCAGATTTTGATAGTGACGATAGTGTTAAGGATCCGGACTGCTCCCGGTTTACGCGACACAAGTGGAAGTAGCAGCGATATTATTGCGGCCGCGCTTCCTACCAAAAATGGAGATGGCTGTATTGCAATGGGAATTAAAAGCAAATTTAAACCCTTTTTTCATTTTAAAGTGGTTTCCAATGACAATAAAATAGCAAATATATTGTGCAAGAAAAGAAGTGTAAACGTAGAGTTTAAAATGAGTACTTCAAGTACAAGTTTAAAAAGGCATATGCAACAAAAACTTCAAAAAGAATGTAAGATAATCTATCCCAGTCGGTCAGAAGCAGAACTGAGCAACACCAGTAGAACCATCCGAAGATTTTTTACTATTAGTTCGGCCGAAGCAAAGGTAAGGTACGTGTACCTTTTTTTTTAAATATGACTAATAGGTATTAGATACACATTATAGTCATCTTTAATTCACCATGTATTTGCTGCCTTGTAGAGTTTTATCTTTGTTTTTTTTTTGCAAAAATATTATTTGGTAATTTTCTGTAATTTTGAATTCTGCAGGTTTTTGTGAGAAACAGAATATATCAGACTAAAAATAAAAGAAAAGTTATTATTTTTGAAAATAAAATTTAGTGTAGTTTCTATATAAAACACAAGAAATATTTCAATTTTCACTAACATTTTTTATAACCAATGTTTTAAAAGTAGTTGGTATTTAGTAGAAATAGAAATAATAAAACTTACTGAGCTTCATTTTAGGTATCTGCGATTAACGAAGTAGACCGCAATTTCTTGTTGAATAGATTGCCATTAAATACCTTCCATTTTCATTTTTTGATGATGATGCTACACGCAATATTTTGCATACATTCAACCCGGAATCAAGTTACCTGAAAGAAAAGTTTTAAAGAAAATGGTATTAACTCGTTTCAATGAAGTACAGAAAATGGTCATGACAATTTTACAGCAAAGTAAATCAAAAATATCATATGCTGTAGACGGATGGACGGAACTGATTGGAAAATCATATTGCAAGCTATATTGGAAGCATTAGACCTAAGCCCAACAGACGGCAGTGATGTACTTGATAACGACGAAAGCGAAGAATGTAATGACAAAGATTATGTTATTGATGAAAATCCTAACAACTGTATGAAAATGGTCCGAAGTTTATTCAAAAAAATTAAAATATCAGAACAGCTAAGTATTCGCTTTCAAAGTCCCTGCCAGACTGCTGGGGCACCAACTAAACTATCGCTCGTTCTTGATGTCTCCGCCAGATGGAACTCCAGTTGTAGTATGTTTGACGTAGCGATAAAGCTAAAGAAAGGAATCATGTGTTTATGTAGCAGTGATTAAGTGTTGCAAAAGTGTATTCTAAGTGAAAATGTGTGGCTAATTTTTGATTAGGTTTTAAAGTTCTTAAAAATTTTCAAAAAGTTCAGTGAAACACTAGGGGGCAATAGATTTGTTACGCTACCATCTGTAGTAGTCAGGGTTAACATGCAACTAGATAAAATTGAAAGTGCCACTAAACTTCTGAATGATAAGGAGAACCGTTCTACAGTTGACGAACAACTTATAATTGCATTTCAGGCCGCAAGAGATAAAATTATAAAACACCATCAACTTGCCAACTGGATTTATTGTGCAGTGTTAATCTTACATACAAGGCATAAACTTAAAGCATGCAACTTAACATCGAAAGGTGCAGCATTAAAAGAGGAATCGTTTTCTACTTTTAAGAATCAGTTGGAACAGTACGAAGTGGAACAAAAACGTGAAGAAATGCCGCACGTGTCATCATCAGGCTGTATTGTGAAACCCCGACGATGACTTTGATCTTAATGCTTTATACAAAACAAAAAAGTAAAAAAGAGGCGGAACTTCAATTAGCAATGAATTTGTTAACAATATAGCTTTTCCTCATTGCGACGGTCGGCAAGATATATTAAAGTGGTGGCAATCACAGGAAGTGCTATTTACTGTGCTTAGCCGAATGGCCAAAGATTTTTTAGCATTCCAGCAACATCAATACCAGCCGACAGATTATTTTCGAAAGCTGACTTAGTAATTCGAAAACAGAGAAACCGATTGAGTCACGAATCAGCTAAAAGTTCGTTGTGCTTAAATTCTTGGTTAGGGAGCACATTTCTCCGAAAACGTAATTTGCTTAATTGTTTTATTGTACATATACCGTAATAAGTATATAATGTATTTCATGATAACAGAGATTATTCTAGACTGAATTTTTAGAATAAGTTTAATGTTTATGTTTTTGAGTCTGTGTCCATAATAGAATTTTTTATGAATTGCAGTTCTATTGTTGATCTTTGAGCTCAATTTGTTTTGTTTAGTCGAGCGACAACCAAGTATTACTGTGTGATATAAATAATGAGAAAACATGCCCATGAAGGCAAATAATAATGTATATTTTAATTAGTATAACTATATTTGGAAGACATGCATAGAAATTTAATTTTCGGATCCTTTTACTGACGCGATGGTAAAATCCACTACAACAGGATTTGACGACGAGATAAGTTCTCAAATAAAACAACAATCATTTTTGTTTCTTTACTTTTTTTTTATTATAATAGGAAATAGTACGACCCAGGCTTCAAAATCTGCTTAGACAAAATAGGGGCAAGTCTTTCTAGATCGTTAAAATTTGTACTGACACTGCATTTAGAAAATTTAATTTCTTATTGAGATCGACATTTGTGTTGATTTCGGGTTTAGTGCCTGATCCTTCTAACCCACCGTACAAAATAATCAATATTATTAGGTTGCCCAAATAGTGCCACAACTTTCATAATCTGTGCTATCACATAGAAATAGTTAATTTTGTGTGTGTGGGTGGGAGGGGGAACCAGCTAACCTCCTTCCTCCGCGTACAGTAAAAACAAATAATGATAACAAATCAAATGCCCTCGTTTGCTTAGTTTGTACTAATTTTGCATCAAAAATCCAAAAAGTACATTTTATATTTTGGTCAAATAAATATACGTTTAATTTCAGCTTTAATTAGTGATATAGTGATTTTATTTCCTTGCTCACTAACAGGATTTTAGAACAAATATCACGAAAAGTGGCACAAGTTAGCAGCAATTGAGACGCATAATTCGTATTCAGTATGTCTTAAAACATTTAACCGTGAATTATAAAAGTTACTCACATATTAGCAGAACTAGAGCATATATTATCGACATAATAAAATTGGCAAAGCTTTGTGGGGGTATCTTAACACATGTTCTATGTGTAATATAAATACATTTTGGTATATCTTAAAGACAATCATGTTAAAGTGCGAGCATTGCTCGGCTCGGCTTGAAGCTCGGCTCGAATTCGAGCTGAGTTTCGAGCCGAGCTAACAATTTAATTACGAGACGAGCTCAACTTTAGTGATTTCTAGTTAAGCCGAGCTGACGCATAGCTCGCTCGGCTCAGCTCGAGTCCATCATTACTCCTATGGTTTAAGCAAACGCAAATCATCTTTAACTAGAGCTCTAGTAACAAAATTCTCATATTTTGGCGAAGAATTCTTATTAGCAAAGTATTTCTAACATAAAAGCCTCTGGTTGGATGATTTTAAAGAAACTAAGTTGCCCATTGCTGAAAAATTGTTATATTGTTACTATGCGAGCGCATAAACTAAAAATGAAGACAAACGTCGACAAATCAGTTTATGAAGTTACGCATAATGCCCAAGACGATGAATAGAGTTTAAGGATGTTAAGTTTTTGTGTCACTTCCTTCGGATCATTATTTTTGGAACCCTTTCTATAATATAATGATGACAAAAGAAGATCAGGTTTCTTGTTTTAATATATGGTCCGGAGTTAAAAATATTAGAAAATAGCCTGTGGAAATAAGAAAACTGAATTTGATAAAACGGCTAATTGGCTTTCTAGGTCTGCAGTGAGCATAAGAGTGGAGGTGACGATTTGAGGACAAAATGAAATTTAGTTTAATGGTCTAATTAATGAATTATATATGAAATAGGTATTGCCATTATACCCTGGAGATCGGAATAATACATTTGAAAGTCGGTATACAAACTCTGGAGGACAACTAACTACTATGAACATGAAATTCATAACAAAAGGATCAAGCAGCACATATACTTACTCATCACTTGCGTAAGAGCTGCTCTACTACCCCTTAAGTTGATCCTATAACACAACAAACCAAACCATATGGAGTCTGTTCTGCCCAAACACTGTATTAACCAAAATACGGATACTTTTCTAAACCGCTCACTTTGATTCTTGACTCTCATATAATGCACAACAGATTTCTAAATGCCCGTGTTCAATTACCAACACTTTACCTTTGATAATTGCTAATAAAAGATAACCTCGAAAAATGTAAAGATTTTCTATTAATTTTGTTTCTTTTCAATTCAATAAGTATTCGAAGGTACATTCAAAATTTTCGAAATTAGGAAATGTTCTTTACTTAAAATAAAATATTACAGTTGCGTGCATTTTGAGCAGAGCTGCGATAGATTTATCGAGTTGTGTAACATTTAAGTGCTTTATATGTAATTTCAAAATAAGCATTAAAGCATAAATAAAATATATCACTTTAATGATAAGTTTCAGTTCTTTAAAATGCAAATCGTAATATATTCTCACACTAGCTTTTAATAACATTCAGAAAAATTCACAAGATCTTTACTATGATCGGCAGCCAAAGACTCCATGATCAATAATGGTTGCTTGATTGTACGCTTATCAAATTTTCCTAAATAAGTAAAGCCATTCAGAAGAGCTATCCAAAATTTAATGCCCAATATTGGCCATATATTGCATGAATCGAGATCTAGCTTTATTAGGATATAGCTCATCGATTGTGGTGTTTGCTTCTGGAATGTAATTATCTTTACAATTAGCTATAAATCGTTCCCATATTGTTTCTGTATGCCAGAACAAGCTTCTTAATCTAACGTTTTTTTCCTGTACATCGATGGTCAAATCTTATAAATTTTATTATTTTCCAAAATCAGTTACACGACCTGTTATCACGAAAAAAAGGGGTGATTAAACAGTAAACCATGAATTACTAACCTGTAACGTTTGTGTTTCATAGGCGTGACAACACTCACACACAGGACCTCCATTTAAGCTCTCATCCGAACGAGGGCGTAATTTTTGTGAAAAATGCTCACCTGCTATTTTTCAAGCAGCCGGCCGTGTCGGGATTCGAACCCAGGGCCTTGAAATCCGTAGTCGTACGCTTACTATATTGATCCACGGCGACGACAACATGCTTCATAGGCAGTGCATTTTCACTTCCAATGCTCCACCCGAAGGTACTATATTGGCCAGGAGGCGAGTTTTTTGTTGCCTGGAAATTTAAAATTTTGCCGAACCCTTGCCATTCCAGGCAAGGTAGGGATCTTTAACGTGCGTGACAACACTCACACACAGGACCTCCATTTAACCTCTCATCCGAACGAGGGCGTAGTTTTTGTGAAAAATGTTCACCTGCCATTTTTCAAGCAGTCGGCCGTGTCGGGATTCGAACCCAGGACCTTGGGATCCGTAGTCTTCGCTTACTACATTGATCCACGGCGACGCCTTGCTTCATAGGCAGCACGAACTATTAATATGGAAATAAATCATCATGTTCTTGAAAAGACAATGACCAGATTTTATCATTTTCCAATTGGCGTTTGACCTCAACTCGAATACATTTTTGAATGTGTTTGAACGTGGTATTTCTATAATTAATCGAAAGTAATGTAACGTGGAGTTATCCGACAGGTTTCCTTTTGCGTACCAAGTTGGTCCAGAGGAATTTTGCATTACATTTCTTTGTAGTGAATGACCAATAAAAGGGTCGCCTGGTTCTACAACTTCCCGTTCATCACAAGATTTTGAAGTTTGCTTACTGCCTATTGGTAAACTCATGTAGTTTTTAAGTCTTCGATTCCGCGCAATATGAATTGTAGCTTTAGTAGACTTGTATGGACCAAGATTATATTACTGGCTCTATTGTTAGTATTCACTATCTGAATCATTAACAGAATAAAAATCATCACTTCCATTATTCTTATTATAATCACTTGAATTCTCAGATTTTGCTTAGTTGAATTTTTTTATTTTGTATACATTATATCACAATATTTTCAGTACAACTGTTCATACTAAGCCTATTTAAAATGCTTGATCCTGAATATAGCACCATCAAGTTACAACCTTTCAGTTTTTCCAGCTAGGGGATGAAGACACAATCGTAATGACTACCCAGAATCTCTTACCATATTAGCTAAAGCAAATTTTCTGGGAACTGTCTGTAACGCGATGTGGTACGCTCACAATAAATTAGTTGTGAGAGAAAAAAAATTTAATTTTGAAGGAAAAAAATATATGAACCTGCTTTGTATAATATATTCTGTGAACGGTTATTTTTAATTAAACGGTATATTCCAATTTTGTTACTATAAAAACAACTCAGATAACAAAGTACAAATTTAATCTTTTAAGCATATTGAATGAAAAAGCGATGACATTAAAAAACACCAAAGCAGACGCTGAAATGTGACAAGCACTTGCGTATATATTTTCCACAGATAAATACATTGCAAGAAATTGTAAGCTTCAGAACTTGTGTAATAAGCATAGAATAAACTAGAAACATTGCATTAGACAGACGCTGACCGTAATAAAATATGATTTACAGTGGACGTAGATTAGATTTGTTAAACGCTGCGGAAGAAGAAATAAAGTCAGTTATATAGAACTCGGTTACTTAAGAATATTAAAATTTATAGATACGTACGAATAGAATAAGCGGTTGGAGTTGATTTAATGAGGGTTTAGTGGCAGGGTTTGAAAAAACATTTGTTTAGAAGTAAGACTGAATGTACAGGGCTCAATGAAAAATTTAGTTGCATTTCCGAAGCGAAAAGATGGCGATCGACATATATAATGAAATACATCTACATGTGGCTGGGTATATTCATGAACGCGCGAGCACGAAGGGGTAGGACCGGACAAGTCATCCTTTCATTAAATTGGAACTTTGTAACGATTTTTTCTTGTGGAAACAAATAATTTTTTATATATGTAGCTAGCCTCACGCATGGGCGTCAGTGAAACGAATTTTTTTCTATATGGCTGGCCCCACGTTGTGAGCCAGTGAAACTTTTTCTTCCGACACAACTAGGGGTCTATTGCTTGGGCAGAGCTATGAGAAATGGGGGGGTAAGTCGAAATCTGTTTGTAGATCAAACTTAATCTAAACCAAATAGGCGCCACCAAGTCCTGATTTAATTATGATAATTGCATGGCATATTTCTAAGGGCGGACGTGGAGACCCAAAAGAAAAGATCGCCTTCGCTGACAAAAACCTGTCTTAATAAAATAAGACGCAGCTCCTGTAAGAAATTGTAATAGTTAAATAAATAAAAAAGTGGAACACTATTTGTGTCCAGCAAAAATACATAAAGAAGTAGTAAAAAGGTATTTCCAATATAAAATTGGCATCAATTTCTTACTCATAAGGGTTTTAGCTTTATGTTATTAGGTTTGATCATACTTGATCAAAATAAAAAACTTTAATCTTGAACCAATTGTTTACTAAAAAGAATCTTTTTTAAAATAATATGACTTGTAACAAAAATTTAATCATTAACTGTATCAATCTATAGCTTTCAACTTCATGTTTATCTTAGTTATTTTTAATCAAATACTTTACAGTATGACATGAACTTGTTATACAAATAGGGTTCCGACCTGTGCAGATCTGTTCAGGCAGATGACAAATTAATAAGTTCTAAAAATGTTAGCATTCAAGTTTTCTAAATTACATATGCAGGTTTTAATTTATATAAAGCTGATCACAAAAATATACGTGTTTACATCTCTTGTACTAAAGCTGTTCGAGGCATTTGCCTTTAAAAATACATCTGTCAGCAGTACACAGCAGAAAAATATATGACGTCAGTAACACCTGTTGACGTTACCGACGATTCATAATGAGCCACGCGTGTTGTTTTCTTAAAACATCAAATCAGTAAACTTTAGTTTTAATACTGGAAAATCCAGCTCAGCAATTAGTTGAAACTTTTACAATATTCATGCTTTTACGTATTAAAACAAATTAACGTGTTTCTAGTTTGAAACACATAAAAAGAACTTATAGCTATCTACGAACCAAAACTGCATTTGTCGCCTTGTTGCAAGGAAAGATGAGATCCTCGTTATTTCAAGCAACGATAACAGCGTTGTAGTGTGAACCAAATTCATCCAAAACAACTTCTACCATGAATTCGTCCCACGTGTCGAATCAAATCCTGTTACAATACATTCTGCAGCCGTTGTAATCCCGAAGTTGAATTACGCCGCCTTCCTAAGGTAGTATCTTTACATTGTCCTTGTGTGTTTTAAAACTTTGCATTCCAAGTGTCGTCTTCTAAAAATTGCCTTCTAAATTTTGTATTCTAAATTTCGTGTTCTAAGTTGTTGCATTGTAAGTTGCTGCATTATAAGTTGTCGCGCTAAATAAATTATCTCAAATTAAACAAGTTAACAAACTATATACGTTGCCGACCGTTATTCGAAGATGTGTTCAGTCATTGAAGTGGATTCGCAAATTGCCGGCCTGCAATCTAGGGTACATGTTAATGCTTCTACTACATATGGCCGACTATCTACAAAACTAGCTCGGGCGGCCGAGGCGTCCGGAGGAGGACAGTCAAACAGAGATGTGTTTGTAAATAGCTGTAGATGACACAGATATTTAACCACAAGTAGATTACCAAAGGACGATGCGGGCTTAACGTATTACTATTGTTGTTAATAAAATTGTTATATTATTCTCGCAATTTTATGGAGGGATTTATTATCAAAAATAAAATTGTTACACTACCCCTTTCCTAAAAGAAAAAACTCTTTTTTTTAACAAAGAAAAATTTAAGTAAAACAAATACAAAAGATTTTTTTTATATATATATACTAGCCTCTTCTACATTCTTAATTATCATTATAAATTCTTATGAACCTATTAAAACGAGGGGGACAAATATCTACAAATTTGAGTGTGTCGGTAACTACGTGTACCAAGCGTCCATAGGGAGACAAAATCGGGGAGTCACAATCGGTGTCTGTCAAAATTGAGAGAGGTCAAATTAAAAAGTCAAACACTCCACGGGACAAAAAAATTAATCAAAGTCTAAATTTAAAGTAACCCTTTAACTAGAGTTTTCTTACTCCTACTAAGGCTAGTATCTACTAACTATAACTAAACACATTACAAATTATCTTAATTTCCAAAAATAACAACTCCACTTCCTGGAGCTCAAGCAACTCTATCAACAAAAAAAAGGGTACGCTACAACATCAAAATAGCATCACAATTCAAAACATTATCATTTCAAGGTGATAATCAAAACTAAGGTAACCTAACTAACAGGTCACTTACAAAAATCGAATTCAAAATATTATTATCACAAAGTGATAATCACAATTAAGGTAACCTAACTAACAGGTTACTTACAAAAATCGAATTCAAAATATTATTATCACAAAGTGATAATCAAAACTAAAGTAACCTAACTAACAAGTTACTTACAAAAATCGAATGCAAAATATTATTATCACAAAGTGATAATCAAAACTAATGTAACCTAACTAACAGGTTACTTACAAAAATTGAATTCAAAATCGAACCAGTTAGGGCTGTAATCTCCCACACCCTACTGATTATCCTATCACTAATTTTCAAACATCACCTCTTATTAGTGATGGATCAAATGGCGAGGTTCACCGTGCAAACCTCTGACCTTATCAAACAAAAAATTTTGAAAGGTCCGAAATAAGGGAAAGAATAAGCCAATATTCTCTCTACCTAAATATGTAGAAATCAGGACTAGCAACTTAAATAGTCAACTTATTTCTACTTTCCAATGATATCCTCGAATGATATCTTCTAATGATATCTTTTAAAGACATCTTCTAATAACATCTTCTAATAACGCGCGACGAATTCAACCAGCATGCACACCATTGCACACCACAAAACCACTACACAAAACCTTGACCACATGTTTCACTCATCAAACAAAATTTTCAAACAAAGTAAGTTACAAAAGGACAGTCTCCATTTAGTATTAGTTAAACGATACTAAATCAAAAATCCGAACAAAACGAAACAAACAACGATTGTTTTACTTACAATCAAAGAAATGATTAGACTGGAACTAATCGTCAGGATCATCATTCTCATCTGGATATGATGCTTCAACGGGTTTCAAGTCCTTAACATGCCATTTTCCGGATTTTGTTCCATCCTCATTCTCTAATTTGTACACTAAATTGGAATGTTTTTTACGAACTTTACACAAAATGAACTTTGGAGCTAACTTAGCGGAGAATTTATCACTAGCACTCGAAAGTACCTTATTAGTCCTCCAAACGCTTTCTCCGACTTGGAATGAAATGTCTCTTCTTCTAAGATTGTAGCGTTTACTCGAACGTTGATAAGCTACATGTAAATTTTCACGGACATTCCCAAAAATATCGAACAAAGGTTGACGATCCAAAACATAGGAAGGTCTACTACTAGAAACAACATCTATATCCTCACCGGGTTCAAAATTGTTACTATCTGCTTTTCCACTTAAGGGTACCTGACGACCAAAGACTAAAAAATTTGGAGAATAGTTGGTGGATTTGTGTTTTGCTGAATTAACTGCGTACTGAATTTTCGATATCTCATTATCCCATGTATCATGTTCTTCTACGTAAGAACGGATTGCAGTACCAACTGTCTTATTAATTCTTTCCACAAAATTGCATTGAGGAGCATAAACAGCATTGTACCAAATCTTTTGGATTTCGTACCTTGTACACAAAGCTTTAAAAACACGTCCAATCAATTGTGGACCATTATCACAAATAACAAATTGTGGTACACCGTAGACAAGAAACACTTTTTCTTCTAAAAATTTTTCAATCAAATGTGCCTTGGCACTGCGCAAAGGTTGTAAAATCGAATACTTCGAGAACCAGTCACCAACAATTAAAAGCCATTTTCCTGCTTTTGAATCATCAATAAAAAACTAACCACGACAATAGCTAACAAAAAAAATCGGTGTTCAGGCACACTCTCACCCTACTACCAACCGAAGTGTCGAAACAACTACAATGCTTCACAACGCCTAAATTTGCTAGAGTGACAAACTCTCTACGAGTCTCACCTAGACTAACAATACAAAAATTACATCAACTCAAAAAAATATGATGCAAAAATTCTAGAGCGACCAACTCACCTCGAGTCTCGTCTAGACTTACGTAATGCTGAGCGACCAACTCTTCCTGAGTCTCGTCTAGACTAACATACTGCTGAGCGACCAACCACGACGACAAGTTCCGCCTAGACTAAATTGCGTTGCAATGCTGATCTAAATAAAAATCTGCTAACAAAACCAAAAACGTGCTTATGCACAAGAGCAATTCTCAAATGATACAACGACAGCTCAAACCGATGTACCCTCAAAATAGAATTCGTAGTATTATCATCAAATTCGGACAAAAATGTTCTTTATTGACTCAAGCGAATTAAACTCCAGGCTTATCAGCTTCTTTAGCTAACAGTCTTCCTAAAATTTTCTTTTTTCCAAAACTGGTATCTCACTCACTACTCCTCTGATTTTCAGTTCATACTCCATCTCCTCTTTAAGTAGACAAACAATTTGGAATTTTCCCGACATGATTGCAATAGCCTAATATTTTAATGAAATCAAACTGATAAATCTAAATGATTTGAGCCTTACGAAAATTGTCAAAACAAATTCGGGCAACTAAAGGTAAAAGTCAGTCAAAACAATATCAAAAAAAATTTTATTGGGTCAAAACAGAAAGAAAGTTAAAAATAAATTTGACTAAGGTAATTAATTGACTGAATGGGGGTTAACGTCTGAACCAAACTTATGTCAAGAGCAAAAGCAAATTTAAACAAACAAATGTTGAAACTAATAGCAAATTAAACAGACAAATCTTAATTCAAAATAAATTTTGAGCAAACAAATTTCGAGGCCCTATAAATTTTAAGCAAACAAATTTCGAAGCAAAATAAATTTTGAACAAACAAATTTCGAAGCAAAATAGTTTTTGAACAAACAAATTTCGAAGCCAAATAATTTTTGAACAAACAAATTTCGAAGCAAAATAATTTTTGAACAAACAAGTTTCGAAGCCAAATAATTTTTGAACAAACAAATTTCGAAGCAAAATAATTTTTGAACAAACAAATTTCGAAGCCCTAGACGTTGGGCGCTAGTGTAACGTTTTTTTTTGCTAAAAGCATCAGCCCCACGTTGGTTTTTTGTATGGGCGTGGTAACCCAATGATGGGAGGTTGCATTCTTTAACAAAAATATGTCTTAAAAAAAATATGAGGCAGCCCCTGTAAAGTAATTGTAATAGTTAAATAAATAACAAAGTGGAACACTATTTGTGTCCAGCAAAAATACATAAAGAAGTAGTAAAAAGGTATTTCCAATATAAAGTTGGCATCAAAGTCCTACTCATAAGGATGTTAGCTTTATGTGATTAGATTTGATCATACTTGATCAAAATAAAAAACTTTAATCCTGAACCAATTGTTTACTAAAAAGAATCTCTTTTAAAATAATATGACTTGTAAAAAAAATTTAATCAATAACTGTATCAATCTATAGCTTTCAACTTCATGTTTATCTTAATTATTTTTAATCAAATACTTTACAGTATGACATGAACTTGTTATACAAATAGGGTTCCGACCTGTGCAGATCTGTTCAGGCAGATGACAAATTAATAAGTTCTAAAAATGTTAGCATTCAAGTTTTCTAAATTACATATGCAGGTTTTAATTTATATAAAGCTGATCACAAAAATAGACGTGTTTACATCTCTTGTACTAAAGCTGTTCGAGGCATTTGCCTTTAAAAATACATCTGTCAGCAGTACACGGCAGAAAAATATATGACGTCAGTAACACCTGTTGACGTTACCGACGATTCATAATGAGCCACGCGTGTTGTTTTCTTAAAACATCAAATCAGTAAACTTTAGTTTTAATACTGGAAAATCCAGCTCAGCAATTAGTTGAAACTTTTACAATATTCATGCTTTTACGCATTAAAACAAATTAACGTGTTCCTAGTTTGAAACACATAAAAAGAACTTATCGCTATCTGCGAACCAAAACTGCATTTGTCGCCTTGTTGCAAGGAAAGATGAGATCCTCGTTATTTCAAGCAACGATAACAGCGTTGTAGTGTGAACCAAATTCATCCAAAACAACTTCTACCATGAATTCGTCCCACGTGTCGAATCAAATCCTGTTACAATACATTCTGCAGCCGTTCTAATCCCGAAGTTGAATTACGCCGCCTTCCTAAGGTAGCATCTTTACATTGTCCTTGTGTGTCTTAAAAGTTTGCATTCCAAGTGTCGTCTTCTAAAAATTGCCTTCTAAATTTCGTATTCTAAATTTCGTGTTCTAAGTTGTTGCATTGTAAGTTGTTGCATTATAAGTTGTCGCGCTAAATAAATTATCTCAAATTAAACAAGTTAACAAACTATATACGTTACCGACCGTTATTCGAAGATGTGTTCAGTCATTGAAGTGGATTCGCAAATTGCCGGCCTGCAATCTAGGGTACATGTTAATGCTTCTACTACATATGGCCGACTATCTACAAAACTAGCTCGGGCGGCCGAGGCGTCCGGAGGAGGACAGTCAAACAGAGATGTGTTTGTAAATAGCTGTAGATGACACAGATATTTAACCACAAGTAGATTACCAAAGGACGATGCGGGCTTAACGTATTACTATTGTTGTTAATAAAATTGTTATATTATTCTCGCAATTTTATGGAGGGATTTATTATCAAAAATAAAATTGTTACAACTTTGTAGATTGATTAGTGCAATGAGGCTATCGGTGTTGGAAAATGGTTGCAAGTAATATTGGTGTTCTTGGATATCCTCGAATTATGCAGTGAATAAATAGTTTCTACATTTAAGAATTTTAATGATGCATTTATCAACTAAAATGCTTAATGATTGTTGTTTATGTAATAAGGAATTAATTTAACGGTGAAAAGAATTACTGGATTTGACTAATTAGCGACGGAAAGAATGAATAGTGATTTGAAATACCAGATTTATTACTGATATTTAAGTTAGTAATAGTATAAAAACTTAAATATTTTGGAAAGGACAATGATACCGCACAACGTTGGTATTCAACTGTCTTTTTTATGAAGAACATTGCCAATCATTTGGGATTTATTAATGCATTATAACTAAATAGGAAAGCAGGAAAAATTTGGAGTGGTGAATAGTTTTATTGATTGCACTCAGAATGCTATAAAAAGTAATAATATTACAAAACTGTTATTACAGAAAAAACTCAATTGTAAAGGTATAAGTGGCTAATTTTACTGCTATGGCAGTTTCAGTGCTAAATTCGGGATAGTCTTTCTTATTCAACCAATATAAATCAAATGGACTTTAACAAATGGAGCAAAACTGTAAGAATACACTAAGTACAGTATTGCCCGAAATAAACAGTACTGAAACTAAGTTGGCGGTGTTTTTATGCGTGCGCTGTCACACTCAAGTTAGCTAGTATAGACCTGTCAAGTAAACCTCAAACAAGTAATTAGTAGGGCCTAATTGTTAAAAATGGTGTTAAGTACAGAGGAGAAAGTGTTTCTGGTAGAGCATTATTTTCGTTCATACGGAATCGGCCGACGTAATGGTGCAAGTTTGCTATACGTGTCTGATCAATTCACACAAAGGTTTAATAAACGTTCTCCAAGTAATGCTGTAATTTTGAAGGGTATTGAAAAATTTAGAAATACAGGTAGTGTATTGTGCCAACGAAAAGGAAACTCGGCGCGTCCCAGGACAGTTAACAACAACAATAACCATGAACGTGTTTTTGAGCAAATCTTAGAAAATCCGAAAGTCAGCCAGGCAAGGACAGCGTTACAACTTGATTTAAAAAGAACTTCCTTTCAAAGAATCCTGAAAGAGCTGGGTACATTTTCGTATGTGATTCAGGTACATCAACAACTACATCCTCGGGATTATCGCAGTAGAGTGGAATATTGCGCCAGAATTCTCGCGTTACAGTATGAAAATCCTGAATTTTTGAAAAATGTTTGGTTTTCAGACGAAGCACATTTTCACTTGTCAGGCTATGTGAATCGTCGCACAAATCGATTTCTGGGCTTTGCCAGACCCGATGAGGTTCAAGAGGTTCCTTTACATAGTGAAAAAGTGAGTGTCTGGTGTGCTGTTTCCGGACACGGAATCATTGGTCCGTATTTTATCGAAGAGAATGGTAGGCAAGTCACACTTAATCAACAGAGGTACAGACAAATTTTAACACGATTTATCCCTGATCTACGTCAATTCTGTCGTGCACGTAACTTGGCATTTCGAAACCAATTTTTTCAGCAGGACGGGGCAACTTGCCATACTGCTGCCGCAATTCGTCAATTTCTTCAAGAACATTTTCCAAGCAAATTCATATCACGATTTACTGACTTCCCTTATCCTTCACATTCTCCAGACCTCACACCTCCAGACGCATACATTTGGGGCATGGCTAAAAATGCCGTTTTCAAACGGGCACCACAAACCATCGATGAATTAAAGGATGCCGTTAGAGTCTTCTTCGCAGCCCTGAGACAACCCTTATTCAATAACATGACCAGAAACTTAGAACATCGTTATGAAGTCTGTCTCGAACGAGGAGGTGCACATTTAGAACATATAATAAAGTGTCAATAATATGTATTTTTTAAATATACAAAACAATTACAATTTCAGTACTGTTTATTTCGGGCAATACTGTATAATGCGTTAACGAACACCTATAATTTTATGGAAATCTTTTATATAGGGAGGGAATTTTCATTTTTTGCATGTCCAATTTGTGGGAATTTGCAATTTTTCTTGTATTCTAGAAAATTCTCTCGCAAGTGAAAATCAAGCGGCTAAAGCATTCCTTCAATTTTTTGCTATTAACAAATCATTAAAGAATTGACGATTTTTAAGCAAAGTAAAAACTACCCAGTAATCCGAAGTCTAACTCATATTTTAATTTCATTTTGAAGTTAAACCATGGGGGATACAAAAGTTGATCCCTGTAGAATAAGTTGAATTAATTCTAAATCAATTTAGAAGCCACAATAAAGTTGCGATATAACACTCATATTGAGAGATTTTCCGACAATAAAACTCAGGTTTTCTTGGCACTTGGGCAAAAATGATAATCTCAGTTTGCTTTGAAGGAGATTTCGAGGTTTTAGTTTTTCGGATTAATTTCGTAATGCGTAAACGTGAATTTTTGTGCCATAAGAAGAGTAATTAAAGGAGATTTACTTTACACGCTTTATAATTAAAAATTATCAAATTTAAATGTTTTGAAATAAATTCATAATCGTAAAAAAAGAAATTATTTGCAACACAGGTAAAGCGTCTCGCATAATTTCTGTAATCGAGTCTACTTGCTGGACTTTTAATTATAAGTAAAGATTATTCCTTAACTTTACTATCAGGTAAAAATGTTTCTAGTGTGTCCTAGTTTTATCCTGATTCTAGATATAATAAAGGGCAACTTCTGGGTCTTAGTTCCTACAAAGAGAATCGCCTTATGCTTGCGGAAAATCCATTAAAGTTTGCAAAAGGTTTTAAATAAGTAAGTTATGTAATATAAACACCATTATACTTTTCTTGGCAACCGTACCAAATCTAAAACAATTAATAAATTACAAACTCCTAAACCTCTGTCGGGACATCATTAATCAGTCTGTTCATTCCACTTCGCAAATCGGAAATTCTTGGTGACTTTTGGACGTTTAGAGATGTTTGACCTTATCCCAAAGCTCCCTATAACAAATATAGAACGTTCTTAAATTAGTATTTTACGATAGTAGCTTTATTTTACAACCTCTAAATCAAAAACATATGCCAAACGTCGTTTCCGTTGTAAGATTTCTTAGGAAGAGGGGTTTATTATGTTAATACAGTTTTGCCGTTCGAGTTTGCGTGTCCTCCAGGTAGTAGCGAAGTTTTTACCTAAGACGAATGTTATCAATCAAATTCCGAATTCAGATCATATCGCAAACCCAAAACTAATATTTGTGGCGCGCAGTCTCCTCAATAAAATATATCGCTGTGCTGCAGGCGAAAGCTCCGCTCTGGCTACGCAGAGCTTTTCAACTCGTAGCGCGCCACATTCAGATTCGATTTCGGTTAGTTATTATCCAACGTTCAAAGTATGCGCTCGGTGCAATAGCAACGCCAATCCACGCGATTTACAACTGAATCAGTACTGCGAATTATGAACGTGTATTCGTTATTACGTGTGTGTAGTTTCGCGAAGTGAATTGTATAAACAAAAACGTATAGTTGTTGATTTAATTAATAATGTACTTCTTGTTTTTCTTAGCAGTGTATAAAATAAGTACTTGAAAAATTGTACGATTTAAATTTTACGTTTTGATAAACTGTTGTTATCAGCGTCGATTAAAATTTAAAATGCAACATCATCCAGGATCTTGGTACTTACCATGGGGTGTTCCTCTTCAAAAGATGGTTGCGGTTCCTATACATCCAGCGCCTTTACAACTGCAACACCCTGCTGTACATGTACAGCCTATGTTGACCAGCATTCCAGGGCCGTTAGCTGCCTTACGGACCTTTGTTGCACAGCCTGCTATTCGACAACCCCAAAGAAAGGTAAATTATTTGAACATAGTTGTAATGTGTAAAAACAAGGATCTGGAATTTAATTTTCTTGTGTAGCAAGTAATTACATAAAAAATTGGAATTTCGGATTTCGCTTTTGTTACACACAATGTAATCCAACCGAATCGAAAGTATTTAAACTTAACATGCATTCAAAGTACTTCAACTAATTAACAAGTTTATAAATTGCCCAACCGTATATAATACGGTGATGTAATTGAGAACTATCATAGAGATCTTGAATTAATAAACTGCTTTAAAAAGTTGTCTCAACTGCATCTTCATTATTATACATTATTACGATTGTCAAATATGCGTGCACGTCCAAAATCTAGGTTAAACCACTTACAGAGACTAGTCTAGAGCAGTATCTTATAATATATACTATATATATATCATTACAAATTCAATAAAATATTTATAAGCTTGGAACTTTTATTCTCAATATTAAGTTTTGTGTTTGGCTATAAAACATTACGAGTGCGGCAGGTAAATATTAACCTTTCTCTTTTATTTGCTCAAACAATTCCCACGGTTCCCATCTGAACTATGGCGTACACTGAAGCGGCTACATATTCTAGGTTTTCGCCCGAATTATAAGCTTTTAAAAATTGTTAGGAAAGAAATGAACTAGTTTTATTCTTTATTACCTGCTGCAGCTATCTCGTTGACTTTATTTGCATTGTAAATTATTAGCATACGGCACTTTTTGTTATGTTAATAAAGTTGTAGAGTGTTTATCTTTTAAATATTATAATAATTGAAAATCTATGTAACTACTAATCTGCATTTGGCGCATGTTTTGAGGTTACTAATCTTTCACTATTGGCATTTTCTATTAGGCAAGATGCGCCCAAATTAATACCCCTGACAAAAATCAGAATTATACATTTTCCGTCTATTCTACTAACAACATTTATGTAGGTTTTATTATTTAAGCAATTTTTATTAAAAACGAACTATAACCTCTATTGAACACAATCATTGTGGGATGCCGTCAGTCAAGATACGCAATTTTGTTCAAATTACATTAAATCCAGTCCTAAGTTTTTAAATTCCAAAATTTGAAAATTATTTGTAATAATGATCACAGTTATGTTTAATTCATTCGGAAGTTCCGTGAATGGTTTCTTGAATTTATAGGTAAAAATATAAATTATTCGATTTCTAGAAATTTTTGTAAGTCTTTCCCTAAACTTTTCGAATAACAAAATGCTCATAAATACATAGAAAAAGTTGTGTGCCTTGGTTTTCGTACGAAGCAAAAATATTTATGTAATTTCATTAGTAGATGCAGTAGGAAATTTAAACCTGCTAATTTTGAGAAATTATTCCAAATAAAACAATAGCTATTTAAATCACTTACGGAATATTTTGTAATGAAAGTTGTAAAATATGAGAATATATGTAAAGACATATATCACGTTTCCTTAATTATCTTAAACAAAACCATTCTCATGACAAAAATTGCAGTAAAACTCGTCTTTGTTTTTATGAGGCTATTTTTTTAAACATCTTCTAATGAAGTTATAGCTATATCTTTTATACTAAATTTCACTGAATACGTTTTCCAAATATTTTTTTGTCGAAACTCGCAAAAATTTGCAAGTATTTGTAAACCTTACCTTCATCATCATTAGGTCTTCAGTCTTGGAACTGGTTAGACGCGTACCGTCATTGTTTCCTATTCTGTACTAACCTACACATTTCCCTGTAATTTGCACAGTCTGCATCTATCACTATCTGATCTAGGTCTACATCTATCTCCTTTTTCTTATTTCTGCTTGTAATATATCCCGTACTAATCCCCAAAAATGCCTTAGAACATATTCTCCCTTATATTTACCCTATTTTTTTTTCCACAGATATGTTTATTCCCTTACTATTTCTATAACCTATGTGTTATTAACTTTGTCTGTCCGTGCTATCATCCTCATACATCTGAAGCACAACATTCCAAAAAGGCTGCTACCGTTTTCTGTCCGATTTTCCTACTGCCGGTATTTCATAGGCATACCGTGCTGTGCTGCACACATTAGCTTTCAACAACTTTCTTCTTGTTTCTATGTTTGTTGTCTTTGATCATTGGCACTGTTCTTTCTTGTTAGATGCAGTTCCATCCACTTCTATTGTTTTACAATTATATACCCTATTTCTCCGACATTCAGTGGTTGTGAAGGGAGGTAAGCAGCCTGTGGTTGCCAAGTCCCCCAGCACTTGAACATTTGCCGATTTAGTATTTTTTCCAACATATCTTTTCGCACAGACAACATTAGTTGCAGATATTTCACAAACAACACCTGTAGTTGTTTATCATAATCATCATATTTATCTGCGCTCAGTTTCCCTTCTATTGTTTTCTAATTATATGCCCTATTTCACAGAGATTTAGTGGTATATGAAAGGGGTCGCTTGAAAAATGTTGGGCGAGCATTTTTCACACAAATACGTCCTCGTTCGGATGAGAGGTAAAATAGAGGTCCCGTGTGTGAGTGTTGTCACGCACATTAAAGATCCATGCCTTGCTTGGAACATCAAGGGTTCGGCAAAATTCAAAATTTCCTGGTAAAAAAACTCGCTTCCTGTCCAATGTAGTACCTTCGGGTGGAGCATTGGAAAATCAAATGTAGGGTATGCGAAGGGGGTTAAGCAGCCTGTGGCTGCCCAGATCTCCCAACACTTAGACATTTACCGAATTAATAGTTCTGCAGTAAATCCTTTCACACAAGTAACATTATTATAATCACTATGTTTAAGTACAGTTATTTTTTTCATCATTAGTTTATCCATCTTAGGACTGGTTGGATGCGCACCTACATTGATTTCAATTCTGAACTAGCCTACACTTTTTCCTGAAATTCCTACAGCCTACATCTTTTACTATCTGTGTGCAATAGTCTAACCTAGGTCTACCTGTACTTCTCTTTTCCTATCTCTGTTTCTAATATATTCCGCACTAATCCCTCATGCCGTAGTATGTAGCCTACCATCCTATCACCTATTTTTTACCGTTTTCCACATATTTCCTTCTTCCCCTACCATTTTTAGTACCACTTTGTTCTTAACTTTGTCTGTCCATGATATCTTCATTGTACGTCTGTAGCACCACATTTCAAAGACTTCTACCTTTTTCTTGTCCGCTTCTCCTACTGTCCAGGCTTCACAGCCATACAGTGCTGTGCTCTACACATATGTTTTAAGCAATCTCTTCCTTGTTTCTATGTTTGTTGTTTTTGAACACAGTAGTTGCTTTTTCTTGTTAAATGTAGCACGATCTTTATTTTATATCTTTGTTTTATATCTTTTGCGATTTTCCCATCTTGCGTTATTTGGCATCCTAGGTAGGAGAAATCATTAACCTCTTGTAAGTTCTTGTTACCTATTTGTATTCTTGTTTTTGCTTTATTTTCCCCTCTTTTGCATACGAGTACTTTAGTTTTATATTTGTTAATTTTCATACTGTATCTCTCTCTTAGAACCGTTTCTATTTCATTAAAAGCAGCTTCTAACTATTTCTTGCTAGATGCTAGTACCGCTATATAATCTGCAAATCTAAGCATATCAAGTTTTTGTCCTTGCATAGTAATTCCAAATGTTTTCCTGCATTTGACAATATTCATTGCCTCTTCAATGTACAAGTTAAAAATTAATGGGGATAGGGCACATCACTGTCTCACCCCTTTTCTAATATTTACTTCTCAACTTACTTGCTCTAATTCTATTACTGCTGTTTGCTCTTTGTATAAGCTATGTACTATCTGTCTATCTCTAAAACTCATTCCAATCTTTTTGAGTATTTCGAACATTTTTTCCATTTTGCATTGTCGAATGCTTTTTCCAGATACAAACCCTATATACACGCTTTCCCCTTTTTCTATTGTTTTCTCTATTATCACTCTTAGGGCTAAAATAGCCTCCCGTGTTCCCCTGTTTCGCCTAAACCCAAATTGATCTTCTAGTATTTCTTCAGCTCCTTTTTCCATTCGTCTTTGTCCAATTCCAGTTTACTTTTTTTACACGTGTGTTGTCAAAATTATTGTTCGAAAATTTTCACATCTATCCGCGCCTTTCTTTTTTGGTATAGTTACTATGATGTTACGTTTGAAATCTTTGAATATCTCGCCTGCTTCATACATATAGCTTACAAGTTGGAGGAGACGTTCTGTTACTGTATGTCCAGCGGCTTTTAGAGTTTCTGCTTGCACCTTATCTGTACCCGGCGCCTTGCCATTTTTCATACCTTTTAATGCTAATTTCAACTCATCTCTAAGTATAGGAAATCCCAAGTTATGATTTTCAGTGTCTGATTCCTGTTTTAATGCTGTTAGTTCCTCTCCTGCATATAAATTCCTTATATACTCTTGCTATCTAGCTACTTTATCTACATTTTTTATAATGACGTTTCCTCCCGCGTCCTTTATACTTTTGCTATACGTTTTTTTTTTATATATCCCTAAAATTGATTCTAATTAGTTTGTATGCTTCATGTGTCTTTCCTATTTCCATCTTAGTTTGTACCTCTTTGCACTTTTCATCAATCCATTGTTCTTTAGCTTTCCTGCATTTGCGAATAATTTCCCATTTTATGGCTTTGTATCTCTGTTTCGTCTGATCTATTTTTTGTATTTTCGTCTTTCTTCTATTAAATTCAGGATATCTTTTGTTATCCATGGTTGTTTTTTTTTTGGATTTAAAGTTATTCCATTTTGTTTCTACTTCCTTAGTATCAGCAATTTTCCCGATATCTTTCAGCAATTCATTCGACTTTTTTCGAATCTTTCTTGAATATCTTTATCTTTTAGTTTCTCAAAGTCAAAGTTCCTTTTTCTGTTCCTTTTTTTCAAATTTGTAAATTTAAGTGCGGCCTTCATAATTATGATTTTGTGGTCAGTGTCTATATCTGTTTCTGGGTAGCTTCTACAGTCTTTTAGTTGATTCCCAATCCGTTGTCTAACAAGAATGTAATCTATTTGATATCTTTCTATATATCCTGGCACCTTCCACGTATATCGTCTTCTAGCATTATGTTGAAATAATGTTTTTGTGACGATTAAATTGTTCTTGTCGCAAAATTCTACTAGCCCATTTCCCCTCGTGCCTAAACCTAATAAACCTACTACCGCTCCTTCCCTACCCTCACCTACCACTGCATTAAAATCCCCTGTAATTATTAAATTTACATGTTCTTTTACGTATCTTAATATGTCTTCGATATCTTTGTATATCGCTTCTACTTCTTCTTCATCACTGTAGCTAGAGGTGGGCATGTATACCCTTATTATTACTGTGTTTACCGGTTTAGGTTCTAATCTTACCATGAGTACTACTCTTTCGTTCTTTTGTAAGTAGTTTTCTACACAGTGCCCTATCTTTTTTCGCATAACTATCCCTACACCCGAATTTCCTTCCTCTGCTGCTGTAGGAATTATCCTGAAGTCGCCACTCCAAAAATCTCCTGCCTCCGGCCACCGAACTTCACTGATCCTAACATTGTCTAGTGCTAACCTGTTCATTTCAATTTTCAGGTTCTCTAGCTTACCTACTTACATCATACTTCTA
The DNA here is from genome assembly GCA_036346225.1 of Platerodrilus igneus. Taxonomy (NCBI): domain Eukaryota; kingdom Metazoa; phylum Arthropoda; class Insecta; order Coleoptera; family Lycidae; genus Platerodrilus; species Platerodrilus igneus. The sequence continues at coordinate 2,763,787 of JARFIW010000731.1, read as the reverse complement.
ACATTCCACGCTCCGATTCGTAAAATGTTGCCGACTCTTATTCTGAACTTTCCAATCGCTTCCTCCGTAGTAGTCCCTCCCGGAGATCCGAATGGGGGACTATTTTAACTCCGGAATCTTTTACCCCAGAGAATGCCATCATGTAAATTACAATTTAAGTACGCTGTGTACTTGGGAAGGCGGCTCCGTGGCGTAGTGGTATGTGTGTGACTACTACGCCCAAGGTCCCGGGTTCGAATCCCGACACGGTCCGCTTGAAAAATGTTAGGCGAGCATTTTTCACAAAAATACACCCTCGTTCGGATGAGAGGTAAAATGGAGGTCCCGTGTGTGAGTGTTGTCACGCACGTTAAAGATCCCTACCTTGCTTGGAACAGCAAGGGTTCGGCAAAATTCCAAATTTTTCAGGTAAAAAAAACTTGCTTCCTGGCCAATGTAGTACCTTCGGGTGGAGCATTGGAAAATCAAATGTAATGTGTACTTGGGAGGTAATGTGGTGGTTTCGCGTTGCCTTCCACATCGCGGTAGTGTGTTAGACTGCCATACCGACCCCTATGGTCTCTGCCAATCTAAGTATCGAAAGAGCCGCTGCCCTCTGTCGGGAACCTGTCTTAGTCTGGCTCCTCACTGACGTCCCTACTACTTTGGTTGAACCTGTAGTTTGGCTTTTTAGTTCATTAGAACACGCAAGCCATTTCACCCGTTCAGTAATCTAGAATTTCGGCAAGGTGCAGGTTCATTTGAAATGGAAACCTTCTCTTACGACGGTTAATTTTACAAAATTTGTTGAAATGTCGTAGCTAATGTGTAAGACTAAACTAGAGTGTATCAGGGATAAGTTGGAAGGTTTGGAAAATTTCGTATGCTAGTGACGAATTGTTAAAATTGGAAAATTTGGAAACTAGGTTTTTGTCTTAAATTATCATATGATGTAGTTTGTATTAAAACAGTTCAACGATTGTTGTAGCCAGATTGTGAGTTCGAATTCGAGTAGAAAGGCAACAGTTAACTGGAAAAGTTGGAATGTTTTTGAAATAGTGGGGAAGAGATAAGGTTGAAAGGAATGTGGAAAATTTAATTTTAATAATGTATCTATAGCATTTATAACATTTTTAGTTATTATAGTTCTTTAAGAAGCTTACTTTGGCGATAAGCAACAACGCTACATTCAGAAGCTGTTAGTACACAACTTCTCGATAATTTGGCATTCTAGTTGTTTCTGTTTTTGTATTTACGGTATTGCATTGTAACAAACTTCAATTTGCAGTTCTTTATTCGGTCCAATACAAGTTTAATTATTCGCAATTATTTACATAGAATCAATCGTTGATGTATTGAAATGCAGAATCAGAATCACTTATGATAAAATACACTGTTTACTATTACTAAATACTTTCTTAACTTGGCGATTACACTATATTTATCACTAAAGTCAACTGTGTAATTTATCTATACGAGCACTAACCGATCTAAATGCTATATTCGAAATCACATAGACACTAGGCGTATTTTTTTTAACAATCAATTAATATTCTGATTTGGATCGCATGGTTTATATAGCCAACATATCCTTCACAACTCAGTAAAGCCTTTGAAAATTATTGGAATCACTTATTTTGTTCGCTTTATGTCGGTTCTTAAATACACCCATGTAACTGTCGATCAATTCGTTGTTCCTTTAATAACTTTATCTCTTTCAATTCTAGATTATTCGACGTTATTATTGCAGTATCTTTAAGGTTTCTGTTACAATTGAGTGTCGTTGTTAGTACAACTTTTTTTTAATTCATAATATAGTTGTGTTCGGCTCTATAGATTTTTGCATAATTTCTAATATATAAAATGTTTTCATACAACTAATTGCAGTCTTGGGTCTCTCAATTCTTTAACCGATTATTCTTCCAAACATAAATACGCAGAGACTAAAAAATATTTCAACTCCAATTATTTTGACGTTACTTTAGTTTTTCAAATAGAGGTTGGTACTAGTATATTCTATGCAGCTTCTTATCTTAAGAATTATTATAAGAATAGTTGTCATTTCAGTTGCTTTTATTCATTAGAAGTTGAAGAAATAGTTCTACTAAAATTTATTTTAAATAAATTTCATAGAATCCTTTGTAGTCGTTTAGGATCTGAATAGAATTATATTCAAACTGAAGGACGAATTGAGTGACAGACGGACGGACGAGCGGACCGAAACACGTTTAGAATATGTTAGGTTGAATTATCTACTAAGTTTAAGTACAAAGCGTGAATAATTTCAGAACAGGCATTGTGCTACAGATATTTGAGTAAAATAATTTGATTATAACTATTTTCCCTAAGTAAAGTCACACTTTCTGCCACCTTTTAATACAACGTTGCTATTACTTTTGTACAAACACACTCAGCAGGTTTCAGTACATTTTTAATTTTTCAGTCATTATTTTGAGAAATTGCGAGAGTAATACCAGGGCTATTGAGTGGTTATTGAAGAATTGTAATTTGGTGTGATGTACCAAAAAATACGACACATTTGTAGAATAAAATGGACATTTCTGTAGCTAAGAATATGTTCATTATTTACCAATTTTAAACCACCCTCGTTTTTGTATGTTTAAGAGCGTTAAAGTAATTTTTTGAGCTTTTCGATCTTGCGAGTATACTGTAGGTAACGCTGTTGGTTTCTGCTAATTGTTCACAATAATCGACAAATTCGCTCGCCATCAAATCTGTAAGGCTAATTTACGTACATTGACGAAAGAATTCTATTCTGGTTAAAGGCTATTGAGGACCAATCATGCGCACATACACTTTTAACAGAAAAAAACGCAACTTTTTAATTGCATGAAAGCCTCTTAAGCGAAAATTATCATGCTTGGCGCAGAGTTATATTTTTCGCTCAGAATTCAATAAAAACATTTGGCAGTGTTGCCGCATTCATTGATCTTCTTTTCAGACTCACAAATTTTAAAATTTTAAATGAGAACGTTTAATTTTTATTAATAGTAAGCTTACACTTTTGTACATTTAATATATTTCCCAAATACATATTAGCTCAATATATTTCTCGCTTTTTACAAGAATAAGAAAAATCAATATATTCCTCTCACACTTATTTCTTAATATTTTCAAATATACTCAACTATAATACTATGCTTAAATTTAACCAACCGTAATTCATCATCCAACAAAATAATTACTTTCAGGTTTAATTAATTTCTTGCTATGCGAATACAAACCTGTTTATCTTTAAAAACCACATATACATAATTATAAGTTATAAACCTAAAAGCTCATATTTTACTCACTCAAACAACAGCTCTCTTTACCCAACTAAAATCCATTTATTTGAGTTATACCCGCGGGTTGTCCTTTGATTACGATACACATGAGTTCTTACATTCCGTGCACGGCTAACATTTGTTGCCAACATTAAAAGCGAAATTACGCAAAAGCTAGGTTATTGTTTAAATTTACCTCTTCGAAGTAGTCCACATTACATCCTGAAGTAGTGTTCCGTCCACTGAGGTTTAACCTTTCTTTATACCGATCCATGTGCTCGTCAAAATCCACGAATCGTGAAGAAATACTTTATACACGTGACCGAAGCAAATGTGCGCATCAAGCAATGCCCCTCCTCGCTTATTACATGCTTGTATATTGCATTTCGACTTTTCTAATTACTTCGTGAACGTCACCTTTACCTTCTAGTGCTTAGTTGGTATATATTGCAGAAAAGTCGCTTACATTATATTTTTGTTGCAATTACTTTTGAACGTCTAGTCATGTCTGAGAGATGGTCTTGCAGGTTTAGCGGTTTGTGTGTTTCTCACTTATAACATTCTTGTATTACATATTTATTACATTGCTTGTTGTTTGGTAAATTTTATTTTAGAGGTTTTTATTGTAGCGACGTTTATCCAACTTAATAACTAACGCGTTATCTTGGTATTGTATTTAGTGTCCCAGTATATTTTAAGAGAATTTATTTTATTGTTTTAATTATACTAAATGCCCTCAGTGAAATTGTATTTTCTAAAAACAAAGAATTAAAATGTCATAATAATTACTATTAATTATTCTTGAAATCTACTATACAGGATGCAACCATCATACTTAGTTTGTCCATCCAAAGCAGTTTACTGTAGTAATATAAAGCTGGTGGTCTTGTTTGAGAATTTCATTTGCTAGTGGAAAAAAATCTATTAACGTGGTAAACGTGGATCTGTTGTAAGTGTTTTTATTGGGTTCTACGCGACGACATATCAATAGCAAATACGGGAATCTTCGCTTTGGTGGTCGGCATGTTATTAAATGTCTCCAGTTGTTTCTGCTAATCAATATATAAAGTCTTATCCATGTGTAAATTTTATTCAGGTTGTGACTGTTTGTTAATTTCCAGTTTGACTGATAACATTCTCAAGATTAAACCAGGGTTTAACATTGTTATAGCTTGCACATGTTCCATGATTTCATCGGTTGAGGAAATTAACAGATTTTCTTTTTTTGTCATCTTGGCTATTTTATTGTAGGATTTTTACAAACAACTCCTTCGGTACACTAATAACTATTTTTGGAAGAGTCTGCTTGTTTCTCTATAGATTCTACTAGACATTTGAAAACCAACCTTTGATTTTTTTTAAATTACCTTTTTTTACGACGTCAAAATTCTGTAAAAACCTTGCATTAATTTCATTGGTTATAAATTTAAAGTAACAATTTTTTCTCATGCTGTTTCAATTATCAGGAAGAATGTTTTCTTCCTTATTGTATTTATCAGCATTAGACATTTTTGAATAAAATGGTATGAAAATATGCATTTTGATAAATCTCGTATATTAAATAATTATTGTTTATTGTATGTAAAGGAATTGTTGCCGATAATATGTATATTTTGAACTTGATTTTTAACATGTATAATAGGCACATGAAGATTATCTGTTTTAGTTTGCCGAAACTTTTTTATAAATGACAAATCCAAATGGTAAAAGGTTTTTCGATAGTATTTTAAAGAACCACGTTCTACGAAAACTCCCTTCATAGCCGTATACAAAAGCTACTTAAGAAATTTGGCATAAATCAGCCGTAGTTTATTTCGTATATTTAAGTTTATAGTATTATGAATCTCAGTTACTCAGCTTAAAATCAGTAGCAATCTAGTCTCAATAAGTAAATAATATTATTTTATTAGTTAGCTAAAATAGAATTTAGCAGTAGTTTTGTGGAAGTTTTAGAAAACTTTATAAATTGCACCGGAAACTCGTTGAACGAACAACACTGATTGCAGTTTTCCTTTATTATTTAAAAAACAATGTTATGTACTGAACTTCAATTTATAGTTCTGTATTCGTCTAATACAACTTTATTTATTCAGAATTATTTACAGTGAATCCTTAATGTAATGAGATAGCGCTGCAGAAATTACTGATGTGCAATGTTTACCACAACTGACTTCCTTTTTAACACGACGATTGCATTATATTTATCTCTAAATTGGACTGCATAATTTATATATACTAATACTAATTATTGTAACTACTATATCTGAATTTACATGGATATTAAACATTTATTTTAACAATCAATCCATAATTTATTTCACACGAATTATCAGACTGCCCTAACCTTTGGATCGTACGCTTTATACATTTAACTAAGCTAGATTCCAGAAGTCTCTAAAGTCTTTTAGAAATTACTCGAATCATCTTCTTTGTTGGCTTTTTATCGGTTCTTTGTTTGTTAATGCATGTATATTCAAATCAAAGTTTCTTTGTGCATCACCCGTATTACACATCTTGGTAGTTTAGTTGCATATTTCACAGGCATGATAGTTGAAGATAAGTCTCTGAAAATGTCCACTTTCACAGGGAACTTGCCATTATTCATTATTCATTGGTCAAATTATCACTGCAAATTCTTCAAGGCGCGAAAAATACCTGCTTCACAAAACACATCAATAAAATTATGCATCTTTTTACCTTTGTTTCATGAGAAGTATAACCACAATTTTTATGCTTAATAACCTAATTTATACGTACAATTATAATGATGGGAGAAAAAGCTTATTCTTTTGGATTAAAACATCCTTATACCTAATATTAAAGCAAAACTTTGTGCAGCCAAAAAGGCATTACAACTTTGTCACAGTGGTGGTAGATAGTGAGTACGCGCAAATCATTCTGTATTCTAGGCAAGCATCATAAATAGATCGTTTATTTATAAATTGTGTTTCGATTGCTGTCTTCATTAAAATAAAAACCAAAATATGTACATCATAAACACAAGGGTGATATGAGAAGCCATGTTATAGGAGGTTTTCGCCAATTTTTTTATCATATTAGAGCGAAATCGTGTTATTGAAGACCATGTTATAAGGAGGATTACTTGTATTTTAGGACTACAACAAACTTTTTAAGAATAAGGTAATATAAGTGAATTTTTTGTGAACCACTATCGCCAAGAACTTGTCGAAGAGTTTTAGTCGCTAGAGTGTCGAGTTACCTTTAAAGCTCAGGAATCAAATCCACTCTATTCTTTTGCTGGAAAACAAACAAGGTTAACTTGCATCAAATTCGTTTCCATGCAATTTTTATAAGTACCCTAACATTACTAGATATCGGAATCAATAATTTTTTAATTAATGCAAAAACTTCAAATTACTGTGGTTAATAAAGTATTTGCACTTTACACACTGATTGTTTCGTGAGCCCTATGTCGAGTTGCTGGAATTATTTTTCTTTTTATGTAATACAATTAAACTCCACAGCTTCATTTGCATTTTGAACATTGTAATCAGTGGATTTGATTCTATTTCATTGCTCGATATTGTGTTACACGTTTCCAGGACTATAGAGCGCACCATTTAACTGTATTTCCTGTCTAAACTTTATGCTGTATCAATTCAGTGTTGTAAGGGTTAATAGTCATTTTCAAAAATATCTTCTGCATTATCGAAATTTCTAGCAATGAAATTTGCATTAAGCCGCATTCTTTCACGTTTAAAATACAAGTATGGGGAAATTGTATTGCATAATTAAAAACATTTAATGCTATGAATAAAATAACAGTATAAATTATAACTGAACTCCAGGTTAATTATTGTGCAAATCTAAGTATTTTGTAAAATTTGGAAAGAGATAAAGTTAGATAATGTCCGGGCAATGGCCTACTAAATCAAACTCAAATCTTTTCATTTTTGGGTAACAATACTACTCAAATTAACAGGTGCGTTGTCGTGATGATAAAGAAGTTTTTCGTTGATAAACCTGAATGATTAGCCTGCATAACAATTGACAGAGTGCCAAGTAGGTTTGTGCAGTATTTAACATCTATAATTTCACCGGTAGTCAATTATCAATGAACTCTTTAAAATCTCATTTAAAATGAAACTATAAACTTGCTGATACTGAAGCAATCTCGCTTTTGACTTTTTGGTACTCATCATCATCAAGTCTTCAGTCCTGGAACTGTTAAACGAGTACCTCCATTGTTTCATATTCTAAGCTAATCTACACATTTCCCTGAAATTCCCAAAGCCTACATCTTTAACTATCTGCGTGCAATAGTTTGATCTAGGTCTACATCTACCTCTCTTTTTTCCTATATCTGCTTGTAATATGGCCCGCACTATTCCCCAAAAATACCTTAGAACGTATCCTCTCCTTCTATTTCTCCTATTTTTATTTTTGTTTTACACAGATATCTTGTTTCAATAACCTCATTGATATTAACTATATCTGTCCATGCTATCATCATCGTACATATGAAGCATAACATTCCAAAGGACTGCTTCCTTTTTCCTATTTCCCCGATATTCAGTGGTATTTGAAGGAGGTTAGCAGTCTGCGACTACCAAAATCCCCCAACACTTGAACGTTTGCCGAATTAATAGTTTTCCAATAATACTCTCTCCGCGTCACGGTGGTGCGCGACTTTGAGACCTTGAAAATTGGGTACTGGTTAGCGGATATGGCTTATAGCAGTTTACAGTGACTTTGCAACGCTCCTGTCAACTTTGAGCGTTTAATAGACAACATTTTAGGTTGACTGTCAAAGAAAATGCACCTCGTGTATTTGGACGACGTGATCGTGATTGGAAAGCTCTTTATGGAACACTTGATCAATTTGGAGTAAGTGATTCTAAGATTGAGATGAGTCGAGTGTTGCGTTTGCTATCTGCAGAGACCAGCCGGATCCTATTTCAACTTTCTCGGCCAGGTGTGGATTGGGCTAGGAAGATTATTTTCGACTTTTTGCGCCGATTTGAGGCGATGGATGAAATTTGGATGCACTATTACATACGTAAAATGAAAACTACAAACAAATAACTTAATCGTAGTACCAATACGTAGTACAATAAGTTTCACAGCAAAAGTGTCAAAAGTATTAATTAGAATTGTTCAAAGACGGATGGACAAACAGGCTGAAGAAGTACTAGGAGATGATCAATTTGGGTTTAGGCGAAACAAGGGAACACGGGAGGCTATTTTAGCTCTGAGGGTGATAATTGGGAAGACAATAGAAAAAGGAGAAATCGTGTATATAGGGTTTGTAGATCTGGGAAAGGTTCGACAATGGAAAATGGAAAAAAAATTTTGAATTATTCAAAAGATTGGAATGAGTTTTAGGGATAGACGGATAGTACGTAGCTTATACAAAGAGCAAACTCCTGTAATAGAATTAGAACAGGAACGTAGAGAAGTAGATAGGAAAGAAGTGAGACAGGAATGTGCCCTATCCCCGTTAATTTTTAACTTGGACATCGAAAAAGTAATGAATACTGTCAAATGCAGGAAAACATTTGAAATAAGTATGCAGGGACAAACGATTAATTATTATGCTTAGATATGCAGATGATATAGCGGTATTTGCATGTAGCAAGGAACAACTTGAAGCAACTTTTAATGAAAAGAAAACAGTTCTAACAGAGAGATACGGTATGAAAATAACGAAAATAAAACTAAAGTACTAGTATGCAAAGGAGGGGAAAATAAATAAAAAACGAGAATACAATTAGGAAACGAGACCTTACAAGAGGTTAAGGATCTTTGCTGCCTAGGAGGCCAAATAAGGCAAGATGGGAAAAGCGCAAAAGATATAAAACAAAGATTAGCACAAGGTCGTGCTACATTTAACAAGAACAAGGAATTACTGTGTTCAAAGACGACAAGGAAAGGATTGCTGAAAGCATATGTGTTGAGCATATCATTGTACGATTGTAAAATGTGGACAGAAGGAGAAACGGATGGGAAAAAAATAGAAGCCTTTAAAATGTGATGCTACAGACGTATGATGAAGATATCATGGGCAGACAAAGGTAAGAGCAAAGAGGTACTAGAAATAGTAGGAGAACGAAGACATGTGTGGAAAACTTTAAAAAATAGGAGAGACAGGATGATAGATGACACTAATGCATGAGGGAGTAGTGCGGAATATATTAGAAGCAGAGATGGCAAAAGAGAGGGGTAGAGGTAGACTTACGTTAGACTATTGCACACAGATAGTCGAAGATGTAAGCTGTGGGAACTTCAGGGAAATGTTTAGGTTAGCTCTGAATCGAAATCAGTGGAGGTACGCGTCCAACCAATTCCAAGACGGAAAACCTTATGACGAAAAAAAATAACTGTGCTAAATCACGATGATTAAGCAACTACAAGTATTGGTTTTGCAATATTTTCAACTAATACTGATTTTGCGAATGTTCAAGTGTTGGAGATCTTGGGTGTTGTCAATCCTCGGTAATACATGACTGTCCTTTTTCGTTACGCTATTGAACGGGCGATAGTCAACACAGAATCTTGTTCATCCGTTCTCTTTCTTCACAGGCGATGCCCAAGAACTGTCGAAGCGTTTAATTACACCCAGCCCCTCCATTTCCCCAACCATTCTCTTGGCTTCTTCACGCTAGGCCAATAGTATCCTTCTCGGCTTTTGTCTTATTGATCGGGCACCCCTGATATCAACTTTATGCTTGATTACCGCGGTTTTTTTCAACTGCCACCCGTCAATCGCAAGCACATCTGAGTACCGTCATATCAGATTTTTAAGTTCAGCCAGCTGTTGTTGTTCGGTATTCTGGCATGATTTTATTAACTGGTCCAATAACTTCGAAGAACACTCAGTGGTGAGCAGCTCCATAACGATGCCGGTACTCTCCGCTACGTGAACTACCGAAGAGCGCCACCTCACCGTGGAATTCTTTTTCAGTACGCGTCGAAGTTATTGACGTTTAGGATCCTAATAGGTACATTGTTTAACACTTCTGTCAACGCTTTTTCCACGACTTTTCCAGAGATTCGTCACAGACCTGTTCGATTGCGCGAACAAAACCTTCCCGGATTTTACCATTCAATCGCCCCATTACCACGCTTTCTGTTCTGTCCGGTAGGAGAATATCGTCCGTCAAACAAACCCGCACAGATCCATCGTCCACCTCTTGAATACGGCATCTCTTTGTTCTCTATTCTTAAGATACCTTCTTTCATGTCTAAAGGAAAATCGTACTTGTTCAAAATATGCATTCCTAAGATAGTTTCTCTGCAATGTCCGCTATTATCACATGATGATTGAATATTTTGCTATCAATCCCAATCTTCACGTTTGAAATTCCGTGCGTCTGAATGTCCTCGCCGATCCCTGCCCGGAGACATGTTGTCAAAGTCATCACTTTATTATGGTTACGCATTACGGTAGGGTTCGCAGTTGTCGTAGTGGCCCCGGTATCAACTAAAGACTTAATAAGCTTATCGTTATATTGTCCATATACTTAAATACTGTCCTCGCATATAATTTGCGCTATGCGGATGATGTTCTCCGGGGCACAATCCTTACAAGCCGGCTTTTACCCTCATCGTCGACCTCCTCTAGTTTCTTATTCTCTTTTAGGTTGCTTACGCTGACGCCGGATATGTTCAAATTCTCCACAATTCCAGCATTTTGATCCTTTTCCCCTTGGTCACTGGTCACGAAGAACCCGTCAAATCATTACCTCCATGCTTTCTTGTCCCTGTTCTTCCACACAACATCTAACTTTGACACTGCTACGATGCGATGCCAGCTGTACTACTTCAAACTCCAAAGTATGGGTCAGCGAATCACCCAGGGTTTTAGGCCGGGCCAGTTGTGGTGCTTTCTGGACTTTTCCATCCCGTTTTCTATAGACAACCGTCTATACTGTCAGCTGTTCCAAGAAACTGTTCGGTGCTGATGGATAGGCAAGTCCCACCAAACGAACAATGTCTGTATCGACTCTTGTATATTTTTGTTGGACTTCTGGTAACAGTTTTTATTTGAGCGTGATGCATTTGTTGCAGGCGAGAATCGCCGCACCTTATTTCCAGCTTCGATGCTCAAGCTCATAGTTTCTTTGATCATACGGTACTGCTAAATTATCGGAGTTGTATGCGATTTAATTCGTTCTTTTAATTTCAGTACTTTTTCCGTCTTTCACAAATTTTAAAATAGTTTTTCTTCCATTTTTTCGCCAATTTTCTGACATTTTCTCTTCCATTCTGGGTACTTTGGTTCTCAGAAAGCTTTGTTTTAATTGGTTTTAATTTTCCTGTTAATCCTTGCTCAACCGTTTTTACGTTCTGATATAGTTTTTCCGCGAGTTTTGCAACAGTTGTTACTTTTTTTAATTTTGCTGTGGTCTGGTTCAGTTTTTCCGCATTTTTATTTAGTTACGTGGATTTTTCTAATTTTGCGGCCAGGATTGCACTTTTCTTCCTGTTTCTCTGCGTTTTCTTGTACACCTGACTTGAAGTCGTTCGAAAAGGATAGAATTTCACTATCCATTTTTTTGTTGTTGATTACGAGTTAGTGACATTCAACAGAACATTGTTCAAATGTATTTTTCCTATTATCCCACTACTTGACTTCAGTATAACGAATTTTCTAAATGTCCTTTGGCCTTAATTTACACTAAATACAAGTTTAATAATTATTCTTCACAATCACAAGTATTTACAGATCTTTACATTGGTACTAGCTTAATCACTATTTGTAGACACTAATTTAATCTTCTAAGTACGTCGAATTAAAAACTACTACAGCACTAATATTACTGGTAATTTATTTATCTAACACATTTACATCACGTAAGGGAATTTATATTGGCATTAATTTATGTATATCGAATGTTATTTATGACTGTATTTAAAATAATACTGATCTATTATAACGGGGCTCGCGCTTATGTCCAATAATTCTTTATTCTAATTAAATCAAATCTAGAATGTGCGTCATCAAATCTATTGTATTACGGTACCTATTAATCGTCCTTTTTATCGCAAGGCAGATATTATTGTAATACGATACCTATGAATGGTCCGTTTTATCGCTAAACAGATGAGGCCGATTTAGTAAAAACAGAATAAGCGTATTTTCCAGTACTCTATATACTTCTTGATTATAAGAAGTCGAGTGCGCGCAGCTATCGCGAGAGGTTGTTAATAGTGCTCTACTAATAATATCTACTGCCGTGCTAAAGTGTTTGTTCCAACAAGGCGATCCGCGGTCCTTGTTGGAATATTACCCAGATATTAATTATGGACATGAATCTCACTGCTGTTGCTGTGAAAACGAACCAAAACAAACGCAAAGCATCTGCTTTATCTCCTACAGACAACACAATCGGAGAAACTCAAAAACGCTATCAATGGAACTTTGATAAACATTTACAAAACAATAGATACTACCTACCAGACCACATTGTTGATGATATTAATGGTGATAACGATAACCACGATGCCCAAACAGAAGCTCAAACATCGACACAAACATCTAAACCAATATGCAATAAAGTGCCACCCATATACTTACATAATTCAATAAACTACAAAGAAGTCATCGTTGATATTAATAAAATCGTTACAGATGTTAATTATAGCACGATAACAAGCTACAAATATTTACGAATCAATTTAAATAATGTAGACGATTATCGAAGCCTTACAAAATATTATGTAGATAATAATATCGAATTTCACACATACCAAAATCCCAAAGATAGACCTTTACAAGTAATAATTCGAAATGTTCCAATATCGTTATTACCAGAAGACATATAAGAAGATCTCGTCAATTACAACTTACCAATTATAAACATAAGTCGCTTATATAACAGAGAAAAGCAACCTATACCACTATGTGCTGTAAACCTGATCAATAATGATGGCGCTAAAAAAATTTATGAATTGGAAAAGCCAAAATTAAAAAACGCCAATACCATCGTAAGTGTTGAAGCAAGAAGGAAATCCAAAAATATACCTCAATGCTATAGATGCCAAAGGTATGGCCACATCAAAAATTATTGTAATTTGAGCCCACGCTGTGTTAAATGTGCAGGTAATCATCTGTACACAAGCTGCAATAAGAAAAGAGATGAAAAACCAATTTGCGCTAACTGCGGTGAACAACATCCAGCGAATTACAGAGGGTGCCAACATCACAAATATCTGCAACACAACAATAGTCCAAGCCGCAGCTATCAGAACAGGAATTTAAAATCAACGATCGTTAACCCACAAGTATCGTATGCTAATATCATCAAGAACACACAAGATAACAGGCCCATTGAAAACAACAATAATCCTACAGTAAATGCTTTTATAGAAAATGTGACCAAAATTATTAAAGATTTAATAACGCAATTCTTACCACAGATTAAAACCTTTTTCATCAATAATATCATTCCTAATATATCTAATGGACTTTAAATCAACACACATAAATAATTTAACAATCCTTAACTGGAATGCCAATGGAATAAAAAGAAGCAGATCACTATTCATTGCATTTTTAGCAAGGTACAAAATAGACATTGCCTGCATCACAGAAACCCATCTTGCAAATAACGAACGTTTCAAAATCCCAGGTTACCACATTTACCGCAATGACAGAAATGCAATTGTCGCATCTGGTGGAGTTGCAATAATTGTTAAACGCGCTCTAACATGCTATAAGGTAGAACAAATATATATCAACCTAGAAGTCATAGGAATCAAACTGAATATTAAGGACAATCAATTCGTACACATTAATTGCGTATATCGGCAGCCAAACAAAACATTATTGGAAGAAGATATAGCAAAACTTTTTGTTAAAAATATAATGCAAATGGCTATTGGAGACTTCAACTGCAAACACACATTATGGGGATCCAGAACTAGCAACGCTAGTGGGATTAAACTTTATAACTATTCCACTACATACCTATACCAAGTAGTAGCACCAGAAGAACACACACATCAACCTTATCGCTTAAATCACAAATCAGATATCTTAGACATAGTATTAATTAAAAATTACTATCAACAGATCAAACAAACGGTAATAGCTGAACTTGACTCTGATCACCTGCCAGTATTAATAACCTCCGATGCAACTTCTGAATTTAATCAACCTCTATCTAAACTGATAAAAGGAAAGGTTAATTGGGAAAAATTCCAGGATTACCATAACGGAAATTTGAATAACAACACGAAAATGACAAAACCAACAGACATCGATATGGCAATTTTGCACTTCAATGACACTACAAAAAACAGTATAGAATCTGCTACTACAACGACCACAATCCACCACAGTAAACTAAATTACAAGATACCCCCCAAACATATACTAGACCTCATTAAAGAAAAGTCCATATACCTAAGAGAATGGCAGCGCACTCGCAACAAAAACACAAAGGCCGAAGTAAATAGATTATCACATAGAATAAAATGGGAAATGGATAACTACTACTTTCAGTCTTATAACAACATTATTGCACAATTACAACCTAATGACTCCGGACTGTGGAGGACTACAAAACGACTACTTCAACAACCTGAAACCCTAAGTAGGATTACTGAAGATAACACCATATACGAAACAGACGAAGAAAAAGTGCAGATATTTGCTAAATATTTCGAAAATACATTTACCCTCACAATCTGTGAATACAATAGAGGGTTTGTTACTGACATAAATACATACGTTGAAATACATAAACCAATAATTACTGAACGACACAAACCAGTTACAACTAAGGATATAATTAAGGTAATTAAAACTCTTTCAAACAATAAAGCTCCTGGTCACGATTTAATAACAAATCAAATCAATAAAAATCTCACAGAAAAAGCAATAGCATTTCTCACACGTCTCTTTATTGCATGCTTGCGTACTGGAAATTTGCACACATAATAGTATTCCATAAGCCTGGGAAACTAAAAAATAAATTGGAAAGCTACAGGCCTATAAGTCTACTTTCGGGTATAGGTAAAATCTTAGAAAAAATCATTCAAGAGAGACTCAATGAAAAAATTGAGGAGCTTTTACTTATCCCACCCATACAATGTGGATTCAGGAAAGGTCACTCTACCACGCATCAACTACTAAGGATAACAGAGATCATCGAAAAAGGATATGAAGAGAAAAAATACACAATGGCTTTATTTTTAGACATAGTAAAGGCGTTTGATAAAGTGTGGATAAATGGGTTAAAATACAAGCTTCTTAAACAAGAATTACCACCATATTTAGTTGCGATATTACACTCATTTCTTGATGACAGAACCTTTGCTGTAGGAATTAACAATAAAACATCCAGCATACGATCAATAAACTCTGGCGTTCCACAAGGGAGTATTCTTGGACCGACCCTATATAATATATTTACTGCCGACATCCCAACACTACCAACAGCTGAAATTGCAATGTACGCTGACGACACAGTTATAT
The DNA here is from genome assembly GCA_036346225.1 of Platerodrilus igneus. Lineage (NCBI taxonomy): Eukaryota > Metazoa > Arthropoda > Insecta > Coleoptera > Lycidae > Platerodrilus > Platerodrilus igneus. Next base: position 2,748,076 of record JARFIW010000731.1, on the reverse strand, counting down.
TGACCCAAGACAGTGATCTAAACACGTCAGTGGCTAAACTACAAACAGCTATTAATAACATAAATGAGTGGTTTAAAAAGTGGGGCATTACTATAAACCCCAATAAGACCGAAGCTAAAGTATTTTCCCTTAAACACAACCTAATTACCAAAAATGTAATAATTGTCAACGAAGAAACTATTGTCTGGAATGCCACCGATAAAGCTGTAAAATATTTAGGATTATACTTGGATACACGACTTAGCTGGAAATATCACATCAACTAAAAACTTAATCAAGGCTATACAAGATTGTCACAACTTTATCCAATAATCAACCGTAAATCATCATTACGCTTACCATGTTCAAGTTTGATCTACAAATCCGTCATACGTCCACTATTAACCTACGGTTGCCCGGTATGGCTGGCAACAACCAAAACAAATTATAAAAAGTTACAAACATTTCAGAACAAAGTACTTCGAATAATACTAAACGCTGAGTGGTTTGTTAGAAATACGCAAATACACGAAGAACTAAACATACTGCCAATTAAAGCATATGTGTTTAATATTGCAAAAAAATTTTTCTCAACCACATTAGAAAGCAAAAATGCAAAATACTTTAAACTCAGCGAAAAAAACATGCACACCCGGTTAAAAAGAAAACTACCACAGGATATACTAAATATAGGTAACTAAAAATAATAATATTTTGTGCACTCACGAAGAAGGAAAAATTGCGGATCCGACTTCAGAAAAGACTGCTTCTATGTTAAAGTAATATTAATTAAATCTACTATGTAAAACATTTATTTGTTGATCTAGTAAACTATCTAAATAAAAAAATATATATACTTCTTAATTACTATTATACTCTATGCTACCTCGGACAATTTCAAGCGTCTCGTGCATTTTGTCTTCCATATCTGTACAGTAGTACATACCGATTCCGTTGGTCCACTACAAGCAATATTTTCCGCATCGGTTCTCTATTTAAAATTCGTTTGCCCAACGTCAAACCGTGCATAGTAGTAGGCATCTTTACTTATTGTACAGTATTGCCCGAAATAAACAGTACTGAAATTGTAATTGTTTTGTATATTTAAAAAATACATCTTATTGACACTTTATTATATGTTCTAAATGTGCACCTCCTCGTTCGAGACAGACTTCATAACGATGTTCTAAGTTTCTGGTCATGTTATTGAATAAGGGTTGTCTCAGGGCTGCGAAGAAGATTCTAACGGCATCCTTTAATTCATCGATGGTTTGTGGTGCCCGTTTAAAAACGGCATTTTTAGCCATGCCCCAAATGTATGCGTCTGGAGGTGTGAGGTCTGGAGAATGTGAAGGATAAGGGAAGTCAGTAAGTACGGACCAATGATTCCGTGTCCGGAAACAGCACACCAGACACTCACTTTTTCACTATGTAAAGGAACCTCTTGAACCTCATCGGGTCTGGCAAAGCCCAGAAATCGATTTGTGCGACGATTCACATAGCCTGAAAATGTGCTTCGTCTGAAAACCAAACATTTTTCAAAAATTCAGGATTTTCATACTGTAACGCGAGAATTCTGGCGCAATATTCCACTCTACTGCGATAATCCCGAGGATGTAGTTGTTGATGTACCTGAATCACATACGAAAATGTACCCAGCTCCTTCAGGATTCTTTGAAAGGAAGTTCTTTTTAAATCAAGTTGTAACGCTGTCCTTGCCTGGCTGACTTTCGGATTTTCTAAGATTTGCTCAAAACACGTTCATGGTTATTGTTGTTGTTAACTGTCCTGGGACGCCCTGAGTTTCCTTTTCGTTGGCACAATACACTACATGTATTTCTAAACTTTTCAATAACCTTCAAAATTACAGCATTACTTGGAGAACGTTTATTAAACCTTTGTGTGAATTGATCAGACACGTATAGCAAACTTGCACCATTACGTCGGCCGATTCCGTATGAACGAAAATAATGCTCTACCAGAAACACTTTCTCCTCTGTACTTAACACCATTTTTAACAATTAGGCCCTACTAATTACTTGTTTGAGGTTTACTTGACAGGTCTATACTAGCTAACTTGAGTGTGACAGCGCACGCATAAAAACACCGCCAACTTAGTTTCAGTACTGTTTATTTCGGGCAATACTGTATTATCTGTATTATGATGCATATATTTTGCCGTTAGCTGCTTTTTAGAAGATATTTGACCACATCACGATATTCTGAATTTCTTATTTTGAAACCAACGTTGCCAATTTTACTTCAAATACGTATCAAAGTCACATTACTATTAGAGTACAACGTAACCTGAAAACTAATATGTTAAAATTGTAGAATTATTATACACGTATTGTAATTTTTGCGGACACTCCTGGGATCTGTTTGTATTATTTATCACCCCAGCCTAATATTGCGATATTGTGCTTTATCCAGTTGTTTAATAATAGCGCCTGATGACAGGTATTTAGGGATAAAGGTAAACAATGACTAGTTTTAATTTCATACATTTTAACTACGTAGGTATTTTCAGATTGTTTTGTTGATTGGAGTAACGGGTGCCTGCAGATGTGATGTAATGGTGAAAATGAATACTGAAGACATTCAAGACATGGAAAATGTAATTCTTCTTAAAATTCTCGATAGCAAGACGAGGAAAGTTCGATCGTTTACGATCATCGGTGAAAGTTATATCAAAATTTATCTACATTATGCATCACTGAGACCTCGAGATATGTCTCAGAAAGGATTTCTTCTAAAATATCAAAACGGAAAATGTTGCACAAGTGTAATGGGAATTCACAGCATAAGTTCTGCACCTGGGAAAGTTGTAGATTTTTTGAAATTAACTAACTCGAAAGAATATACGGGTCACTCATTGAGACGCACCTCTGCAATATTGTTAATTGATGGAGGAGGAAATTTGGAATCTCTTAAGCGGCACGGAGGATGGAAATCGAGCAGTGTAGCAGAAGGGTATATTGAAGAATCTTTGAGAAAAATGATAATGTCCAAAAGATTTTAAATTTAAGTGAATTAGTAGTTGTATCTGGAACAACCAACGATTATATGTCAGAAGGACTCGTGGTAGCGCAGTCTACTATTACGAATGCACATCAAGAGACTGACTCGATAATGCACGGCTTTAATTTTGAAAATGCTACCCTTAAAAATTGTACACTTAATATTACCTTGCAAAATAAAAATGACGTTTAGCTGTTATATATCCTTATTCATATTTATTTTGTGTTACTTATTTGATGTTATCATGAAAACACTTTTACCTCCGGCGGCTAGAAAAGGAAAAGTTAAACTGTCGTCGGAGAAAAAGTGACACTTTGCGCAAGCCGGCTCAGTTAAATAATGACATAATATTTTAACGTTTGAAGAAAAAATTATTTTCTAGCCAGTACGCGCAAAAGTGGCCCAATTGTAGATTCAAGGCATATTATATGTACGTATGTTATAGTTCTATTTTTTAATTTGAGTAGTATATTCGCATATTTTTGTTAAAATGCTTGTGTTGATACGATTGGCGTTCCACCTAAAAGAACTGTTTATTAACCGTGTGTATTAGGCCGAATCGAACATTACAAAGCTACGTAACTGTGTGCGTGTAATTGGGATTTACTGTGGAAGAAGGTGACAACGTGACGGAAGCTTATTTAGAGACGAAATTGCAGTCCAAAGTTTAGTTGCAGAAAAAGCACCGATGAAAAGTGGTGTTCAGGAGTTAGACAAGCAACGCGGCAGCTATAAAATTGCCTCACAAATCTTGATGGTGTCTAAACCGGGAAGAAAACATTTTATCAAGTTTATCCCATACCGCATGCTGGTTAAGCTAACCAATCTTAACTACAAAAAATAGCGCACTACTGTCAATGATTCAAGAACTACTTGGAGATAACACTGGCATTTTAGTTCAAGCTTCTTCACAGATGGAGTTTCACCTTGGTGGATATGTTAATAATAATCAGAACTACTGGACCCGTAGTACTGAAAATCTTCACGACATGGCGTATAGCAAGTGTTTTTAAGGCAAAGAATAGTCTAATTGCTTTTTTAAACAACTGCGAATACTGCTATCTACCAAGAAGTTATCTAACGGTTCTACTCCTACTGCAGGGAGATGTGCGCGACTACTGGTTGCAACAGTACCTTACCGCATGCCATACTGCTTTCTAATACGGAAATGCTACAGAATTTTTTTGCTGAAAGAATTATTTCTAAAGGATTGTGACTACTAAGATCCTTGTTCTTTCTGCGGGGCTACTTTAAAACAATCTTTAATAGGAATAAGCTACACACCCTGTAGCAATTGAAAACAAACGACTAATGCCATCCAGGAAAGAGACAGGTAGGTGAACGCTAAAAAAAGTAGTCATAAAAGTTGTCAAAACGGGTTAGTAAGGGCATAAAAATGGACGAACGTCGGTTTCAAAATCTGGGATAATTATGTACTTTGTAATTTTTTGCAATATAGACTAAAGCAAATTAAAACGCCCTTTTTAAGTTGAAGATGCTATAGTTCTTAAATCCGTCTAATGTGATCAATACATTTCTTATGCAGTATCATGCCCTAAGTTTATTGATTGATATGTTTATTAAACCTTTAACGGCTATAGATTTATGCAATGACCGACCAGATATTAAATTCACCTTCTTGTTCTTCCTTAGGCAATAATTTTTGAGGTTATCGACCATCTTAAAATTTATCGTTTCTAAAGATTAATTTTCTCATGTATTATTCAATATCTAATTATCGCTTAGTGTTAAGTTAGGAAATATCTGAAGATTTAAAATTTTTTGTTTAAAAGAATTTGCCCTTAGAATTGGTTATTAAAAGCCTGTCCCGTATTTTTAACAGTCTAATTATACCTAACACGTAGTAATTTTCTTTTCATCAACAGCTGACTAATTTCTCTTTCCTCTATTTTTTAATAATAAGATAATAAAACCAAAACCATGAATCACTCTAATGACAGTTTTAAAAAGATGAACACGTAAGATCATTCCAAAATAAAGAGTTGTAAAATACTGCATGTATTAAAAATTCGCAGCTTATCGCTTTAGGCAATTTGATGTAGAATATGCAGATAATGTATAGTCGGGACCAGAAAAGAATACAATCGCGTGATCTTTTGTATTCCTGTGAATGAATATGAATTTCTGAAGTCAAATAACCATCCATTTACATTCATTGAGAAGTGCTATATAAGAAAGTAACATTGTTACTTCTATTTTATTTCCAAACATTTCGACTAGTGTAGAATTTAGTAGTCATCACAAATACGCTTTTATTTAATTAGTCGCTCTAGAATTATCAAAATCCCAATATATATCATGTGTTCTAAAAGAAATACGTTAAATTTAGTTTGACAACAGCGCAAGTTCGACAGATTTTAGAGTAACAATTGTCCAAATGAAAACGCACAAATTTACATATTTAATATAATAAAATGTTAATAATCATGTTATACCACAAATTAAATTTTTTCACATGCCGTACTATTCCATTTCGAATGGACCTGCACCTTGCCGAAGTTCTAGATTACTGGAACAGGTGAAATGGCTTGCGTGTTCTAATGAGTTAAAGAGCCAAACTACAGGTCCAACCAAAGTAGTAGGGTCGTTAGTGAGGAACCAGACTAAGACAGGTCCCCGAAAGAGGGAAGCGGCTCTTTCGGTACTTAGATTGGTAGAGACTATAGGGGTCGGTATGACAGTCTAAGACATACTACCACGATGTGGAAAGCAACGGGAAACCACCATATTACCTCCCAAGTACACGGCGTACTTAAATTGAAATAAACGTGATGGCATTATCTGGGGTAAAAGATTCCGGAGTTAAAATAGTCCCCCATTCGGATCTCCGGGAGGCAGAGATGAAATGGGTCATGGGTCAACTGGGTCACTGGGTCCAAGTGGGTCACTTTTTTGTTTGGGTCACTGGGTCAGTGGGTCCCTTGTACTGACCCTGATTGACCCAGCGACCCACATTGACCCAGTGACCCAAATTGACCCGGTGACCCAAACCGACCCAGTGACCCAAACTGACCCAATTGATTCAGAAACAAATTGAATTATTGAAGTCATACTTTCAGCTCAATTTATTAACTATTTTCACAAATGCATAAGCTTATTGGTGCCGTTGGTTGCTAGCATTTGTTTTATATTTCAAGTAAACGCTAAAATGTTTTGTAATCAATACATCGCTTTTTATATAATATGAAACGCATTTCTACATGTTTTTCAAGAAACATGCTGTGGCGATGTGCCGCGAAAATGCAGTGTTATGAACGTATACAATTTTGTATGTTCAAATAATAGTATTCTTTCCCATAAGAACTGAAATAATTTGTAGCAAAAATCTTAATATTATATACCCGGTTATTTTAAGTGTCCATTATTTTTGTAATTTTTGTAATAAACATCACCTTAATTGTAATTTAAACCTTATACATAAGTGCTGACTTTTATAAATCTCCGTGAGACCGAGTTTCCTGATAAGACTAATTAACTAAAAGAATGATGAAGATAATATAAAACAATGTTCCTGTATCAACTCGATGTCAGAAAACGGGATTATTCAATTTATATTTTATTGCGTCTGTCATTGAAAAATATTTTGATCATTTAGTATATTTAATTGTTAAACATTCTCACACTAATTAAAATTGTCTCGGACTGCAGCTACTCCTTCTGCCAGATAGTTCTGAGATTTATTTTGTAACTGTAATTTGTAGAACAGCACATATTTGTTAAAAATTAATAATAAAATTTTCAAATTTCATAATCGGTTATTCGATAAAGCTCGCCCACTAATTGAAGACATCACAGAGGGCCAATTTGAGACAGTAAGAAAATTTTTGCGACTGCATCAATTTGGGTCAATTTAGGTAACTGGGTCAATTTGGGTCACTGGGTCAATGTGGGTCAATTTGGATCACTGGGCCAATTTGGGTCACTGGGTCAATGTGGGTTAATTTGGGCCACTGGGTCAATGTGGGTCACTGGGTCAATGTGGGTCACTTGGGTCATGGGTCACTGGGTGGTGGGTCACATCCTTATTTGGGTCACTGGGTCATGGGTCACATTTTAGGTGACCCATTTCATCTATGCCGGGAGTGCACTACTTTGGAGGATGCGATTGGAAAGTCCAGAATAAGAGCGGGGAACATTTTGCGAGTCAGAGTGTGGAATGTTAGAAGTATGAAGCAAGTAGGTAAGCTTGAGAACCTAAAAATGGAAATTAATAGGTGAGAACTAGACATAGGTAGGGATCAGCGAAAGTCGGTGACAAGAGGCGGGGGATTTTTGGAATGGAGGCTTCAGGGTAATTCATACAGGAGCAGAGGAAGAAAATTCGGGTGTGGGAATAGTTATGCGAAAAAAGATAGGACACTGTGTAGAAAATTACTTACAAAAGAACGAAAGAGTACTCATGGTTAGATTAGAAAATAAACCGGTAAACACAGTAATAATACAAGTATACATGCCCACCTCCAGCTACAGTGACAAAGAGGTAGAAACGATCTACAAAGATATCGAAGACATATTAAGATACGTAAAAGAACATGAAAATTTAATAATTACGGGGGATTTTAATGCAGTGGTAGATGAGGGTAGGGAAAGAGCGGTAGTATGTTTATTTGGTTTAGGCACGAGAAACGACAGGGGAAATGATCTAGTAGAATTTTGTGACAAGAACAATTTAATCATCACAAACACATTATTTCAACATCATGCTAGAAGACGATATACGTGGAAGATGCCAGGAGATATAGGAAGATATCAAATAGATTACATTCTTGTTAGGCAACGGTTTAGGAATCAAGTAAAAGACTGTAAAAGCTACCCAGAAGCAGATATAGACACTGATCACAACATCGTAATTATGAAGGCCGCACTTAAATTTAAGAATGTGAAAAAAAGAAACGGAAAAAAGCAGTTTGACTTTGAGAAACTAAAAGATAAAGATATTTAAGAAAGATTCGAAAAAAAGTCAAATGAATTGCTGAAAGATATCGGAAAAATATCTGATACTAAGGAAGTAGAAACAGAATGGAATAACATCAACTCCAGCTTAGAATAGCGGCCAGAAATATTCTGGGGTGTACACAAAAAGAAAATAAGAAACTATAGATAACAAAGGATATCCTGAATTTAATAGAAGAAAGACGAAAATACAAAAATAAATCAGACGAAACAGGAAAACAGAGATACAAAGCCATAAAATGGGAAATTATTCGCAAATGCGAACGATGGATTGATGAAAAGTGCAAAGAGGTATAAACTAAGATGGAAATAGGAAAGGCAGATGAAGCATACAAACCAATTAGAATCAATTATAGGGATATAAAACCGTATAGCAAAAATATAAAGGACGCGGTGGAAACGTCATTATAGAAAATGTAGAGAAAGTGGATAGATGGCAAGAATATATAGGGAATTTATATCCGGGAGCAGAACTAACAGCATTAGAACAGGAATCAGACATTGAAAATGATGACTTTAGATATCATATACTTAGAGATGAGTTTGAATTAGCATTAAAGAGTCCGAAAAATGGTAAGGCGCCGGGTACAGATAAGGTGCAAGCAAAAACTCTAAAAGTCGCTGAACAAGCAGTAACAGAACGTCTGTTCCAACTTGTAAGCTACATGTACGAGACAGGCGAGATCTCCAAAAATTTCAAACGTAACATCATAATAACTATACCAAAAACGAAAGGCGCAGGTAGATGTGAAAATTGTCGAACAATAAGTTTGACAGCATACGTGTCAAAAATATTAACTAGAATTGTACAAAGACGAATGGAAAAACCAGTTGAAGAAATACTAGGAAAAGATCAATTTGGGTTTAGGCGAAACAGGAGAACACGGGAGGCTATTTTAACTTTGAGAATGATAATGGAGAAAACAATAGAAAAGGGGGAAAGCGTGTACATAGGGTTTGTAGATCTGGCAAAAGCATACGACAATGCAAAATGGAAAAAAATGTTCGAAATACTCAAAAAGATTGAAATCAGTTATATGGATAGACGAATAGTACATAGCTTATACAAAGAGCAAACAGCAGTAATAGAATCAGAGCGGAAACGTAGAGAAGTAAACATTTGGAAAGGGGTGAGACAGGGATGTGCCCTATCCCCATTAATTTTTAACTTGTACATTGAAGAGGCAATGAATAATGTCATGCAGGAAGACATTTGGAATTACTATGCAGGGACAAAAAATTGACATGCTTAGATTTGTACATGATATAGCGATATTAGCATCTAGCAAGGAAGAGTTAAAAGCTGCTCTTAATGAAATGGAAACGGTTCTAACAAAGAGATACTGTATGAAAATTAACAAGAATGAAACAAAGGAGGGGAAAATAAATCAAAAACAAGAATACGAATAGGTAACAAGAACTTGCGAGGAGTTAAGGATTTCTACTACCTAGGAAGCCAAATAACGCAAGATGGGAAAAGCGCAAAAGATATAAAACAAAGATTAGCACAAGGTCGTGCTATATTTAACAAGAAAAAGCAACTACTGTGTTCAAATACAACAAACATAGAAACAAGGAAAAAATTGCTTAAAACATATGTGTGGAGCACAGCACTGTATGGATGTGAAGCCTGGACAGTAGGAGAAGCGGACAGGAAATAGGTAGAAGCCTTTGAAATGTGGTGCTACAGACAAATGATGAAGATTTCATGGATAGATAAAGTTAAGAACAAAGAGGTACTAAAAATGGTAGGGGAAGAAAGAAATATGTGGAAAACGGTAAAAATGGAGAGATAGGCCGCATACTACGGCATGAGGAAATAGTGCGGAATATAGCAGAGATAGGAAAAGAGAAGTAGAGGTAGACCTAGGTAAGACTATTGCACACAGAAATTGAAAGATGTAGGCTGTAGGAATTTCATGGAAGTGTGTAGACTAGCTCAGAATAGAAATCAATGGAGGTACGATTCCAACTAGTACCAAGATGGCTAAACTAATGACGAAAAAATAACTGTACTTAAACATGATGATTATTATAAGAAACTACGGGTATTGGCTGTGCAATATTCTCGAATAATGTTAATTGTGTGAAATGATTTACTGGAAAACTATTAATTCGTCTAACGTCTAAGTGTTGGGGGATCTTGGCTAACCCCCTTCACATACCGTTTATTTACAATTCCAATGCTCCACCCGAAGGTAGTACATTGGCCAGGAGACGAGTTTTTTGTTGCCTGGAAATTTAGAATTTTGCCGAATCCTTGCCGTTCCAGGCGAGGTAGGGATCTTTAACGTGCGTGACAAACACTCACACACGGGACCTCCATTTAACCTCTCATCCGAACGAGGGCGTAATTTTTGTGAAAAATGCTAACCGCCATTTTTCAAGCAGTCGGCCGTGCCGGGATTTGAACTCAGGACCTTGGGATCCGTAGTCTTACGCTTACTACATTGATCTACGGCGACGCCTATCCCCCTTCACATACCACTGAATCTCGGTGAAATAGGGCATATAATTAGAAAACACTAGAAGGGGATCCGAGCTCTATATAGGTTGTTTGGGAATTTCGGGAAACTGTGTAGGCTAGCTTAAAATATAAATAAATGCAGCTACATGTCCAACCAGTTTTGAGATGAAGAACCTAATGACGAAAAAATAAGCGCAGATAAATCTGATGATTATTATAAACAACTACAAGGGTTGGTTGAGAAATATCTGCAACTAACGTTGACTGTGCGAAAATGTATATTGTAAAAAATTTTAAGCGGCAAATGTTCAAGTGCTGGGGGAACTTGGCAGCCACAGGCTGCTTACCCTTCTTCACGACCACTGACAGTCGGAGAAATAGGGTATTAAATTGTAAAACAATAGAAAGGAACCGAACTGCATCTAACAAGAGAGAACGGCGCTTATGATCAAAGAAAACAAACATAGAAACAAGAAGAAAGTTGTTGAAAGCATACGTGTGGAGCACAGCACATATGCCTGTGAAATACGGGCAGTAGGAAAATCAGACAGAAAAACGGTAGCAGCCTGTTGGAATGTTGTACTTCAGATGTATGAGGATGATAGCATGGAGAGACTAAGTTAATAACAAGTAGGTTATAGAAATTGTAGGGAATAAATATATCTGTGGAAAAAAATAGGAGAAATAGTAGGGCAGAATACGTTCTATGTCATTTTTGGAAAATGGCACGGGATATATTACAAGCAGAGATAGGAAAAAGGAAGTAGATGTAGACCTATATCAGATAGTGATAGATGCAGATTGTGCAAATTTCAGGGAAATATGTAGGTTAGGTTCAGAATAGGAAACAATGGGACTACGGGTCTAACCAGTTCCAGGACTGAAGACCTAATGATGATGATATGCTTTCTAAAATCATTTGAACCACAACCTACCGAAGAATAGTTAGGCACTGTAATTCCGTTACGGTAATTGTTCCAGGCTCTTTGGCTTTTTTACGCATGTAATAATTTATAACCGTGTTCTTAATAATCATTATTTTCGTTTTTTATATAAAGGGAATTTTTAATATTTTTATTTGCATTTTTTTGTGAAATAAAGCATTTTTATTTCTATCATTTTCTAATATCCTAATTGACGATAACTTTATTTCCGCTATTAATTACCGGTAATTATCGGTAATCAGAAATTTTACTTCAGTGTATTCGTACTCAATTAAAATGTCCGAAGCTTTAGACTAGTACCGACTTACTTACTGCATATTGCTGTTGCAGAGAAAAATTGCAGCTTTCATCTAAGCTATTAATATTTGGTGTATAGTGGATTTTTAATAAAAACTAAATTTATAGTAGCTTTTAAACTGTTTTATGAACTATTTAAGAATCTACAATTGGGAATTCTCTAGGAATAGATAATAAAAAAAGCAACAATTACATAAAAAAGAAAAATTTTCATTAATTCCAAAAAGTAAAACTCCAAAAATGAGAGAATAGTGTGGTAATAAAAATCTATAAATATACTTAAATAACAGCAAGTATAATCAGCGAAATTACACAAAATGGGAATAATATTGCGCCATTTGTGTAATTATAATTATAATGCAAATAATAAATATAATTCTCATTAGGAAATAATATATGTTATTTACAAATAAATGGCAAAAAGTGACGCTCTTCAAATAATTATACAGGTATAAATCCGAACTTAGTACTTGACAATTTTAAATACGTTCAAAGTCAGGATAGTAATGGTCAATTATATACTGTGTGCATGAATTGCCCATCTAAGCTACCGAAATATGTTTATTCCATAATTTTAACTTCGCAAACTCTTTTGTATGTTAGTAATCTTATGAATATAACGTTTTTTATTTTGACAATTAAAATTTAACACTTACTGCAGGTCTGTATATATTCACACCTCAATCATACTCAGGTTCATTAGATCCTAAATTTTAAATATATGTTAGGTTGTTAGGAGATACTTGTTAGTGATTAACTGTACAAATAGTTGTAATATATCAATCAACGCCGTTAAAAGATGGCATTCACTTGTAGAATAATGCCACGCTATTGCAAAATACAGTCAGCGACTCCTATGCAAATTTCTTTTGGCAAAATAGTTTCAGATGCGTAGAACGTTCCAAAACGAATTGTGTTCAGTAAACCTACAAAAAAAAAACACTTGCCATAGACTCTAAAAATTAAAACCTTAGGACACATTTAGCGTCATGTACAAGGTGAATCATATCGAACTTTCCGATTTCAAAGAAGTACGTAATAAAAACAAAGCAAGATGCAATGAACATTATTTTATTATTTGAAAGAACATAGAATGCAGGTTTATTTTATTATGATTTGAAAATACTAGCTTCTAAATATCTACCCCCATTGTCTAAACACTGACGAAACCTTTCCTGGAAGTTTTCCACGACTCTGTGAATCATATTGAGAGGAATAGCATTAATTTCTTCAGTGATGGCAGCCTTCAGTTCATCGATAGTTCGGAGACGATGCTTGTACATTTTTTCCTTGAGGTAACCTCAAAGAAAAAAATCGCATGAGGTTAAATCAGGCGATCTGTGGGGCCACCCAATGTCACCTCGAAAAGACATAAGACGGCCGGGAAACATTTGCCTTAGAAGTTTCCATTGAACAATGAGATGTTTGGGACGTAACACAATCTTATTGGAACCCAATGTTTTCATTTCCATGGTTTTGCAATAATTCGTCCGCTTTTGGTTTCAAAAAAATTTCAATCATGTGACAATACCGAGCAAAAGTCACTGTCACAACTTCGCCATCTTCTTCGATAAAGTATGGACCCCACACACCAAAATCTCCAACAGCGTACCACACTGTTACTCAAGGGCTGTGGAGTGGTCGTTGGTGAAGTTTCCGAGGGTTATTCTTCGCCCAATAGCGAAAATTTTGTTTATTAACAGTTCCGGCCAGGTGAAAATGGGCCTCATCACTAAAGATCAAAACAGCAGTACGAGGAATACTCTGCAGAATGTCACGGCACAAATTTTTTCGTGTGTCAAAGGTCTCTGGCACTTAACTCTTACACTAACTGCATCTTGTATGGGTGCAATTGAAGGTCTCTACGGAGGATTCTTCTGACACTACTGGCAGATAATCCCACTGAAGCAGCGTGTTTACGAGCAGATTGCTGGGGGGGACTGTTGAATTGAAGCCTGTACTCTATCCACGTTTTCTGCTGGCGTTGAAGTCCTAGTTCGCCCTACTGGTTTTCTTTTTAATGCCGAAGATGTCACTCTAAAATTAGTTACCCAATTCTTAATTGTTGGTCCAGTGGGGATGGGATCGTGACGACCAAGGGCAAAGTGTACACGAAACGGACGCTATGTTGTGATCACTAATTCACCATTTCGAATAAACTTTCCACCACGAACGCTCGATGTTGACCCGATCAAGCTATTGCTCACACTAAAAACTGCATGTCATGGCGCGTCTTTGACGACGCCATCCCCACCCTTCCACTCCCTCTAGTGTTAGGGCAATGACCTTGTGAAATCGGAAAGTTCAATATGAGACCCAGTATAATGAAATCTCATCTGTATCATTTGTTTAAGCTTCAATTTTTAGCTTTTATTTATATAGCTATAATTTTTAGCAATTTCAATTTTAAGCTTCAATTTCAAACTTCAATTTTTCCATTATTCATCATCGCGGTTACTTGCCTATTACTAAACCTTTGTTCCTGCTATGCGCCTTTTTCAACAATGTGTTTGTTTTCCCCCTTACTCCTTCATTCGTTTTTTCCGCGCACTGGTGTATACATCTGTCTGCTTCTAAACGTCATTGCATATTTTGCGTCATTTTCTTCTTCTTTACGAATCTTTTTTATTCCTTACAAACTCGTGATTTTCGTTTGTAGAACCGACCATTATCAATAGACAACCAATCGTTGATCTCATCATCTCTTTGCCACACGCTATCGTATATTTTTTAGATAAACTTAATCACTGCTATTCATTTTAGTTATCGATTTTAACTTTGATTGCGAGGGGTTTATCACTTGGAAGATATGGCGTAGAATGTTATCAAATGTGTTCCAATGTCGTCAAATGTCTTCTAATGTTGTCAAATGTCATCAAGTTTGGTCAAATGTCGTCAAATGTCTTCAAATGCTGTCATATGTCATTAGATGTGGTCAAATGTCGTTAAATAACTTCAAATGTTGTCAAATGTCGTCAAATGTTGGTCAAATGTCATCAAATGTCGTTAAATGTCTCTAATGTTGTCAAATCTCATCAAATAAGGTTAAATGTCTTCAAATGTTGTCACGTGCTATTAATGTTATAAAATATCCAAATGTTGTCCAATATTGTGTCTTTTAAATATGGTTAATTATTACTATTCTCAAACAAAGTATGAAGTGCTTATTAAAATATTTCAAAGATGGAAGGTGAATTTAACATTTCAGATTTTGTACATACTATACAGATAGAGGCAGTTGTTTTGAATTTGCGGCATATTCCACAGTCGAGTGTTTTAAGTGTGAATTGAAGATTATGATATTGAACCTTTACTAAAACATATTTCATAAATAACACAATACCTTTATATCAACTTAACCCCACTCCCACCCCTCAAGTCCTTTCTCAATTTCCCATTCAAGAATTTCAGCAATAATTGACGGATGTTGTATTGCTGGAATTATCATACACACATATTGTACAGGGTGTCCCAAATTGATTGCGGTTAATGGATAACACTATTATTATTAAAGATACAATAAAGCTGTTGCGTATTAATGGATCAACGCTTTGAGATCGATTCAATGACGAAATCAGAAATGAGTGATCTTCTTTTGTTTTCAAATTATAGCCAAGAATACAAATTTTTAACAATTCTATTAATTCCTATAACTCGTTTGCTTGCAAAAATATTTAAAAAACACTGTGAAAGTTTTTGACACGGACAATTTATAAAGTTTATTAACAGTTCATGAGAACGGATGCAATACTTTGTATCCGAGACGACGGTGACACTGCAGGTGACAGGTCACAGACGGTCAAGATACCGCAATTACCAAGAAAGTAAGATTATAACATTGTAACAATGAATAGAATTAAGAATAAGCAGACATGAGCTCTGCAAGTTCCATGTGAGGGGGTAGGGACATCATAAAAAGCCCGGGAGCTCCAAGACCCGGCAGTCAGTCAAAGTATTAAATTTTAACATTGCAGTTGCTTA
Organism: Platerodrilus igneus; assembly: GCA_036346225.1. Taxonomy (NCBI): domain Eukaryota; kingdom Metazoa; phylum Arthropoda; class Insecta; order Coleoptera; family Lycidae; genus Platerodrilus; species Platerodrilus igneus. The sequence continues at coordinate 2,732,413 of JARFIW010000731.1, read as the reverse complement.
GGATACTCAAAATAGTACATTTAATAGTTATTTTCGATTTAGAGTAATTTAAATCAAGTTTTGTAAAATTCCACAATTAATGTCTGTTTAAAATAAATTTGTTAAGAAGTTTTGGAAGTGGTTTTTAAAAACACAGCTCACAAGGCCCGAACCTTAACTCGCGTTGACTACCACTTTATTTAAAAGCTGTTTTGGTGAGCTTTTCAAAAGTATGTTGCTTATATTGTTACTTTTTCAAGTGGCCGTTTTATGTTATGTTTTCTTTATAATAAATTAATTTATAATATTGGTTATAAATAGTTGACCGCGCAACTAAAGGTAAACATAAAATGACAATTAAATTATAAAAAACCGTTAACTACAATTATTAAAAATAGAATAAATACGTATTTCAACCACTGAGTGATAATCATCAGTGGAACTTATCTAATACTAATGTGTGTAAACACTTCTATCGCTAATTTTTAAAAAAATTTTAATTTTAATTTTAGAATCTTATAGAGTTTCACTTTAAAGTTTATTCAAAATTAAATTTTTTGAGTTTTGGAATTTTAACTTTAAGTTCGTATAAATTGTTGAAAAGCGGAATATCTGACGAAGACTTAACCTATTTTTAATAGTTTTCTGGCTTTATTCTAGTTCAAACTTCGAAATTTAAATACCAAATGCCGATATTTTAAATTATAGCAGAATTACACGTAATTGATGCATATTTAGGAGGCCAGATTAATTTTAAAATCGATTATCTGAGAAACTATTGAAAGTGTCTAACGCGCCTTTTTAAACATTCCTATTCTATTTTTCAACAATTTATCCGAATTCTTAAGAAGTTTAAATTTTGACTTATCTTTAAAGTCAAATATATCAATCAATCAAATCTATAAATTCCCTTGCGGGGTAACCAAACCTATCACGTCTTTCTGGCGAGAGTAGGGTAGTTCTAGACTACTAACTACTTTTACTCCCTTCACCATTCACAATCTTTCTCCACATCCTTGATCCCTATACATTTCCTTTGCCTCTGCAACATTCGTACATTGCTATTGGCATGCGCTTTTATTCATCCGACTTCTCACCTGTGGTTCTTTCAGTACCTTATCTACTACATTGCAGCTCTACCAGTTACCTTACTCGAATATATACTCTTGGTAAGTTTAACCTCATTCATTTTTTTACACGTGTTCAAACCATCCAAGCGTGCTTCGCTCGCTCAACTCCTTAAGAGTCACTTGCACCCCACACCTGTTCTGACCCATTCATTTGGCACTTTATCTCTCAATGTTTTCCGCACACTTTTCTTAGGAGACTCTATTCCTGCAGCATTTATACGACTAACATGCTTCTTCTGCCACGCCCACGTTTCGTTTCCATACAGATTAGTTGGCACACGCACACTGTTGTAAATGACCAGCTTTGCATTATGTTCAATCCTTCATTCCTGTTCACTGCCCACATACTTCCAGACAGTTTTCTTCCAGTATTTGTCCTTCTTTCTATTTCACCAACCAGTTTTCCATTACTCAAAAACTCTATCAAAGGTACACGAAATCATTCACTTTCTCTATTGTGCCATTTTACATTCTAAATACAAAGTTATCAATTCCGCCATCTCTGTCAAAAATGATTACTTTTGTTTTATTTATATGTACGTTCATTTGCATATTTTCACACGCTTCCGACAGCCTGTCAAGTATTAGTTGCAAATCTTGTGACGATTCAGCCAACAATACTGCATCATCCGCATACAACAGTACATTGACATTTGTTTCACCAATTTTCACTTCTTTCATTCCTTCGCAAACCTGCCTGATACATTTATCCGCAAATACATTGAACAGCCATGGAGACATCGCACAGCCCTGCCTTACACCTTCCACAATGTCAAAGTATTGCCCCGTGTTACCATTTACACGTACACATGCTCTACTGCCTTCGTACATCACTTTGATAGATTCTGTCAAGCACTTGCTTACATCATATTCTCGCAGCGTCTCCCATAATCCACTTCTGTTCACATGTTTACAGAGTCATATGTCTTTTCCAGATCTACAAATGCTACTTAGATTTTCTTTCTGGCATGCATACACTTTTCGACAATTTGTTGCATTTTGCGAACATTTGATCCACACATCCTGTTCCAGGCATAAAACCACATTAAACACGCATATCTTGCCCCGCGTTCTCTTGCGAACTCTTTCGATCACAATTTTTCATACACTTTATTGAGTACACTCAACAGACTTTTCCCACGATAATTTTTGTATTCATCATTCTTGCTGCTTTTAGCTTTGTGCAAAGGATGATGATCGCCCTTTTTCAATCTTCAGGCAGTTTTGCTTGTTATGTACACAATTCTATCAGTTTGCCACACATTCAATCAGCACACCGAACCCATGCTTGATTTGGTTGTTTTGATGAAAGTTTGAGAGAACTGGTATAAGACCCCAGAGTAGTGAAGGGATCTGAGTGTGAGACCGATCATTTTCTGGTTTTGTCTAGAATTGATCTTAGCCGAAAGCGGGTATGGAGTAGAAAGCAGAACGTGAGACCATCAATAGTGAAAGTAGAACGCTTGTTGGAAGATTCGACTCAAAGAGAGTACCTATTATGTTAGAGAGGGAGTTGTATGACTGCAAACAGGAATGGGAGAATGCTCAGAAGTCTAAAGATGTGCGAAAACATGGATTGTTTGAAGAACAGTGTGTTGAAATGTGCTTTGGAAGTATGTGGAACGACATGTAATAAAAATGCACGGTGTAGCGATGATGTTAAAAAGGTTGTTGGGGAAAAGAAAGTGGCGTACAAGAGAATAGTTTGCAGAAAAAGGTGTTGAGTTAAGAGAGCAACTTCAGTAAGTATATAAGGAGGAAAGGCGAATGTGAAACAAGTAGTGAAGACAAACAACGAGCAACTGAGGAAGAGTGATTTTGAAGGGAATAAAAAGTTGTTTTGGAAATGGATGAGGACAAGAAAGGGCGGAAATAAGCATGTGAATGGGGTTGTTAACAATAGAAACGAAATTGTTTGGGCAAAGCGAATGGGAGAAGTTGTTGGAAAGGTATTTTAAGACTTTGCCTTGGTCGCAAGAAGGATACAGATGGCTGTATGGATGATGAAGAGAGCAGTAATGTACTGGTCGAAAACAGATAACAATATAAAGCTCGAATGCAGTGTAGATGAGTTATGGAAGGCGGTGAGGGCTCTGATGAATGGCAATGCGGCGGGTGTAGATGGAATAACAAGTGAAGGTCAAGTATCTACTAAAAATATCGGCCAAAGCATTCCACTGGGTCTGAGTGACACTCTTCTTATTCATATTTACACCACTCCGAAAACTATTCTTCTCACCTGCAGGTTGAAGTAAGCCATACAATGTGAAAGTTGCACTTTTACTTTCTACTATCATATGGTTCACTTCAACCTGCGGATGAGGAGAATATCCTTAGAAGTGTTTTCGCGCATTAGTGTTAAGTTTATTTTTTACTGATGATGTTCACGTAGTGGTCAAATACCTATTTAGTTTACTTTTAATAATTGTGGTTAAGGAATTTTTATATATTGTAACGGATGTATGAAGCGTTGTTATCAAATTTGGAATTGATTAAAAGAGGCGGGAATTTCGTAATAAATTTAGGGTGTATCGACTAACTGCAGACATGCGGTAATGGGCCTCTATAGAAGTACTAACAGAAATGAAACAAATATCACAAAATGTAATAATTAACTAGGTGCAACTTCAACTTACGTTATTAGTAACATTTACCTTGAAAAGCTAGTCTAGGCTAGTGAGAATCTTCTGGACGACAATATTCCTGGGGACTTTAACTACGTCGACTTCCTAGTGAAATGCGGTTCTCTTTACAAAATGCTATACTATATCTTTAAATAAAGAGAAAAGCAATTTTCAGCTAACTGCGTCATCTAAATCTATTTTAATACAGCATCATATCAAGATTCTTGTCACCAGGTATAAATGCAAAATTTTAAAGAATACTAACGACATAATAATATTTTTGTAAACAAATACACACACAGAGTTGTAAAATTGCATTAATTAATTCATATTCAATTAACCATAACCTTGATGACCGAACGGTACCAATTTACATGTCTCAAATTTCCAACCAACATTGCAATATCCAGGTTTTATATCCATAACAAAATTAACACTACTTTACACTACTGGTGAATGTTGTATGATTTAAACAATATAATTCGAACAAGCGTCATGCACAAATGCCGCCAACAAAATAATAAAAGAAATTTCTACTTAATTACTAAACTTACAGTTGAGATTTATTGTGTATAAAGTGTTCCATGGAGTCGGGATTGAATTAATGCTCTATCGGGTTCCAACCTTTGTTGTTTTGGAATCAAGCCGTTTCAATTCTATCAGTGTTGCATTCAGATGTGTCTTTTACTAACCTCTCAACGCTCACCCTTACATGTCTTTTCATTAATGACTCGCGAATGAGTAATTCCTGGTTTTCTGTCCACTGTCTAGCGTTTGTCATTTTCTTCCCACTTTTTATGTATTCGTTGGGGTGGGGGTAGGTGACGGTACAGTCTTCCTATTGAACATCTGGAAAGAGTTACATGAAAGATGGGTGATGTTATATGGTTTACTTGTGTTAACGCCACGTACCTTTAGCGTTGTCTTTTATCTTCAGCCAGATAAATGAATATATTGAAGCATTTTACATAGTATTGTATGATATGATTAAATTATTTGTAACCTGATGTTTCTGAATTTCACTAAATAAGCGCTTGTGCTTTTAAATAATTAACCACATTGCAGGAATATGCTTATTATATTGTATGGGGTTTACTTTGAATTATAATTATGCTTGTATCCGTCTAACAGTAATTCTACTTTAATTTATTAAAATTTGTGAAGAGCTCTCTTATCTTTGAGATAATTGGTACAGAACATGCCTATTATTGATTTCCCCGTTATTTAATTCTTCAATTAGTTTAAAAGCTCTCTTAAGATGACACCGTGAAAAATTACTTTTTATTATCTGTTTACATAACTACTCGGGTATTAATTTTTATTACATTTTTATATTTGACTCATAATATGTAATATTGCAATCTGTTTCCATTTTTGCAGTTTTTGGAGTATTTTATGGATTTTACGTAAAAATATATATTAAACGATAGTAAAACTGTGCTTTTGTCGTTGTAAGTTTTTGACCTGTGCTTGACACTGGGATTTGTACATTTTGTTTTGTTGTCTATTTAGAAGTTGTAGGTGTAAATTTCCATTAATAGAACTAAAAATTTATTGAAATGAACACTACTGTACATGAAATCAGAATATACACGGTACATGAATGTTAATTTTGTCGGTTTAAGATTAATTTTTTTGTTTTCAATTTGGTTTATATTTAACGTAACGCCAATGCGTTATAATATTTACTTGTCGTTGTATATTTGCCTTTTGATTCGCGGCCAACTATTTATAACCAATGTTATAAATTAATCAATTATAACGAAAACGGGAATAAATCGGTTATTTGAAAAATAACTGTAAATTTTTGTGAAAAAAATGCTCACCTAACATTTTTCAATCGGACCGCGTCGGGATTCGAATCCGGAACCTTGGCCATAGTAGTCACACGCATTCCAACTACGTCATGGAGCCGCCATATGTACAGTATATCAAAAACGTTTACTGTAGTCTAAATCATAAATCATTAAAATAATTAACAACCAACAAAAAACAACACATACTCTACATACATTTTTTTAGAAATATCAGTCTCTCGTTTTTGGTTCTTGCTTTGGAAACATCTTTTCTTTATTCTAAATTGTACTTTCCCTAATGTAAGTGTTACTGCCAGATGTGAATCGTCGTTTTGTTCTCTAAATATTGAAGCACACTGTTCACGTGCTGCAAAGCAATTTCGTGCTTTATCTGCGCAGGCGCTTCACCTTCTTCACTTACATTTTGCTCTTCGTCGTTCTCGTTCACTCCTATTGATTTGTTTGTTACTTCTATGTCAGCCAGTCATTCACGCTCCCACTCATTTGCTTTGTCCTCCAACCACTGTTCTACGTTCTCTTCCTCGGTATTCTCATCTTCAGGAACGGAAGTCACTAGGTTAACAAGTGTAGCGGTCGGAAAGACTTCATTCTGTTTTTCACAAATGTTTTGATTGACATTTGTTTCGATACTAGGAAAGGTTTTCACCACGATTTAACTAAGGTTGAGGGATTGATGTAATCACATGCAGGCACACAATTGTAAATGCTATTCAAAATTGTGTATTTCCGCCAAAATTCCTTGAGATCGCGGTCTTCCTCGATTTTTAACAATAACAACGTCCTGTATGTTCTCTTCATGGTTGCAATGACTCCCTGGTTCATAGGTTGTATCAGCGCAGTAACATTTGGGGACACAAATTGTGCGAAGATTTGCCCATCAGAAGATTTAAACACACTTGTAGCTGGATTTGAAGGTGCGTTGTCAATTAACAGAAGTAAATTTTTGAGACAAGATGTTTGCATACTTCAGGCACAAAAATCTTTTCTAACCATGCTTAAAAATTCTGATGATTCGTCTAACATTATTTGGTTGAAATAATCAGCTGGTAAATTTTAGCTGCTCTGATTCCCTTAAAAGACCTCGGTATTTAAGATTTACCAATTACAAAAAGCCTAAGTTTGTGACTCTCCGCCGCGTTTCTGCATGGCAAGATTGTAATTCTTTCCCTGCTACTTGTGTGACCTGCCGCTTGATGTTCATTTTCAAATGCTATAGTACAAGTGGTGAGACACTTAAAAAAGCGTGATTTATCAGCGTTATAAATTTGTTCATATGACAGATCCTCAAACAACAAAGTCCCTTCAAAATTTCATTATCAATTGTTTGTTGATCACCGCTTAACGTCAGCTTCTTTTCGTGTAGACCAAGCTTTCTAATTCCATATCGTTTTTTAAAACCATGTATTCCACCGAACGATGCATCACAATTTCCTTCCAGTCCTAACAAATCAAAAATGATATTTGCCTTAGCGGCAATGGTAGGACCAGGCATGAGGGTGCCCGCACTTCGCTCCTGAGCTAACCACTCTGTTAATGTCGAGTCAAGTTTATTATAGGTGGATTTCTTGATTGTTTGTCAAGTTTTTGTACAATTGTTAACACAACATTTTTCGTTTTGCAGCCATTATTACATAATTTCAGGAACTAACGAATTATATGTACTAAAGTTAAGCACTGACAAAAAATATAAAACACGACTGATCACTAAGTACGCTTCTGACAACTGAAGCCACTGGCAAACTGAGAGATATCTAGAGGGAGGAGGAAGCTTAATGAACTTTACAGAGTAGACCCGTCCGCTCGGTTCGTTAAGGTCAGTGGTCGGAAAATGTACAATATAATTTTCGGCTTCGTGGCACTCGTGGAATCGGGGCTTTAATGTAAATCTACTCAGTGATATGGGAATTTGTATAATGTGTTGCGCCCCCCCCCCCTCCTTACCTACTCCCTCATTCTTCGTGGCAGTAGGTGGTCGATGTCCTGTTGGGGTATTGCGTCCCAAGCAACCTGCACTTCATGCCGGAGAACTTCAAGTGGAAGCGGAGGATTTGCTAAGTTCCCCAGTTTTCTATCCATAATGTCTCACACATGTTGAATTGCCAAAATATTGGGAGATCTGGATAGCCGTGATAAAATATTGACATCTTTTCATGGAAAGTGAAACATTGTTTACAAAGTAGTTGGAAATTGTATTTTATTGAAATACACCAATATACTCAGTATTGATGGCGAATATGTGAATAAAAAAAGCTAACAAAAACTCGCGAAACAGCTGCTATCTTGTATGATATTCTACAGTTTGAATATTGGGGCAACAGTTATATAAAAGAATTGATTGGATTACAGTTTAAAGTATTGATACTGTTAAGAACAGAAGTAAAACAATAAATTAGGTTAATATTGCATTCGGTTTAACTATTTAACTATTAGTTGCATAGATATTATACCACATGGTGCAAACAAAAATGGCATACTAATTATAGAAATATGTTACGTTAAAAACACACAATTTTTTTTCGAATCCTAGAATACTAATCCAAAAAATGTAAGCGTGGATGAAATGGAACTGGCGGCTACAGTTGCTGCCTCTTCAAGCTTTAAGAAAGTGTACGAACTACATGTTATCGCAAAAAAGAAAATTAAAACTGACTGAAATAGATTTAAAAGGAAGAAGTTAGAGTGCATGGCAAATTTACACAATAAAAGGACAACATAAGCATATACCAGCAAAAGAGGACAAAATAACTTAATATTGCACTAATTTCTTTCTTAATACTATATTTATTATTAAGTTTACTCTGTACTTTGACGCATCATTACTTTATTTAACCAAAACACGAATGATTTGTATCCTAATTTATGTACACATTAAGCGTATTTATTTTAAGTAACAATATTTCTTATTACCTATGGATTAATACCAGACTGAAGTCTTTCGGATATTAGTCTAGAAATCGATATAACCTTGTCTTTGCATTATATTCGGCCCTGGTAGCTGTCACTCATTTTATTGTTCGCTTAATGGCTTTATCTTTTACAATTCTACACCATTCGACGTCATTGTGACAATAACTAAACGAACAATATGGAGGATATAATGTATCTGCGTTTACGGTTAATAATCCAGAAAAGTGTTCATATAGTGGAATTCTTAGAGAAGAATGGTTGTGATAATGTATATTTTTTAGAAAGGTGTTTGTAAACACCCATTTATTAAAATTTAGTATGCAGAAAAAGAACTTATAAAAGAAGAACCCGCTTCAATCTTTCCTTGTAGGTTGAATTTGATTTGTATGTCTACAGAATAGGCTTTTAGAACAGTTAAAACTAACGGTGTTGTAACAGAAGGTGACAATTACTTACGAAAGTAGTCGGTTTAAGAGATGTTTGGAAAACACAAAAATGCAACCTTTACGTATGAAGAGGTAAATCATGTGGACAAAATTTTTAAGTAAGAATTAAGACGTACGGTGCAGATTCAATTAGTGGTTAGAGAAGGAGGAGAAAAAATGTAAATTCAATTTATAAAATTGAAAACTTTTTGCTTTCTGTGTGGACAAATGAATTTTTTCTGTAGATAGAACTTGTAACCTTCAACAACTTTTCAAAATTCATGGCTTAAGTGAGAGAACAGAGATGGATGAATTTAAAAGGCATTCGTAACATGGTAGTTAAAAGGGTAACGGCGTTCCTTCTTTGCTTATAGGAAAGCAGCCCAAACGCGATTGATTTAGCCCTAAAAATAAATGGATTACTATTTTTCTTGATGAAAATTCTGCATCAAAGATCTGATCAGAAAGAATTTGATAGTACCCATTACACGCATTTTACCCTCCAAAACATGTTGTATGGATCGAATTTCTAACATCTTGCTCTTCTTTTTTTATTTCTCGCTTTATGACTAATTAGATTTTTGCCTGGCTGGCTGGTAGCGTTTTTACTTTTTTTAGGTATAAGAATAAGTGAAACTTATTTCGTTTGTGCGCAATGAGGGTAATATTGTTCTCTTTAATTCTTTTAGACTGTCTTTTGAGAATGATATTTCCGGTTTGTGAAATGCGAGAGTTTTTCCAAGATTCGTGTTATGCAGATCCTCAGCAATATTCTTGTTTAATGCCACTCTCATTCTAAATATAGTAGCTACAATTTTTTGTCAGTGTACAAATATTTTTAATAGATTTGTATGGTTGTGAAATAACTGGTTATAACCTTGTACATATTAAATATTCTTGGACGAGTTTGTAGCGCCAATAATCAGCATTAATTGGCAGTTGATTGACCTATTCATAACCCCAATTGTATGTCGCATTATTGGTGGTCAATAAAACAATTACGCAGTTCAAGGAGATGCATAAATAAAACAGAAGTTGTATTAAAACCATTTTTTAAAAATTATTTATTAATGGTTAGCTTTATGTCTACTTCTATAGTCAATTAAAGGTTCAAATGCGTCATTTTTTTAAAACTTTTGTGAACACTACTGAAACAATAAGTTATGAAAATGGATATTATGACGTATCCGTAATTTTAAAACCTACTTTTTGTTTCGTTTTCAACTACATCAATTTACTAGTATACTTCTTTCCTTTTTTACCATGTAGAACGTAGTACGAAATGCTATATGTTTCTCACATTAACATAAAATTCACATTCAGTAATTTCACTACAACTTTTACTATCGGCACCTTATTTTAGATAATGAGCGTCTTTTGCTGCGCACTTAAAGAATTTATCATGCTGTTCAATAGTCTGTTTATTTATGTACAATTATTGCAGGTTTTATTTAAAGTTACTACGAAATTCAACTCGCCTGGATTTTCAAATAATTTTTCTTGAATTTTGAGGCAATGTAGTAGTGCTTGAAAACTAAACCGTTTTTAAAAAGTTCGGCTTGTAGTGAAAATTCAGTTAATATATATTTGTACTTTACCTTCCTTCATTAAGATATGTTCTATATTTTCTGATATATAACGTTAGCATTATAATTTGAATTAGGGCCGCTATACTTGCGGCCACGTCCCCAATGCTCCACCCGGAGGTACTACATTGGGTTTAAACGCGAAAAATAGTCGTGCTCCTAATTTATTCTTACTTCATAGTTGATTTACCCTAAATAAAAACTAAATAAAAATCTAACAAACCTAAAAATCTAACAAACCTAACAAACTCTAGCAATCTAACAAACCTAAAAATCTGACAAAACTGGAACAAAACAAAACAAAACTAAAAACAGGGTTGTAAATAATGGTATCCCTAGCGCTGACTTTCGAGTATACCCGATCAACAAGCAAAAATGAGAGGGGGAGGGATCCGTAATACCGGATAGCAGACGCCGGTTCTGCTTACCAGTGCGACCTGAAGGGTCGTCTTAAAACTATCCAAATCTAGCTAACTAATTTAAATCCATCCCTAGCTTTCCTATCGTTCCTAACTGATTTACATTATGATTACAATCTTCGCAATTCTGCTCGTCCTTCCCAAATATATACTGCAACCAAAATGGCGACAGAACGTCAAACAAAACAAATAAGCCACATAATACATGCTATATATAAATAAATATAAAGTGTAAATATAAAATATAAATAAATATAATTATGTAAATATATAAATAAATGTTTAATAAGCGTTAAGCATATAGCAGTGCACAAAATAGCGAAAGCATCACCCTATTTATCAGGTGCACTCGCACAAGCATTATGTCGGCTAGCGCCTTTACACACCAAACGTGCTTCTTAAATTATTTCAAAACTACTAATTAATGTAAATCAATGCTTGTGCGAGTACAGCCGCCACAATTTAAGTCTTACCTCGATAATAAAATTCTCCAGCATCCGAAGATCTGGTCGTCTGTAACTTACTTCTAGAGGTGGGACGGGGTGCACTGCTAAAGTCCTGGTGGGTATGCACTAAATGTTCTTGGGGGGATCACAATCACTATCACTATCACTTCACTTTCAAGTCCTGGGGGGATGCGCGGTTGCGCTCTGTTTTATTATCCTTGTTTACTTTATTGATTTAATTTAATGAGGGTTTATGATTTATTTGTTATTGTTTATTTGGTATTATTTATTCCCGATTTTCCGCACATAATTATGAAGATAGGCAGTGATTGTATTAATGGAGTTTCTCGTGCATATTGGACATTTTGGTATAATTATCTTTTTTTTTTTTTTTTTTTTTTTTTATATTTAATATCAGGTTTTGGTTATGCTCGTATCCTTACTCACGCCAAGTCAATCTAAAATTTTCAATCCTCCCACCAACCCCACCGAATTTTTACACGCGGTCGTCATTGATTGTCTAATCTCGCGACCCTTCCCGCGAATTCTTTTAAGGCTGTCCAGAACGCCTTCTGGTTAACCACTTCCCCGACTTCCTCTAGGCTCTTTGGCCATGCCAGACCTAGGATAGCTAGTTTGCTATCAGCCAACCCTCGATTTCCCGCCTCAAGCGGGCAGTCGAAGAGCACGTGCTCTGCGTTTTCCGCGCCCTCGCCACATGCGCAGCGGTCGCTGTTGGTTAAACCGAACTTTTGTAAATACGCCTTCAGGACGCCGTGCCCTGTTATCAACTGCACCAATTTGTGATCGAGCTTAACCTCGATCTTACCTCTGGCTTCTATGCTCGGTATGAATTTGTGGGTCAACCTGCCCGTGGCAGCGTTGTTCCACCTCTCTTCCATTGTCGAATTGATTTTTCGCGCAGCTTTCTTTTGATTAAAGACCTCGGTATCGACGAATGTGATATTCGAAAGTCGCCCGTCGCGGCCTCTTTAGCTAATTCGTCAGCCCTATCGTTTCCTACGTTACCATTGTGCGACCTGACCCAACAGAACTTTAAACGTCGAAACTCTAGCGCCGTACGCGCTATCCTCCAGACGTCCGCTTGGAGATCTGTCGAGGTGTTCATGTTTGTTAAAGCCGTTAGCGCGGATTTACTATCACTGATTATATAATACTCGTCTCTGCCCGTATGGTTTATTACGTAATCGATAGCCTCTCGTATGGCTACCAATTCGCACTGGAAGATAGTGCACCAGTTCGCGAGTTTGGTTTGAAACCGAAACACCTCCCTTTCCTGCTTATACACGACAAACGCCGCGCCTGCTTGCCCATCGTCCATACGTGAACCGTCCGTATAAATTCTGATACCCATCGCGTCCTCATCACCTTCGACAAACTCGATCCTCTAATATCAGCCGGGTGCCCTAACTCAGATACAACAATCTTTCTTGCAATTTCCCTATTACCAAGATTAAGATCTTCGATAATTTCGCGCCCTTTTCCTATATTTATTAATCGTCTATCTCTAATCTCCCTAACGACATATTCGATAGGGAGAGTCCTACTGATCACCAGGACAGCCTCCGTGGAGGTGGTCCTGTACGCCCTCGCCGCTTTTACCGCGGTTATGCGTTGTACGCTCGTCAATTGACGCATCTCCCGGACTTTACAACCTTCATATAACGTTAGCAACAACTTCTCGAGATGACTTCTAAAATTTTTGATATGATTTAAATATTATTTGCGCCTTTATGATTCTTGATAGAAACAAACATGAGCAAAATAACTTTTGCATTGCTTTGAGGTTATTGTGGTATTAAATTTTTAACAGTGGTCTGCAGTGATGCATTTTCTGTATTATTTTCTACCATGTTGACGAACATTTTTTTTTACTAAATAAAATTATTGGAATATTTTTATGATTCCGCCATAGTCAAAATACGCTACAAATCGATGGTTAAATTTTTACGCCTCAATATTTATTTACGTTGTTTTGTTTATTTTAGTGTTATTGCTGGGTGAACCTTTTGTCTTGATTGCCTACCACCCCTTACGCACGTCAATTAATTTTGGTTTCCATGTTCTTTGGGCTAGATTGTGAAAATGAAATTCTGAGGGTAGCCTTTGTTTAGATTATCGTGCCTGCCTCTGCAATAGAATCAATTAATGATTATGCTCAATTATATTTCTGTTGTTATCATTGCAATTCTATGTCAAATTTCTTACTTGAGAAAACACAAAATTTTTATAATAAACTTTTTCTTTATGCGGTCTGTCGGGGCTAATATAATACAAAAATGCGCACTTTTTATCATAACTCCTATGCCATTTTTAGCAAACACATGAAAAACAGATTAAATTGCTGCTTTCGTTAGATTTAAACGCTTCCTACTTCGTTTTGGAGCTGCAATTTTTTAAATTTTTTCTAAAAGTAGTAATTCAAATGAAGGTAGTCAGGCTGTCGAACGAGGGCTAATCAATGAAGTGGGAGGATTTGCGTCAGTTGTGGTTCTGAGGCTTTGCCATGGCGGTGAAAAAATTAAAAGAAGTGTAGCTTGATCTAGAAGGCATTGCTAGTAATTTATAACCTTGAGCAGAATTATTAAATAGTTCTGCTTGTACTTAGCAGAAAAGTGATAGAGCAATTCTATTTAACTCAATAACTCTTTCTCGTTCCTGCTCAGGAAACGGTAAACTTGGTTCAATCGAAGGGATACAATCCAATAGATCTAAATACTGCTTTGGCATTCTCAGAACACTAGACTTCATACAAAGAACTGCAAGACATATTCACAAATTCTTATTTTGTCATCTTTCTTTGATTACTTCTATATCTGTGAAGAATATTCACACCCCACTTTATACTTCAGTGCTTTGAAGCATGCCGTGTCCAGAGACTGCAAAATATCTGTTGTGTGCAGGTAGCTTAATTATTTGATCTCGGTTGTCTCGAGCATATATAGCTGTCTCAATGTCCAAATGTGTTAGATAACTGTCAAGTATTCGAAGGATTGTCCTCTCTTTTATATCTCGACAAAATTTTACGAAGTACTCATGGAATATAATAAATGTCATCCGCCCATTTACTACACGCGTAGAATTTACTTGGCAGATCATTTTCACCTTTCCAGGTTGACCACAAGTTACCGCTTTGAAACACTATTAACGGAGTGATCACTTTTCTAGCAGTATTTCGATTTACCAAAACTGTCGTACTTTCTCTGTCAGGTCCATCCTAGAACCGGTGAGTTTTTTGTCCGACACTCGATAGTAGCTTAACTCGAGAAGGGCCATAACAAAATAACGTCTCGTCAATGTTGTATATGTGACTTGGTTTGTCCTCCAACCTCAGTTCTTTTATTTTAGAAAATTATAAAAGTGATAAATTATAAAAGGGTCAGATATATTTAAACGACGAGCTCCTTCTAGGGTCTCCATGCTTTTTGGACTTAACCGGGTTTTTTGCAAAAGCCCTTGTTTTAGTTGTGTCCGGATCTATTATTTTTAAAAGGTGTTGCGTTGCTATTGTATTTTGTTCTACGTAGTTTTTTACTACATCTTATACCTATTCTTTACTTAAAAAGCAAAACAATTTTTTGCCTTCGCTTTTAAATATTCAGCTAATATTATTTCACTTTGTTCCGGAACAGGTAACTTGGGTCCTATAGAATTTTTAGAAGTTTCCTCATTGTGTTCTACGCTGCTTTGTTTCATGACGTGTCTGCGTAAACACTATTTTTCAGTATGAAACTCTTTCGATACAACTCTCGGAGATTTTTACCTTCAACAATCATTTTTGTAACTTCATCAAGTAAAGTCTTTCTTGTTTCTTTACTTTTGTGTTTACGCGCCATTTGTATACTTTTACAAATGTCCAATTAATTTTATACTTTACACAGTTTACACATGAACAAGCTTACAAGTTGAAGGTTCTTTTTTGTTAGGTTAGGTAACTTCACAACTGATTCTGCAATACCTACAACATAAAAACATTGAATAGGTCACAATGTGTTCCTTTGGTTATTCAAACTGTAGAAAATAAAACTTGTCGTTTGTCAATTTTTAGTGTATCAAAATAATCCCGTCAGTCGTATCATATTAGCCCCACAAACATGAGCAAGTAAATGTCTTACAGAGTTAATAGTTTTTAAATCTTTGTGTGTAGAAGGCTAGTTTAATTCTTGCTAAATAAGGACTCCTCATCGAAAATTTCTACTTGAACGAATAACAAAGTTACATCAAAGGTTTGCAATCTTGACGGAAAAGTTTTTGACAAAAAAGATCGATTTGGTTTCTAATTTTTTATGCCTACATATGGTATCATTTTAGTGCTTGTTGTATGGCCAACAAAAATATAATATATTTTTTACCAGATAATGTTCATTTTTGGTAAATTTCGACCATTCATTGTATCATTTTTCAGGTGAATCACATAGTTGGTATGCGTGTGACTACTATGCTCAAGGTTTCGGGTTCGAATCACGACACGATCCGCTTGAAAAATATTTGGCAAGCATTCTCCACAAAAATACGCCCTCGTTTGGGTGAGAGTTAAAATAAATGTCGATCCCGTGTGTGAGTGTTGTCATGCACGTTAAAGATCCCTACCATGCTTAGTACAGCAAAGGTTCGGCAAAATTCAAAATTTCCAGGTTAAAAAAACTCACTTCCTAGCCAATGTAGTACCTTCTGCAAAATTCAAAATTTCCAGGTAAAAAAAAACTCGCTTTCTGAACCATGTAGTATCTTCGGGTGTAGCATTGGAAAATCAAATATAGTGTATCATATTAAGTCCGATTTGCTTCTCTGGCACTAGGTGATAAACTATAGTGACATGATGCAGGATAATGAATTTCTGTTAGTTTTGTACATGATTAGAGGTTCCTTTTGTGCTACTGATACAAGAACCTGTATGTCGGTCGCATTGAAATAGTCTACACGCTACAAATATTCTGAGTTGGTAATTCGATGATCATTAATTTAAACTTAATATATTGAGGAATTGCGCCGTATACTAAACTATATGTGATTGTCCATCGTTGCACCTTTCGCAGACTTGCAAATAACATTGAGATTGGGGCCCGCTTATGTTTAACTTGCTTAGTATAAAGAAATCTGCGTGCATGTGTGCACGTGCGTATTCGTGTTTTGATTGTCCACAAATTAATATTGGCCTGAAACTTCAGCTGCCATTAATACTTATACGCCAAATTTCTATTTACTCTCAAAATATGTCCATTGGCATCAATTATCATTAGAGAATCTTTTAATTACGTATGGTGTTAGTTTAATAATGGATGACAATACAAATAAGCACAACCAGATTCAACATCCCGTACTGGTACTACCATTGGGTGTAGTAAAACTAATAATTAAATTAATACTCGAAGCAACAAATCAATATTTCAAAATTAGTACAATATGATTTATCATAAGTCAAAATTAAATTGTTCAAAATAATGAAATTTTTTAAATATATAGAATCATCGAAAAGAAATAGCCATAAGACTAGTATGATCAATACCTTCTATATCTAGATTTTTATAATGTCCTAGTTTCAAGTAGATGAGTAGCATCTTTCGCTTTGAAAAATTAAATTAATACGAATGCCACTATACGTAGGCAGTAAAGTAACAATTGATACGAATTTATCATGTAACACAGTATTAAGGAACTAATACTAGATCTACAAATTTACCAGGGATGTGTTTAAGTTGAACTAGCGACTGATGTAGAGAAGGCTTATCATTGGCCAAGCTCAAAAGGATTTTTACAATATAACTTAAATTTAATATTTTTCTTTGACCATGTGAATCAAGAAATTTTAATTAATTTTTATTGTTAATAGATAATCGTGGGCGACGTGCTTTTTTTTGTTTTTTTGGTATGTTGGTGAATCCCCCTACTCTCCGCGTTTGGTATTTAGCCTGGTATTTACGTTTCTTCCGGCTACGTCTAGGTACTTAGCAAATTTCATTGACACAGTAATTGCTATTGTGTTTTGTAATCTCTAACATTTCTAAATAATCGAGATTTATTAACAGTTTTTGTATATGTGAAGAATTTTAAAATCTTTTTTGTGATTGAAAGTGTGGTTATGAGTAAGTATTTGTTCGGCAAATGCTGATTTGGTGCTAGTGTTGGCATTTAGGTTCAAATTGATATTTTAAACACATTTTTTGTTCCAGGAATCTGGTAATGAACATTCTCCTTTATCCTCATTTTAATTGGTATATGCTAAGGGAATGCTATCTGTATTTTTAACAAAAAGTTGATTAAGGTTCTTATGATTTGTAAAAACTACATCGATATTATATTTTTTAGAAATATTTTTAAGAATAAGCAAAACGTGGTTGTGATAAGAAGTGTTAAATTAGTTTTCTTAAGTTTTATGACCAATTTATTGTATAAAACGTATTGATAAAACATTGTAGGATAGATGTTATAGATTGCTATTTGTCGTATTGTGTTGAGTTCAGATTGGTAATTTTCCTAAGATATTGGATTTAGAATGAGACGGCGAAGCAGAAAGTTGAAGGAAGTTATTTTATAAGGAAAAGGGCTGTTGGAGTGGAATGGAATTAAAGAATTGGTAGTGGTTTGTTTGCTTGTATGTCACAATCAATTTCATAAGGGTTATTAATAAACAAGAAATCTAGGAAGAGTAAAGTGTTCTTATTTTCAAGCTCAATAGTAAATTTCATATTGTTGTGTAAAGAATTGGGGACTTTCAGAAAACCTAGACTCGCTTCTTTTGTGCCCTTTGTAATATCTAACATATCATCCACATAACATCCATAGTAAATGATGTAGCTTTGAAAGAATCTATATTTTCGATGTGTTCGATTTCTAAGTTATTTGTTAAAATGTCGGAAAGTAGGGACGATAAGCTTGATCCCATGGATAAGCCTGTATGTTGTAAATAAAATTTATTGTCAAATTCATTGTGTTAAACTTTAACACCTATAAATAAATTTGAGGACTAATTGATTCACTCCTTACCTTAATACAATCACATTTTACGTATTCTCAAAACTAGTTTAAAAATATAATTTTGATATAGTTTTTTCAAACCATAAAACCTTAATCGGATTTTAGTCAAAAATGAAGACAGCATTCCGCTATTGAAAAATAAGGCATTACCAATTAAAATGTGATTTATGTTCTTGTTTCGATATTGAATAAACAGGGAGAGAAATCATTACCAGATTTCTGGAACATAAAAATATATTTAAAATAACAATTTGAACCTGAATGTTAACATTAGCGCCAAGTCAGCATTTGCAGATTACATACTTACTCATAACCACAGTTTCAATAACAACTAAGATTTTAAAATTCTTCACACATGCAGTAACACTTGAAAGATCGATTATTCAGGAATGTTGGAAATTATAAAACACAATAATGATTACTGTATCAATGAAATTAAAGATTTTGATAATAATTTACTTTTTCTAAAAATCCTTTTAGTTCGACCAATATTGTACCTTCTTAACATCAGTCGCTGGCCTAATGTAATCATTCCTCTTATGTAGTTGTTGATCTACAGTTACTTCTTTAACGCTCTGTTATATTGTAAGTTGTCATCCAAATGTCAGTTATCACTTTATTTACTCCCTACGTATAATTGAATTCGTATTATTACAACCAAATTTTGCTTCTTCTTAAAAATATTTTCAAAAGATATAATATCGATCTAGTTTTTACAAACCATAAGAACCTTCATCAGCTTTTAGTCAAAAATACAGATAGCATTCCCTTAGCATATACCAATGAACATGTGGATAAACCGGAGAAAGTTCATTACCAAATTTCTGGAACAAAATATCATCATCATTTTGTTTTCGACCTTACTTAAGGTCGGTTTGACGCAGCTCTAACTTCTTTTCTATTCTGTGCTAATCTAAAAAGCTCTACATATTCTTCACAACCTAAATTTCTAATCATTTGACTAATATAGTTTGGTCTAGGTCTTCCTATATCTTTCTATCTTTTTCCTATCCAGCTGGCTCTACATAGATATTAGCAACCTGATGGTTGTTAAAGAACTCTAACATGTTTACATGATTACCATTTATAAGGAAATGAAATATAACCTGGTTATCCGCTTCAAAAAGGAAATGTGTTAAATTATATGTTATGGTAAGGCTTAAGCAACGAATCGCTACCAACATGCCAGACCGCTACCTAATTGTGAGTTATGTCATGGTGACGTTTATTAAATTATATGTTATGGTAAGGCTTAAGCAACGAATCGCTACCAACATGCCAGACCGCTACCTAATTGTGAGTTATGTCATGGTGACGTTTATTAAATTATATGGAACAAAATATGTATTTAAAATATCAATTTGAACTTGAATGCCAACACTAGTACCAAATAAGCATTTGCCGATCAAATACTTACTCATAAATACGCTTTCAATCACAATAAATGGAAAAGTGGTTTAACGTTAGCGGTGGTGCAAACAGTTATTTTGACTTTTACTTTCAGCGGGCATTTCCAAATACATAAATAAAGCAAGTGCAAATAAAAGTACATATTTCAAATCAGCGTAACTTCTAATGAATGAACAGGATATCATACAGCTCCTTGATTAAAAAGGAGCACCCTTAATCAAAATATCTATTGGGTACGGTGGATGCGCTCTACGAGGTGGATACTGATCTTCGGAACGGCGACACTAAACTTTTCCCTAATGCTATTGGAAACACAACCTACACATTTAAGAACAATAACGTAACTAATATAAATTGAACTTTCAATACCTGCGAGTTATCAATTAGATAATAACAATATAACAAATGTAGCATTTTGCATTTTAAATATAAAATTAACTTTCTGGCTCCAACAACAAAGATTTAAAAATTTTTCACATATACATAAACTGTATATAAATCTCGATTATTTAGTGATGTTGGAGATTACAAAACACATTAACGATTACTGTGTTACTGAAATTAAACATGTAATAATAATTTATTTTTTCTAAAAATCCTTTTGATAGGTTTTTTTAGCTTTTTACCCATTCATTATTAATTTCTGCACAAGTATCCTAATCTTTTTTTTTTGTTGCAGGTAAGTGACGTATTTCTTCAAAGGCAAATAATTGAAGAGCGATTCAAATTCTTTTTGTAAGTATGTGTATGTGAGCAAGTCCATAGTGTGGAAAATTCGCTTAACAGTTCGTTTGGATTTTGTGTCTAGCGTTTTTTTTTAAATTATCAACTCATGCTTTATATCGTAACGACAAGTTTTTCTCGAAATATTTTTACCGTTTGTTAGATTATTTTTGACTGCGTAACACATAAAGTACTTCGTTATATGTTGGCATATAAAATCTTTGTAAGGATTTACTGCCAACTGTCGTTTGACACTTTTTAAACGTTCCAGGTAGTAATATATTACAAGCGAGTTGGAGAATGTTTCACCGTTGCCAGGGGTGCTATGTCTGACCGACAGATGTCAGCAAAATCCCTAGGCGGCAATGAAATTTCGAACGTGCTTTATATATTACTGAATGCGCAATCATTATTTTTGTATTATAGTTAATGATTGTTCTGGCGTCAAATGCCATGACCAAATTCTACGTATTGATTGCACGTATACGTTATACTTGTTTAGAGAAGTACCGATCTTGATATAACTTATTAGTCTTCTTAAACTTCACGGATTGTTTTTTTTGACCATAGAGTTTAAATTGCAACTTACTTTAGTTCAAGAGGAGTATAAAGCTCATATTCGCTATGAGACATACTAGGCATTAAATCTATCTCGCACAACTTTACTGCTTAAACGCGGAACTGTCAGTTTGGTATTGGCAACTGAACAACTTATGACCGTGGGAGGTAGGTCTGATTTGCAACATTCCGACTCGAGACAGTCATGAGACAAAAGAATCGTTGATTTGCCAACATTCCATAAGTTAACAAGGCGCTTTCTGCCATTATGGTTACGAGTAAAGAAATAATAACGGGTTCATTATCTGTTAAGATCTAATCTGATTCTTCAATTATAAGAGTGAAATGATTGAGATAAGATTATTTTATTTTAAAACATTTTGACACGTTACGCAGCACCTATAGAAGTATTGTTAAAATTTCTTCTTTAACTACTAGCTCATCAGACTGTCATAATCGACCGTTGATCAGGCTTTGGCATTTGTTTTTACTATCATTTGTTACAAGGAGGTTAATAACGAGGTAGTATTGACTTGGTTAATAACGAAAACTGCCTCTCAACATACGTCACTAATCACAGTTGCGAGTTGAACTATAGAATAAGCTAATTTGTAAATGACAAGATTTGGCATTGGCAATATTAATACTTGAACATAAAAATCCGTAACGCATGTTATGGTATAACAACGTGGAACATGAATTTATATATTTTTAAATTATGTCAAATATAGGACGTAGATTAAACATTAGAAATGCTAATAACTCATATTTCCTAAATAGTTGGAAACGTTATATCAAATTTTGTGAATAGTTACTCACAATAGCAATTAAGAGCACAGTTATTGCAGTCCGTATGGAGCCCCACTTCACCAGTACAGTACAGAATAGTAGTTAGCAATATTCTTCGTAGTGTAACAGGACATTTTGCCATGGCAATGTCATGTTATAGCTATATAAATTTGTCGGATTCTCCAAATTTATTTCTCCCTTACATGAGTGCTCAAGTTTCCTTTCTGTTATGTGTACATTTTACTGCATACACGATTATATTCATAACTCTATTAAGTTCTCTCTTATCTCATTGGCATTGGTATTTACCTATACATATCCGGTGTGGATTTAAATCTTGTCGTTTCACTTGACATTTTGTTTTGATTTTCATTTCTGTTGGAATCTTTGTTTGCAGTTGCTGCCACACAGCTTGTAGTTGAATTTCCTCATTTTTAACTAAGATGTTATAGGTGATAGACACGTCTTATAAAAATTACACCATGAGACGGACACATTTGGTCTTATGAGAGCAAGTTTACAAAAAATGGTATGTGTAACCGTCATAACGTACGTTTCTAGAACGATGAAAATTCACATCAAACTACGAATAGAAACTTTCAATCATATTAGTCTTTTAATGTCTGCTGCGGGCTTAAACATAATGCAATTGCTGGACCCGTATTTTACAATGAAAATCTGCAGGCAAATGATATTTAAATTTAATAAGAAATTATGCGACTAACTTCGTGAACAATCTACCATAAGCGGATTACCATTACCGACACAGTTTTCTCCAATAAGATGGTGCTCCTTGTAACGTGCATTTTTATAGCTTAACATTTTACGCTTTTTCCCAATTAGTAAATACATTTCTGTAACTACTATTTCTATATTTTATATTTATTAACTCCTTAGGCGAATGCATCGTATTATAATGAGTGGATTGCATCGTTCTTGTCTTGCCGTTCGTATAGATTTTGTTCCTTATGTGGATATACAAGTCTAGATAATAGACGATAAGAGGTTGTAATAGAACGAGTTGAATAAACAGATGAGTAGTTGTAGTTTGTTCTTGGTTCCTATATATTAATTACGTTAAAAATACTGCTTCTTCTTTGCTTTGACAATAGTAAGAATTAATGCGGTAACAATTTTCGAATTGTTCATGAACAAGCACGGCACGATTTTAGTTGTTTTTCTTGTGAAATAAAAGTTGTATATTAACTGTAGAAAGTGTAGTGCTAATTCCGATTGAAGTAGTATGGTTGATAGGCGAACGTGTTTGGTCGACGCACGTGTTTTACGGAACATTTTACGGACTTACTTTAGTGATACACGTGCTTTACTCATTGTGGTTTTTTTGGTGCTTTTGTCTTTTGATACTTATACTGTGTGTGCGATCTAGTTTCGCGGTTCTTTTTTTATCAGAGTATACTTTGGATTATCCAAATACAGTTGCTACTGTAGTTTCTGAATTTTCTAACCCCAAAGAATCTAAAACAGATCATTGTTTGCGCAAATTTCGTTATTTGCGAAATATAACAGATTACCGGTTTACAAAGGTATTGGTTGAAGTTTCTCACTGCTTTTTGGATGTTTATGAAAATAATATACATTTGGTCCCAGTTGAAATTAAACTAGTGCTACAAAATATTTCGAAATTATTGTCTCAGGAAATAGAATTAACAAGAAATTTATCAAAGCTACATAGTTCCGTCGCGTGATAATGTTTGCTGCTAACACCAGTGAAATACGTAGGTGTGATTAGGGTAACGTGTGATAAGTTCCATCAACACCCTCCCAGTCAAGGGTGAAGTGCTGCGTTAGTGCCGGACATCGTGAATCCCACACTTCAATTGCAAGGAAGCGTTACTGAAGGACCTTTTGTAAGTAGTGCCGGACATCGTGAATCCCACACTTCAATTGCAAGGAAGCGTTACTGAAGGACCTTTTGTAAGTAGTGCCGGACATCGTGAATCCCACACTTCAATTGCAAGGAAGCGTTACTGAAGGACCTTTTGTAAGTTGAACTATTTCCTACTTATTCTTACTTTAAATATCTATCCGTTGTTTTGCCATATCTTTGTCGTTCTGATACCTTTTACCATAGACTTGCATGCTATTTAAAAAAAAAGAAGAATCAACAATACTGGATGACTCATATCAATTGTGCTTACCTATTTATTTTTTTTGTTAAAATTTTGTCTGATTTATGTTTAATTGGTGTGTGAGGAAACGTTTCCGCTACTCCCCAATATTACCTCACTTTGTACTAAAAATTTTTGTATTGCTTTTACCGTTGTTAGATTATATAGATTATCCAAACCGTTTTGTTTTACATTCTACAAAGTACTGAACAATCTATGCTCGATCAGCATGCTATGCTTTTTCTTTATTTCAGGTTTGCTATTCTAATTTTTTTTTATTGCAGGTATTGTTACTAACTCCTTACACCCGCGTACCTTATATGTTGGTCTGCTTTCTACGACCCCCCTAATCTCCGATTGAGCCCGGTCATTTCGTTGATTTTCTTCGTGTTACGCACGGCTACGAGCCAACGTAGCATAAATTTGGCGCCCAGCGTGGCTGCCACGATATACGTAATATCCTATTCACAATACGCGAGATGTTAGTTTAGCCGTATACAATATTTTTGATGATAGATGGATTGCTAACAAAGATCCTGTTTGCTCGCCACCGTGATCTTCGAATTTAACACCGCTCGATTATTATTTTCTCTGGGGTTATCTTTAGAATAAGGTTTATGCAGTAGTAGTAATAACAGAAGGCGGCTCCGTGGCGTAGTTGTATGTGTGTGACTACTACGCCCAAGGTCCCGGGTTCGAATCCCGACACGGTCCGCTTGAAAAATGTTAGACGAGCATTTTTCACAAAAATACACCCTCGTTCGGATGAGAGGTAAAATGTAGGTCTCGTGTGTGTGTGTTGTCACGCACGTTAAAGATCCCTACCTTGCTTGGAACAGCAAGGGTTCGGCAAAATTCAAAATTTTCCAAGTAAAAAACCTCGCTTCCTGGCCAATGTAGTACCTTCGGGTGGAGCATTGGAAAATCACATGTAGAGTAGTAATAACAGAAGAAGACCGCAAAAATAGTATTTGACAGCAACATCAAAAGAACTGTTGAAAAGAGTAAATTTTTGTTTAGGTCAAAATGATGAAAAATTTTGAACATTTAATATCAAAATCAGTAAAAAATTCAAGTTTTCCATTTTTTTGTTTGTCTGTTTCATTATCTTTTGTTCATTGTCATATCTGTATTTCGATGTGTAAAAGCTTTTTGACGCCGATTCTAGGTCTTGGATCGAAACGTAAATGCAGACGATTTTAACAATTATGTGTGGTTTGATTCCCAAAGAAGATTAAGATAGTAAAAGCTAGTTTTGGTCATCTAAAACTTGGAAATCACATTAGAAAAGATTGTACTTTACATTGCTGTGAAAGGCATTGATCGATCGTCTGTACTCATGCATACACATTAATGCATTTATGAAGACTTATTTTTGATTTTAGGCATAGGGATACGTGATATTGAAAAATAGCATTTTTAAAGAACTATCCGATAAGATAGCTGAAAATACCCCTTTCTATTCAAAAAAAGGTAACATTGAATTTTCCTGAAAAAACTACTAAAAAATTTTCAGAACTGTCTCCAGAAATGTATGTCCCCTTTCATCAGCTACAACTCATATCTAAACTTTTTTTCTATGCCTTATACTTTTTCAATGAAACGTATTGATTGGTTTAAAAATTACACCCTGTACAAGGCGTCAAGTACAAACTCTTAATTGTAGAATTACATCATTTCATTGTATTTTATCTACTGTTGTGTGGTATGATGTAATTTCAAAAATAAATGTAAGGAAATTACTTCAAACATCAGATTTTAATTCGAAGGTAGGAGTTGAAGCATCCGAAAAGTTATTAAGTTATTTCAAAAGTTTGCATAATAATGACAAATTTCAAAACTTTATCAGATTGCATTACAGTTATCAGAAAAATTAAATATGGAAATCAATTTTCCTCTCATGCATCACACAAAAATAAAATCCCAATTTATTTACGAACGATGAGTCTATACAAGACCGGGTAGCTAACTTTAAAAGATGTTTTTATATTACAATATTTGATGTAGTGATAAATTTTATTGAAGAGAGATTTTCTATGCTGCAAGAACAATATAACTTTAATTCTTTTTGTACAAATTAAGAATATATGACAAAGATCGCATTCAAAAGTATGCTAACGATTTACAGAGGTAATATAGAGTACTCGGTAATCAAATCAAAAATTGTGATTTTGATGCTCTACAATTAAGTGATGGAATTTCAGCACGAAACCCATTTTTAAGAGAAGGTATAATACATTTGGATTCAGTGTATTGTTAGCAATAACTTAACAGCATTATTTCTAAACGCATGTATTGTTATTAGACTCTTCATAACCCTGTCTCTTACAGTGGTTACAGGTGAACGTAATTTTAACAGACTTTAAATTATTACAAGTTGTTTGAGTTCAAGCATATCAAAAGAACGTCTGTGAGGACTTGCAGCAATTGCAACCGAACATGAAATTGTAGAACAAATCGATTAGATGTACATTATTTCAGAGTTTTCTTGGAGAAAAGCGCGATAGGTTAAGTTTTGATTCATTTGTTTGTAATGCGTTTAGATTTTCATAAAAATATTTCAGTGTGTTATTATTTAATAAATGATGTTTACCTTTGAGACGACGAAATAAGTATTGGCATGAACACACCCAAACTTTTAGGATCGGCCCTGTGTGGAAGTACACGTAATCTATGCCCTGTATACAATTTTCTTTATTTGATTGCCTAATATTTAACTATCTTTTAAAGAATCTTGCTTACTGTATTGTGAGCAATATTTTGCTTAAGTCTACCACTTCGAAAATCAATAAATACTTTTTACATATTTGTTGCTTATTTATATTGAGCAACTTCAATTCAAGATAGTTCTAGAAAGAGAAAGTTTCTTGAAAAACTTATTCTTGTGTTTATAATATTGATTGATGATTGTAATGTGTTCTCGAACATCCACATATTTCATAAGTGGATTACAGCGTTTATCAGGTCTACATGCTCCAGCAATTTTAAGGATCAATAGCTAAAGATGAGCATTACATATTGTAAATTGTTACGTACAGTTTTGGGCCCAGAAAATCTAACCAGTATTCTACAGGAAAACTCGGGGAAATACCCCGCTAAAAATACCATTTCGATAAAGTACCGAAAACTTCGATCGACTGTACTAATAAGAATGGTTGCCAACTAACTTAGTGGGAAGGGCGATGTAAGAACGTTTTCACACTATGCGGTTGCGGCACGATTTACCGCATGCGATAAACCGTCCGGCAAACCGGACGTTGCTTTCACATCTAAAAATATCGTTCAGGCTTCTGGTTTAACGTTGACAGATTGCGTACCTAGTAATAAGTTTATTCATAATGAAGAAAAGAAGTGTAATTATTTCAACATTGTTGAAGGGAAAAAACGTGAAATTAAGAATCGAAAATATTGAGTGCATCCGCTAATAAAATTTTATCAGGTCAATTATTTCATAATTGTATCGCTTCCTTGACATCTTTTACGCTGCTAATTATTAAATACACCTATCTGGGAACTTCGTTGAACTAAAACCGTCGCCGCATAGTGACAAGTGTGAAAGCACCCATTTACTTTTATAGGCGTTCAAATTCCGTGCGGTATTAAAACAGTCCGATTTATAACCGCCAGTCGCACTGTGTCTGCGGTTTCCGCAGACCGCACCGGTAATTTTTCCGCGCCACACTAATCTGAAAGCATCTCATTTAAAGTAAGGTAAAATTTGTGCACGCGGTACCGCACCGATAAACTACATGCGGTAAACCGCACCGCAACTACATAGTGTGAAAGCGCTCTAAGTGTTTGAAGAAGATCTCAGAATGCTTTCGTGTGTGAAATACGTCTTAATCGATAATTATATTGAACGTTATTTAATTTTGAGATAAGCGGATTTCTAGCCCCTCCCCCCTCCTCCCTACTCCCCAAAAAATAACAATAAGGTGTCAAAGCCCTAGATTAGAAAACTATCCCTGCCCCAAAACTTATACCAGGAATAATAGAGTATTCTAATGCTAAAATCAACCTAAAATAAACCTTAACAATAAAGACACATTATCTATTTAACAACTGCTAGCTGAAAAAAACGTTTCCAAAATTGACGTTAAATTGCCTGAATTTTAATTACGCCTTCAGATAATTGCAATAAAATTTATTACAGCAAGACTGGAGCCATTGCTCTTACATTAGTCAAACAATACCAATATATAAGAATTCTTTACTCTATTACACAATTATATATTTAACTCTATTATACAAATATGCTTTCATCACAAGTACAAGATAAACATTCTTAAGCAAAAGTTGAGAATCAAATATATCAAAAATTACTTAGCTTAATGGAAAACGTTTTTGACAAACAGAATTATTTTCTACGTTCTTAATTTAATAACAAGAACTTACTGTGGGTTCATTAATAAAAAGTAAATAGAAGAAAAAAGTTCATTCATTTACAGCTACTGTAGGTTATAGTTTCAAAAGTTAAATCATAAACATCTGATAAATGACTTCTGACAGTAGATAACTTGAAAGCAACCAAAAGTCTCTCCTGAATTAATTTGTTTTGACCAGATTCTTCTGGGACTTCGATAGGAAAACTACATGTTCTGAATCAACATGCTTTTATCCAATACGACGTGGTTGATTTAATGGGAACCAAGGTGTTCCTAAAATAAACGTAACAACCTGATAGGGTATGATTCCGAACTTGTACTAATATAGTCGATACACTGACAGTGTAATAGGATGATCCACACGATTATTCTACCTCGGTTTTAGACGTGTGCGTAGGAACATACTTTTCAAAAAATAGTTTTAATAAGCCCCGCCGCCCGCCCTCTGACTTGTCCCATTTTTATGCAGACAAATATACTTTTGTACAGGGAATCCTAATCGCCTGTATTAAGTTGATTTCTTCATAATGTAATGTTGTAACAGTTTTTTTGACCACTGCAAAGCACCAATAAATTATTAGTTAAATACATCTTTTTGTCTAGTCCATTAAACCAGTAAACATCGTCAATTAAATAAATATCCGTATTGGGATCATGTGGTCTAACCACAATACAGAGATGCTAGTTTGGTTGCTAACATCAGGCGCTAACTATTTGTGCAAATGTTTCAATGCCAAACACCTTTCCTATTTCGTGCGCAACGTGTCAACGGTCACTTTAGCTAGAATACTTGGCACGAAACTACCATGGAGAACCTGAGAGTTCTAGCGAGTAATTTGCGTGTGGCTTTACGCCTTTGTAAAACTCAAGTGTAATAAACACTTGATATGGTGTTTTTTAATAATGGTAAGCAATTAGATATAATCTCATAGACAAACTAAATAATTTTGTTGTAGCGCTCTTTTGAAAATTCTTTTAAAACTTTTTTGAAAGTTCTTTTGAAAATTTTTTTGAAAACTCTTTTGAATGTTCTTTTAGATACTCTTTGTATATTCCTTCGTTAGTATGATTCCGTTTTATCTGGTTTTATAAAAATTAGCCCGTTTAAATTTTGTGTTACAAGATTATATGGATCCTTTCTTTGCATTTACGATTATCGAGTTTACAGTTCAATTACTTTAATGTAGCAATAAGAAAATATTGGTCTAGCATGAGCGTCCTTCATCTTTGCTATAATGGTTGGATTTAGTGAAATGTTCTGCGATGAAACTGTATGTTTTAAATTTTAATGAAATGTTCTGCAATGTAGATAGCAATTTTTTTGTTTCAATCTAACGTCCAATAATTAACAATAATGGTCTTTTTTAATTGCTAGTATGAATTTACAAGTAACTATGTGGATAACTATACGCAAGATAATTGTTTTGCCGTTGGAATGGATTTTGGCTTGCCCCGTTATTGCGTATAGGAATTACGCTTTAAGCTCATATGGTCAGGTACAAGAATCACGCAGCTGGTTATTTGCAGTACAACACGTGAAGGCGACGTCACTTGTTTGTCCAGGGAGCGTATGTATAAACATCTGCTCTAACACGATGTAACGCTGGCACACAAACAAACACCTGTTGAAACGAGGTAAGAAATTTATATTATTCTTACATCACGTCCGCACTTGGCGATCTTTGATACAAGGCTACATCAGAAAAATAACTTTGTGATGACCTATAACTATTATTTTTTTAACAAACTAGAAAGGACTTTGATAAATTTTTATTGCCAATATAAATGCAGTGTAATAACAGTTATTATTATTAATGAAATTAAGCAACTCCATTGAGTTCTGATTAAAGTTTCATCTATGTATAATTTTAGTTACAGCTTTTGAACATTGAATTATTAGACATTTTCGATATTTTCATATACGTTTTTAAACCGAACAGCAGATCTGGTATTTTTGGTATTGATTTGAGTTAATTTTTGTAGTGAACACTTAAAGTTCTTGATATTTCATTCAAATTAATAGTTCTACCTCAGAGTAGAAGAAATTATATTAACCTTTTTAAACGTAACTTTTGTACATACAATTTTTTATGACGAAACAACTTTTAAAGAATCAACATTTAGTTCTCTTAATTAATTGTTTTATTTTGAACAAGTGAGTTCAGAAATAATGTAACCAGGTCAATGAATAAAAGGCATAAATACCTTTGAGGTAATGATACTTGTAGCTCCGATTTAACAAAGAAGCTCTAATTGCTCTTTCAGAATTTGATGCATAATATTTGTGTGCATAATTAATCCTTTCAGCATTTTATTATGAGATAGCAAGAGTATACCTCTTGTGTCCTCACCTTGTTAATTTAATTCAATTTTCTTTACAGCTCCTGCGCAAGCAGTTAATACGATATTGTTCTCTAAGGACTCCCAAGTCCCCTTAGGGTAAACCTCAGTTTAAAATTTAATAACTTGGTGGCGCCCTCCCTAAACCCTTATTTTAGTATGAATCAAGTCCTAGTAAGCAAATAATGTTTTGTAAATAGAACCACGACCAATCCTCATAAGCTCTACCCGAGGAATAGACCCTAGCATAGTCGGAAGATATTTGCGTTCCATCATTTTAAGGAAATCCTTTCTTAAAGTTCACTGGTTCCATTTGAGAATATTAAAGAACCCACGGGTTACTTTAATTATTCAATCAACCCCAACGGAAAGTGTTAATCGTGCAAGAATGTAAATCTAAATTCGTGAAACTTGTGCATGTGTTGAAATATGAAAGTAATGAGGTCGATTGTTGTGATTTGTATACTCTCAGCTTGACTTTTATTTCTGGTATTCAAATTTTGCCTTCTTTATTTTCCTTTCAAATAATCATCCTCATTTAAATCCGTCTTGTTTCTGTAGGTAAAAACCGAATACATTTCTTCTTATTATTACGTTTTCTATATCCTGCTGAAACCATTTTTTAAATTCGTGTCTAATTTGTTTACTAGTTATAATATACAATCTTTTGAAATACTTAACATTTCCGTGATTATCCTGTCAGACACGTCACTTAACGAAACCATATTGCTACAAGTCTATAACCAAATAACTTCATGCTTTACGAGCGGTATTTACATGTAGAAAATGTTTTGTAAAAGGTATAAGTAGGTAGGTGTTTGAAAATATTTATAAAACGTGAGTTTATAAAAAATTGTGAAAGGTATCAATTCCTAAAAAACAGCGATAGCTCGTTTTTTCTTTGTATACAATTAATTATTGTATATGACAGCAATAGCTTCTAATTTACATAATGGACAGGAAATAATCGACAAGTATTCACTTTGAACATAAAGTAGCAAGTCTTTGTAATAAACGGCGAAATTAATTTTATGAAAGTGCTTACGAAAACCCGTGTTCTGACATTAAACTATCGTGCTTTCACTTCTGCAGGTGGGAAGAGTGCAATGTCATTATACCGGCTAAGAAACGACTCTTACATAATGGTAAAGGGTTACTAGGTCTGTTTACGTATCAATTACGACGAACTTGATCTACATGCTTATATTTATGATTATAATTCGATCATTACCCAATGATTTATTCTATATAATTAAGCCACCAGTACTTAGAAGTCTATTAAAGTACGGCAAAGGTAAATAGATCTTCGCTTTATGAATTATGAGATAATTTTTCTAAAAATCCATTTATTATAACTAGTTATAGCTTATAATTACTCTACGTGTTACCTAATAATAACCATAGCTCGCATGTCCTCAATTCCCCATTAGGTATTTTCGTTAATACCTAAAACGTTTTGTAATAGCATTCTATGCTTGAAAACGAGTCTGATTATAATCAAGTTCGGCGGCTGTATCTACTCAATAATTACAGTCTGTAGTAAACTAGAGAATCTTCAAGTTGTGTAACAACGATAATCACACAGCCAGGAAAAATAAATTGCAAGTGAAATATTTTGTTACTAATTTGGATAATAACCTAATAACCGAAGTCACTGACTTTACAAAAAAACTTTAAAACGACTAGATTGCGGCATGAACATGTCTTTAAATTATTGGTGATTTAGCCGATGGACAAGGGTTTGTAATGAAGATCACGAACCACCTAGATTTTATTGCACATTGCTGACAACCAAAAAAACATAAGTCGAAAAGGAACGAATAACTTTCATATGTTAATAGTACTGATACTTGAAAGAGTCAGATTTTTGAGACTAATCTGTTTACCAAATATTAATGGATTGATTCAAAGTATTTTCGATTGACATTCATTATGTCATTGTCTTTAAGAAGAACTTTTAAAATTCAGGTTCTTATCATTTTTGCGACACAGTGTACCCAATTATTTTATGTAGAAACATGAAAAGGTCGTTTGCATTCCATTTTGATAAGTACCACTTTTGTCATTGTTAACAGTAGGAAACAAAAACCTAATGAATTATGCAGCAGTTAGAGAATATATTGCACAGTGTTCTGCTATTACGCCATAGAAGAAAGCAGAGAAAATTTGTTTTAATTATGTTGTTGATATTTGTACGAAGGTCGGGCTAGTAGAAGAATACATTGATCTTGGAACACCACCGCTGCTCAGCACTGTTTTTATTATTTTAGTCGGGCCTAACTCGGGAGCGATTTTCTCATAGCTCTACCTGACATATTGATTAGAATTTAAAAAAATCTTAGAACAAAAGATAGATTATAGAAAAATTGTAGGTGTGTTATTAGCCTACAACATTTTGCGTTTAATATTGTACTTGCCCAGCAAATACCACGTGGAGATAGCACTTGCATACCTGGATTAGATTGAACGATTGGGCGAAAAGTGGTCTCTATTGATGCAAATATCACCATACAAATTGGGGATGTCAATGCTATAAACTAAAGAATCAGTATCTGTGTATAAGAGTCGGATTCGGCTACCATACAGATATTTTATTGTACTGTAATGAAACTCGTACATTAACGTTTTTAATATGTCGAAAATTGGGAAATCTGCATATATGTAGTTTATTATAATTGACTTTTACTCGATCCATTTGTATGATAAAAAATCCTCCCCTAACACGGTACACATATGGAAATTGAGTTTGGCAATTAAACTGTTGGCACACAACTACTTATCTTACAATCTTAACATGTACATATTTGTCGATATTCTTCATCTTTTTACTAAGAACGGCATAGTTCATTAATTTATAAAGTCTTTTTCAAATGCGTTGGCTTTGCAATCAAATACCGAAAGCCATGCCCAACGCTTCCAAAAATATTGTAGAATTTTTCAATATTCACAAACAATAGCGCACCCCATTGTTATTTATGCTGATTTTGAAAGCATATCGAAACCGGTAAACTCAGCAGTCCCAGATTCTACAAGTTCATTCATCAGCAGTACTCAACATCACGGACCCTTCAGCTTTGCATACTACGTTAAATGCAGTTATGAAGACCCGTTGAGTAAATTTGATTGTGGTATCTGCGAAAACTCTTGAGGTGAACGTGTTGGGATCATTACCAATTAACGGGTTGCTTCCGCTTTGCAGCCACTCCCAATGTAATACTAAATACACCATTCCTCACTTTATACCCGTGACGTTCCCTAACTTGAACGAGTACAACAGCCATTTCATTATCAAGCAGTTCATGTGACCAAAAGCAGGTAACTGCAATCCCCAATAATAATGAAAGATTTATTTTCTTTTCAAAATACATGAGATTGTGTGAAGACGAGTCCGAGATGGAAGATGATAACACAATCATTTAGTTAAAGTTTATTGATTCCTTGCGATTCATGGCTTCCAATTGGAGAGGTTAACTAAAAATTTTGAATCTCTACAGTTTGTAGAATTGCATAAATGCTTCTTCGATGCGCAAGAACGAAGTTTGTTAACGCAGAAAGGTGTATTCCCACATTACCTATGTGAATGTAATAAAGGAAATGAGTGTGACAACAATAGAAGCCTTCTTTAACAACTTGACCTGTACAGACTTCACGTTTGCAAAGTATGGACATGCTCAAAAGGTAAGGAAGAACTTGTGTGAATATAGCAATTTGTATCTACAGACACATGTTTTGTTGCTAGCAGACGTTTTTGAAAACTTTAGAAACGTCTGCTTAAAAACGTATGCTGTGTATGCAATACGTAACAACGCCTGTGCTTTCCTTTGACGCCATGTTGAAATATACTAAACTGAAACTGGAATTACTGACTGATATTAGTATGCATCATTTTGTCAAGGAGGGAATTCGCGGTGGTCTAGTGCAGTGTAGCCAGCGATACGCTATTGCCAGAAATAAAGATATTGAGAATTATAACCCTAAAGAACCGTTTAAGAACCTGGCGTATTTCGATGCTAATACCCCCTACGGGCGGGCAATGTCACAGTACTTGCCAATAGGTGGTTTCAGGTGGACAAGTGAATAAAAAATAAAAAAGCTCCAAAATGATATTTTAAACATACCCATTACTCCAACAAAGGATATATTTTATCTGTAGATTGGGATATCCGAAAAATCTTCCCGATAACCACACCCACTTGCTTTTCTGTCCCGAGAATATGGTTCCAATCTGTCCAGAATCCAAGACCCCAAGCTTCTTGCTACTCCACACCACAACAAGAACTATATTATTCATTACCGAAACCTTTAATAAGCTTTGCGGAATAGTCTGAAACTAACTGCTATACATCGAGTACTAGAATTGGACCAGTCTCGGTGAATGAAATCATACATTGAATTAGCTACTATTCTTCTAACCAAAGTCAACAACGTATTTGAAAAAGACTTTTGTAAATTAATGAACAATGTCGTTCTTGGTAAAAGGATGAAGAATATCGACAAGCGTAAACATGTTAAAATTGTGACAAGGCGGCAGCCGAAAGATAAAAAGTTATGTGTCATCAGTTTGATTGCCAAACTCAATTTTCCTATATGTAGCTTGTTATGGGAGTATTCTTTTATCATACAAATGGATCGGGTAAAAGTCATTATAATAAACTATATAAAATGCTATGATAATAGGGTTATTTAAGGGTATATAAGGTCACAATGGAGGAATGCTTCATGTAAATATCATAAATACCGCGAAACCCAAACGCTTAAATCATAAAATATAAACAATTGGTTCATTATGCAAAAAGCAGAAGAGCTACAGTTAATAAAAGGAAGCTCATTCTGTAATAAGTTAACCACATTCATCGAGATAAATAATTGCGGGCGCAACCCAATCTATTTTAAAACTTTCATTAACTCACAATATATACAATTTAGGCATATTTAATGTAAAATAAATGTGAAATGAAATCTCTTTTAAACTCGACGCATTTGCCTAAGAAATAGAGGACAATAAAACACATATAATTTGTACCAGTTTGTAATAAACAAACTTTTGAAAAACAAACGTATTTCATAACGCAATAAGGAATAGAAATTGATGCGAAAGCGTACGTGACATTTGAAATGTAGGTATTGCCACATTTAACAAAACCCAACTTAAGTAAACAAGGTATGGAGACTACGCCTATGTGCAAGTCGAAAGGTACAAAATACCACTTGGTGATAAATTCCATAATACAAAGCTTTTGTCTACGTGCTAAATCAAGCGTCTATAACAAGCAACGCTGAAAAAACCCAATAGGTTGAAGATAGCACATAATAGCAACGCCTTGGCTATGGTCCAATAAGAAGATAGCGAACGGTCAATCAATTTGAGCACGTGGAACGAAGTTGTCTATAAAACCGATAAGCGGGAGCATTTTTTGTTTGACACGCGAAGTGTAACAGTTGAAACCAAATTATTACGTGAATTTCAATTTAGTCAAAGTGACAAGTAATAGAAATTAAGAATTACAGGTGAAGTACAAAATAAAATTGCGCGATTGAAATATGAGTGTAAAACTCTGCCGTTAATATAAATCGTATGTCTAGATTTAAATAATATAAACAAGATCTTTATAATTTATTTAGGGCTCTAAGTATGGAAAACTATATAATGGCGTTCATCTAAGTACGAAATTAAATCGACTCTAAGTACGAGATGAAATCGACTCTAAGTGCGAGATTAAATCGACTCTAAGTATACGAGATTAAATCGACAAGTATGGGAAATTGAAATCGTCTAAATAAGGAAACCCTAATTTTATTCTTAAAATACGTTTTACGTGAAAGCAAATATTTGCTATAAAATGCAACAAATTTACATTATAAATAGGGCTGGGTCGGCGTATCGATATATCGATACGACCCCCGTATCGACCCCTCCGATACAGCGAAAAATAAATATCGATATATCGATACTCGATATGTATCGATACGTTTCGATACATTTCGATACGTATCGATACGTATCGATACGTATCGATATACGAATATAGAATATGTATCGATATTCGATACGCAAAATCCCGTATCGCCCACCCCTATATATATATATATATATATATACACAGGGTACCCACAATCTATCTCCGTATATGGGTAACTTTTTTATTATAGAAGATACAATATTGGTTAAATTAGCAAAGTTGAAGAGAAATTTAAGAGTAGTATGATGCTTTTTTGAAAACTCACCTAGATGCTCAACTTTTTTAGATATTTGAAAAAAACTGAAATTTGCCATTTTCTTCAAACGCTAATAACTTTTAACGGTTTAACCTATAGAGAAAATAAAAACTGCTTGTAAGGTAACTTTTACGTAGAATTCAATAGCGTATATGACAATTTTAATTGGAAATGGGTTTTCAAGCTACAAACATAACCTCAATTTTTTAAATGGAAACCATAGTTCAATATAACCCAAATGGAAGGTTTTTCTTTTCTGATTACACTGATGTAAGGGTTGATGTACTTATTTTCAGTAGTTTCTTCATAATAAAGAAAAACGATTTATTTATTTGCGGACATCAAGGAGTCCATGGATACATATTACAAACAAACAAAATGTGTAAAATCAATAATAGAAACACAAGTTTATTGTAACTAAATTTATTATAAACTAAGAAAAATAAAATACTTAAAAATAAACTATCCATACAATACAAATAACTTAATCAAAGGAAACAAAATTAATTAATGCGAATATGCCCACTCCTACATTAACATATGCTCAAAATGACCTCCATTAGCTTGCAAACACATTTCGCACTTTTTAATTAGGTTTTGGTGCACCTTATTTAACGTTTGTGGTTTTATACTTGTAATAGCTGCTGTAATACTATCTTTGAGTTGCTCAATGTTATTGGATTTTTAGCATACACTACATCCTTTACAGTACCCCAAAGAAAAAATCCAGTGGCGATAGTTCTGGTGACCTTGCCGGCCATGGAACAGGACCTGCATTGCCAATCCAATTTGGAAAACTATTATCAAGATATTCAGAAACGGCTTGAGCATTGTGAGCAGGTGCACCGTCATGCTGAAAATAATATAAGTTTTGCAGTAAATGAAGTGGCAAATTATCGAGCATTTCTTGCAATTCGTTTTGTAGAAAATTCAAATAGTGTACACCATTTAAATTATAATTATAGAAGAAAGGCCCAAGTATTTTATTACCAAAAATGGCACACCACACATTTATCGAAAATTGATGTTGATCCGGCCTTTTTTCTGTTAAATGGGGATTTTCCTGACTCCAGTAGACTGTATTTTTTTCTGTTAAACATGCCTTTGTTAGTAAATTTTGCTTCGTCGGTAAATATAATAGTGTGACTAAAACCAGGATTATTATTTGTTTCATTAAGAAACCACCTACAAAACTGTTGTCTTCTCTCACAATCCCCATGATACAGTGTATTGCTAACATGGGTTTTGTATGGTTTGTAGCGGTTTTGTTTTAAGATTAGGCGAGCTTTTTCTGTAGAAGTAGCGCACTCAATTGCAGTTTCTCGGGTGGACGCTGTTGGCTTAAAATTTATGTAGGCTAACACACGTTCTTCATCATCAGTTTTGAATTTTCTTTTATCAGTACTGGGTTTTGTAAAAGCACCAAACCTTTTAAATTGTTTTCTAATTTAGAAAACAATCGTTTATCTGGCTGCCTTCTTTCCAAATATCTTTCATAATACATATCACCAGCAGCATCACAATTTCTGTTACAGGCATAGTAACAAAAGAGCATGTCATTTTTTCGTCGTTTGTATACATTCTCTATTATAATCAAATAAATTTAAAAGTCTTCTACACAAAATTTGCAACTCAGAGCAAATAAACACTTTAACTAATAATATCTGACAAATGCCAGTTGTTTTTGTTTATTTAAAATATGTATCCATGGACTCCTTGATGCCCGCAAATAAATAAATCGTTTTTCTTTATTATGAAGAAACTACTGAAAATAAGTACATCAACCCTTACATCAGGGTAATCAGAAAAGAAAACCTTTCCATTTGGGTTATATTGAACTAGGGTTTCCATTTAAAAAGTGAGGTTATGTTTGTAGCTTGAAAACCCATTTCCAATTAAAATTGTCATATACGCTATTGAATTCTACGTAAAAGTTACCTTACAAGCAGTTTTATCTTCTCTATAGGTTAAACCGTTAAAAAGTTATTAGCGTTTGAAGAAAATGGCAAATTTCAGTTTTTTCAAATATCTAAAAAGTTGAGCATCTAGGTGAGTTTTCAAAAAGCATCATACTACTCGTAAATTTCTCTTCAACTTTGCTAATTTAACCAACATTGTATCTTCTATAATAAAAAAGTTACCCATATACGGAGATAGATATACTATATATACTATATATACTATATATACTAATGTCACAAATATTAAACTTGAAACTTTAATTATTTTGATAACAAACAATCTTAAGTGAAAGATCGAATTGTCAGTAAATACATTATTTTAAAACGATCTTGTGATTTTATTTCCAAAGAAAAAGTAGATAAATTATCGATGCGTATCGATTCGTACCGATACGTATCGCTACGTCTCGATATGTATACTTAATCTACACATCTAAACGTTCCGATACGAATCGCTATATATATCTATACGTACCGCTACGTATCGATACGAATCGATACGTTATCGATACGAATCGATACGTTATCGATACGAATCGATGCGTATCGATACGTATCGATACGTATCGATATATATCGATATTCGATATATTGATACATATCGATATAGAATATGTATCGATATTCGATACGCAAAATCTCGTATCGCCCACCCCTAATTATAAATCCATTAAAATTTAAATTAAATAACCTGTGTATTACCTAAATTCAATTTAAATAAAACAAGTTCTCGTATTTTCGAGAAGAATTGAGAAGAAATACGTTAACTTCGTTAAACTTATTAATACATAAACGTTATTCTACGAAACGTCCGGAACAATAAAAAAACCCATAAAATGTAACAAAAATTGTTAAAAGTTATTTATTACCTTTCGCCGCAATAACCTTGGGGGTGTTAAACAAAGACGAGCAACGCACGTCACTAATAACTGGAACGAGATAACGCTAATGGGGATTTCTCAGAAAATTATGTAAGATCGGCGTATATTATTGGCAATGGAATTGCGCAAATACTACCACATTCTAGAAATAGATAATTTTGTATATGTAAGGAAGCGTTTATTAAAGTTAGGTTCATGCATGGTTGTGTACACGATTTATATGAAAAAGTCTCGTGTGATTTTTTGAATAATTTTACTTGAAGAAGTTTACTAGAAGCAAAGTTTTGTTCATCATGACGATTGTTGATCATTTTTGCAGTTTTCCAACTCTTGCGAATTTTGAGTTTATTTTTTATATTTCTCGGCTATTTATTTTATTAAACGTGAACTATTTTGAAGATTTGCTTTTACTTTCCTTATAAATACACAGACTTCTAAGAGAAGCTTGTGTTTTGAATGTTTTAAATAATCTTTTTATTCGTTGAGGTCTATTATTATTATGATTGGCATATAAATAAAACGTTGCTACACACTTAGAATAAAAAAATCTTTTATAAGAAAAATTCTGAATTATTGTAGATCGCATGTGTTAAACCGGACGAAATGCTATTTAATGCGTAAAGCACTGTGTATTGGATTTGCTTTTTGATTTAACTTCTGAAAAACATATTCAGCACGTGGAGAATAGTATATTAGCAGCGAGACAGAACATATTTTTTGTACACATACATTGGCTTGTTGTTTAGACACGCTATTAAACTTTAAACTTAGACCATTGAGTGCACTAATTGATTTCCATTAGCTTCTACTAAATTCAAAGCATATGTTTGCAGCTGTTCGATTGATTTAAATTAGCGTTCGTACTCTGGTAAAGTTAATTTTGGATCGACTTCTAAAAGTCCGGTATGTATTTTATCATTTACTTTTAACTTAAAATTAAATCTAAACTGCTTCGTAATAAATCATTTATCATAATGGCGCAACGACTTGTACTTCGGAAATCTCAAAGGAGTCTTGAATATTTATATAGTCTGAAACCAAATGGAATGTTAATTTTTTGAATTTATGGGCTGCTCTTCAAATTTTAATTGCATGGTTGAAAATTACAAATTGCAATAGGAGTTTCCTTATTAAGGGGGATTGTAGGATAAATTAGTTTTATTCGGTAAAATACTAATTCCTAATTTACTAACAACACTGCCTCATTTAAATTCAGTTTGAGGAGAAAACATTACCCTATGGTTGGTTGTGCAAGACTAACTAGCTTTGTATAATTAAATTTTGTACAAGGTCGATTTTTCACAATTTCGTATCTTAACAACAATATTCCAAGGATATCTATTCAGAGACTTATGGATATCTTGTTTACTTAGAAACTCGTACATGACGTGTCTCTTTCTGATGAGTAGATAGTAATAGACCTTCACTAATGTACCTTTTACTCAAATTGTAAATTGTTTAATGAGGCAATCTTCTTTGTACATAAAAAGTATTGAAACTGCCTTGGGATAGAAATAGCGTAATGATCTTATGATAATTATAATAATTAACACTTGCGTTATTCAAAATTATAAAATTACAGATTAATTAGTGTGTGTCTCTGTTGTAACTAAACGAAAATTGTAACCTATGTGAAGATACAAAACGTATAAGATAAATCAGCCGTGTTGAAATTTCATAAACAGTTATAGTAACTATTGACAAATACTTTAGTTTCTAACTTGGTATGTAGAAGGTTATTTGGCAATGGAACTGCAGCTGTACCTAGCATTTTAATCGTAAGAATAATTATGCTTGTTGAATTCTCCATCTAAAGGTACACACTTTCAAGGCGTTGAATAATCTGATGTTTATACTTATTTGCACTTAATTTATGTCTTTTTTTGTAATTCTTTCATTGTACCAACGTATAAACAGAAACAAAGGCCAATTAACAATTACCTATTTCCAAGGAACTGATGCATGACGTTTATGTAGATTAAGTTTGTTGTTTATGTTAATTTTTTCAGGCTTTCTTACAACTAAGACACTTTTCAACAAGTGTTATGTAATTGTAGTGTCAACGACAGATAGGCACAAACTGGACCATTTTTTCAAAGCAGACACGCAAATATAAAAAATTTTATCTGCAATAATATATAGTTTCTGGTGAGAATAGCGTACCTAGGTTGAGATGCGTTTTGTTATATCATATATCACCAATAATGAATAATAATTATATTAATTAAGAACAAAACGTATTTCAAAGGAGGATCTGATCTGTATGCAAAACATCGTAGACCTATTGACGTATGAATCTAATTTGGTTAATACATTTTACTAAATACGTATTTCAATTTATTATATTTATAATATAATGAATATGCATATAAAACTTGTTATATTTATACAGCAGGAATTTTGCCATACAATGTTACATGCATGTTTGTAAATAAGACATAAGTACAGTATTGTAGTGTAACACTGCAAATTCTAAATATGTTTCTCAGTTTGAAATGAGGCCGTGTTGAACAAAGAAGAAATTATTCAAGCTAACTTCGGAATTTTGGGTGATTCACAAAAGGATGATACTAGGAAACGATAAATTGAAAGTATAGCAAAACGTTACCACTAATTGCACTTACCTGGGCGACTTTCGCTATTCTGGTCCAGATTGGTTGGAATACCAGCAGTTAATTTGACATTAGGTTAGCGGTTAGACATATACAACGAGTAACTACGGGAACCCTGGAGAAATGATGCATACGATACCCTTTCACAATCAGTCGACTGCAATTAATGAGCGCGATATCTCAATATAATCCAAATTATTACCAAGAAGAATGTAGTCACGGGAGGGGCTAGCTACAAAATATACATAGGAATACGAAATGGGCGCCAGTGTTTTCGGACTCAAGCTTATCAGCGAAAACACAAGACCAATAAGCCAAAAAAACAAAAGAGAAAAAAAAAACAAGTCATTAGGGATAGCGATACGTAGGGGTCAAAATAGAATCCGCCGGAGGGAGCCCATTAGGATCCGGAGGTTCAGGATCAATGTTTGGCGGGTCTAAAGTTTTATCGGGTTTGAGGTCCTTAATATGCCAAGTACCCAGATCGTTACCAGAGTCATCCACTAAGATATAGGTCCACGGAGAAAGTTT
This sequence comes from Platerodrilus igneus, assembly GCA_036346225.1. Taxonomy (NCBI): domain Eukaryota; kingdom Metazoa; phylum Arthropoda; class Insecta; order Coleoptera; family Lycidae; genus Platerodrilus; species Platerodrilus igneus. The sequence continues at coordinate 2,689,549 of JARFIW010000731.1, read as the reverse complement.
AGTCCTAATAGTAAAGGGACCCACATATTTGAGAGCAAGTTTAGCATTGAAGTAGCGAGTAGCATCCGAAAGAACATAATTGCGTTTCCACACGCGATCGCCAGGAGATAAAGTTAAGGGATGACGACGAAGATCGTTGTGTTTAGCATTTTTCTTGTATGCTAAGGAAAGACGTTTCGAGATTTCTTCACGAAGTGACTCAAATTTGACTAAGTCAGTAGGAGGAATAGGACGTTCGGGATCCATAAGAACATCATCAGGATCAGGAGGTTTTCCAAAATGATCGCCGTAGAGAGCATGTTCACGACCATATAGAGCAAAATACGGGGAGTAACCAATGACCTCATGTTTGAGCGTACGAATAGCACAACCAATTTTTGCTAAATTAACGTCCCACCGACGTTGATTATCAGAAACGTAAGAAGAAATCATAGTTTTCAGGACTCTATTAATACGTTCGGCCGGATTCGCCTGAGGATGATAGCGAGCATTAAACAGAATTTTTGTTCGATAAGAATTACAGAGTTTAGTGAAAATATTACTACGAAATTGTACACCCTTGTACGCAATTAGATACTGAGGAGTACCATACACCAGGAAAATATTTTCCTCAATGGTTCGAGCAACAGCAGCGGCCGTAGATGCACGTAGAGGAAAGAAACAAGCATATTTCGTAACACAATCGGCCACAACTAAAATGAAGGAATTACCTTTAGAGGATCTAGGAAGAGGTCCGACAATATCCGTACATAGGACTTGCCAAGGACGAGTGGCAGTAGCACGAGGAGACATAAAGCCAGGAGGTTTCTTTTGTTCGACTTTGTGTGCAGAGCAAATTTTACAACGACGGACGTATCGAGCAACAGCGGCTCTAAGTTTAGGCCAATAGTAACCGTTTTGTGTACACCAGGGTGACCTGAAGTAGGTAGATCGTGATTCTCGTATAGAACCCTATTCCGTTGTTCGCTGGGAACTACTAACTTCCAATAGTCTTGAGGATGTTGGAGCAAAGACTGTTTAGATTTTACATATTTGTATAGTAATTCGTTTTCCACATGCCAGTTACTATATAGTTTAGGATTAGAATTAACACGAGTCCGTAGCTTAAGATACCAAGGATCCAGAATTGGCAGAGTAATAGAAGATTTAGGAAAGTCATCAATTACGTCAATTTTAGGTACTGAGCGAGATAAGGCGTCGGGAACGATGTTATCTTTACCTTTCCGATGTACGATGGTGAAGTTATGTTGTTGAAGTCGTAGAAGGAAACAAATTTTCCGAAACGTCAAGTATAATAAATGTTTTAAACTAAAGCCACTAACTTATTTCGAACGAAATAGATCCCAAGATTCAAACAAGGTCAATTAGTGTATATATATATATATATATATATATATATATATATATTATTAAAAGACATTAAAAGACTGAGCTCTTATTAATTATATGATTAAATTTCCCGTGTGTAGATATAAATGCAAAGCGAAATATATTTTCGTTTAGACTGAAAAGAAGTCGCGTGTACTTTTAAAGTACTAGAAATAACTAAGATTTAAGTCATTCATTCATTTATTATAAAGCACACTTCCCGAGTATGTTACAAGCATTAAGCGATTTAATTCGCGTTCAAAACAAACGATATTTTCGTGTATAGACAGCATTTAACTTCAGTGCAAGAGTTTTAAATAAATAGAAAAGCCAATACTGAGAATATAATGGCAAGCTTTAATTAATTATGTAATTATACTGAAAACGGTATTTGATTAGCATGCAAAGCAAATTGTAAGCTTGCATTATTTATGTAATAAATGTGTGTAAAAATATGCGTTAGAACACGTTTTAGTGTGTGTGTGTGTGTGCGCGTGTGCGTGTGCGTGTACGTGTGCGTGTGCGTGTGCGTGTGCCTGTGCGTGTTTGTGTGTGTGTGTGGGTGCGTGCGTGCGTGCGTACGTGCGTGCGTGCGTGCGTGCGTGTGCGTGCGTGCGTGCGTGCGTGCGTATGTGTGTGTATAACATAAATCCATTTTAAATAGAGTATTCTAAAATTGTTGGGAACACTATTAATAAAGAAAGAATTACGTCAAATACTAAAAAATATCGTATAAATTAATTAATGGATAGACGCATGTTCAAGGAACGCGAGCAAACATTTAAAAGCAATAAAAAGTATAAAAATTATTTTTATCGTTTTTTGTCTCAATAAAGTGGAATGCGCGCAGCCAGTAACTTCGTTTATTAGAAAAGGATAAACGAAACGTGTTACTGTATACATAAATCATACTATTTGACGCTAATTAGGAGATACAGTGCATCATCCTCGGAAATATGGCATCAATAGGGTGTATTATGTTCTAAACGGAACAGTTAAATTTTCGAATTCTGATAATTTTATATATAAACAGAAGTAATCGACATTATATTCATTCCTTCATAAATCTAGCAAAATGTCATCATCATCATTTTTTTTCGACCTTACTTAAGGTCGGTTTGACGCAGCTCTAACTTCTTTTCTATTCTGTGCTAATCTAAAAAGCTTTACATACCCTTCACAACCTAAATTTCTAATAATTTGACTAATATAGCTTGGTCTAGGTCTTTCTATACTCTTCTATCTTTTTCCTATCCACCTGGATCAACATAGATATTAGCAAGCTGATGGTTGGTAAGGAACTCTAACATGTTTACCCGATTACCATTTATAAGGAAGTGAAATATAACCTGATTATCCGCTTCAAAAAAGGAAAAGTGTTAAATTATATGTTATGGTAAGGCTTAAGCAACGAATCGCTGCCAACATGCCAGACCGCTACCTAATTGTGAGTTATGTCATGGTGACGTTTATTAAATTATATGTTATGATAAGGCTTAAGCAACGAATCGCTACCAACATGCCAGACCGCTACCTAATTGTGAGTTATGTCATGGTGACGTTTATTAAATTATATGTTATGGTAAGGCTTAAGCAACGAAACGCTACCAACATGCCAGACCGCTAACTAATTGTGAGTTATGTCATGGTGACATTTAGTTAACTGATTTTTATTTTTTTGTTTTGTTTTCGAACTTACTTAAAGTCGGTTTGACGCAGCTCTAAATTCTTGTCTATTCTGAGCTAGTCTAAAAAGGTCTGCATACCCTTCACAACCTAAATCTCTAATAATTTGGCTAATATAGCTTTGTCTAGGCCTCCCTACTCTATTTTTATTTGGTAGTCTATAATGTAAGACTTTACTAAATAGTCTCTCATGTCTTAACTGGTGCCCTATCATTCTATCTCTCCTGATCTCAATTATTTCCACATACAGGGTTCCTCACCTATCTTTCTATAAACTTCCTCTTTTGTTACTCTATCTGTCCAACTAATCTTTAACATTCTCCTATAACACCAAGTTTCAAAAGCTTCTATCTTTTTCTTATCCACTTCTTTAATTCTCCAAGTCTCACTACTGTATAGTAGAACGCTCCATACGTACGACTTTAAGAAACTTTTTCTATTATCTAAACTAATACTATTAGCTATTAGTAAGATTTTTTTTTAAAAACATTTTTCTAGCTTGAGCTATTCTAGCTACTATATCCCTTCTGCTACGTCCATCTTTTGTAATTATACTACCTAAAGAGCAAAATTCATCTACCTCCTCTAACTCGGTATTACCTATTTTTAATTTTGGTTTATAACTAGGCTGTAACTCACTTGTCATTATCTTTGTCTTTACTGAGTTAATTCTCATACAATAGTTACTCTGTCGTATCTCATCTAAAATATTTAAAAACTCTCCTAACTCTTTTCTAGACTCTGCTATAATGGCTATATCATTTGCAAAACGTAACATGTCTATTTTCTGTCCTTGTACACTAATACCTATCTCTTTTCTCTCTATAGCTAAGTTTAAAGCTTCCTCAATATAAACATAAAAAATCAAGTGAGACAGTACACAACCCTGTCTAACACCATTTCTAGTCTTAGCTTCCTTTTCTATTTCATCAAATCTAATTACTACGCTTTGGTTTTTATATAGACTGTAAATAATTTTTCTATCTCTATGAGAGATTCCTTTTTTTTGCAAAACCCTGAACATAACAATCCAATTAACCCTATCAAATGCTTTTTCTAAATCTACAAATGTGAAATGAGTCTTTATTTTTTTGTAACCTTTTTTCGATAATTACCCTAATCATTAGTATCGGTTCTCTAGTCCCTCTGTCTTTACGAAAACCATATTGATCTTCGCCTAAATAATTCTCAGTCAAAGCTTCTACTCTATTTTTAATTATTATTGTTAGTATTTTGGAAGCATGAGAAGTTGAACTAACCGTTCTAAAATTCTCACACCTATCAGCTTCTGACTTTTTTGGGATTGGGATAATAATATTTTTTTCGAAATCTATTGGAACCTTACCTGTGTCATATATTACTTTTACAAGTTCATATAATCTGTCTAAAGTTTTCTGACTTGCATATTTTATTAATTCTGCGGTAATATTGTCTATCACTGGCGCTTTATTTAGTTTAAGATTCCGAACAGCTCTATCAAATTCCTCTCTTAATATTGAGAACCCTATTTCTACATCTTCTTTTTGGTCGTTCTCTAACTCATCCATATCGTCTCCCTTATATAAATCTTCTAAATATCTTTTCCATCTATCTGCTACCTCAACTTTATTTATTAGAAGCTCATTATTCTCGTCTCTAATACCATTATATTTTTTCCTATCTTCCCCAAAAAACTTTTTAACTGCCCTGTAAGCTCCGTCTGTCTTACCTACTCTCAAATCATCTTGTATTCCCTTACAATTTTCCTCCATCCATTTATTTCTAGCTTTTCTACACTCATGTACTATCTTATTTCTAACTGTATTATATTTTTGCTTACTTTCACTATCCACTTCTCTGAAAGGTTTAAGCTTTCTTCTATTCTCTATTAAATCTAATATCTCCTTTGTTACCCAGGGTTTTCTCGCTTCTATTTTTTTCTTACTTATAGTCTGTGTTGCTGTATCATGTACAGTCAGTTTTATTTCTTTCCATCTATTTTCTACGTTCCCTCCTACAGCTATCTCTTTGCTCTTATTATCTAATACCTGTTTATATTCCTCTTTTACCCTACTATCATTAAGCTTACCTAGATTCCATCCCTCTCTTTTAACCTTTCTCAATTTTTTGAATTTTAGTTTACACTTCATTTTAACTAAGTTATGATCGCTATCTATGTCAGCCCTTGGGTAACTACGACAGTTTTTAACTTGGTTTCTAAATCTTTGTTTAACTAAAATATAATCTATTTGGTATCTAGCCCTATTACCTGGCGCTTTCCAGGTATATCTTCTCCTAACATGTTGTTCGAATAGGGTGTTTACAGTTACTAATCTATGTTCCTGGCAAAACTCAACTAATCTTTCTCCTCTATCATTTCGTCTGCCATACCCAAATTTTCCTACCATTTTTCCCTCACTACCTTCTCCCACTGACGCATTAAAATCGCCCATAATTATTAAATTCTCATCTCCTTTTACTTTTCTCACTATACTATTTATATCCTCGTATACCTTTTCTACTTCCTCATCCTCGTACTGAGTTGTTGGCATGTAAACCTGTACTAAAACAGTGTCTGTGGGTTTTGTACTCAATCTAACCATAATTATTCTATCACTAAATTGTAAGTACTCTTTAACTTTATGCCCTAATCTTTTACCTAACACTATTCCTACCCCTGCCTGTCCATTAGTTGAGGAAGTTGTAATTATTCTGTAATTATCTTTCTTCCAAAAGTCATTACTATCTGGCCATCTCACCTCACTAATACCTAAAATGTCCAGCTTTTCCTTTCTCATTTCGACTAATAAATTCGTTAACTTATCTACTCTAAGTAATGACCTTACATTCCAAGTCCCTATCACTAAATCGAACTGTTGTTTTATATTCTTACGATGACGAGCCCCAAGTACCCCCTCTCGGAGATCCGAATGAGGGAGTATTTTACCTCCGGACAAGAATTTTACTTGTGAGCTCTCCGTCATATGTATTTCGTGTTTTAGGCCACGCACACCTGGGAAATATTGTGGTAGGCTCCCATATCTTTCCACAATGCAGTTTTTAAAGATCTTAGCAAAAAGCCGTATCCGTCACGGCCAACCCCCAACAAGCTTGTAAATTATTGAGGATCGCCCGAGACCAACCGACCCTCCTCCAATATCTTTTAGCCAGCAAGGCTGCTGCCCCTTGCTGCGCCTTTTAATCGCCTTTTACGATAAGCAGGCTTACTATAGTAGTATTCTTTATCCCCTACTATAGGGATAAGCAAAATGTAACATTTATTTATAAAATCGCGATTCATTTAAAACGTACATATTACTTTGTGAGAAGTCATTTATTAAATATACGGCATGCTTACAGTATTTAACATTAAAGATGTTACCTTGAATGAAGAAGGAATTCCTAAATCATAACTCTACATAAGTATGAAGCATAATTGTTTTTGAACACTCTTCGACATAGATAATTCTGATGCAAAAAAATACGCTGAGTTAATTAATTGAAAAATCGAAGATGCAGTTTGAAAGTTATAATTCTAAATTGAGATTTCGAATTATACGAATAAGCTGGTAAACTGGGATTTTGTCAATTGTATAATGGAAATGGAAGGTATTTAGTACCGTTAATTACGAGTTGAATAAGCGTTATTTGATTTTGCAAGTATTGATTTTAGATTTCTTTGTTTGTAACTGATATTTGAGTATATTGTCATTTAAATTTAGGTTAGAATAAGTTCTCATTTTGATTTCGTTTTGTGAGCGGATATTTATCAGAAAGTTTTGAGATCATAGTTCGAAACATCTTGATCCTTTAATAGATCAATCTGTGGAGTACCATTGGCCAAGTATTCTCTTTCTTCGGGGTAGTAAAAGACAGGTAAATTATCTACATGAGAAAAGGTTTGAGTTCTGTAAATTTTAACAAAGATTAAGTAAGGAATATTTTAATAATTAAGTAAATAGTTACTTGTTAGGAATAATTTTATGTTTGAAAATTATGCTCTAAAATGTTCTATATTCTTTTTTATGAAACAGAATTGTTTTTGAATATATATAGATGCCTTTTGAGATTGCTGTTTTATTTCATTTCCTAAATTCCATAATATAACTTCCATTGTGAGCTACGTAAAAAGCTACGTAAAAAGTTAGTGAAATATTCTTTTGTTGCTATTGCAAAAGAAATAGCATATGTAAATTACTTTCTATAATAAAAATATATTGGTTCACAAACCAACCACACGATTGGTACTGTAATGAGGACTTAAGACAAGACTACAAACTAGCAAACACCGTGAAATAATTACCGATAGGTCACCATCTCACTTATTTAGCAAAATCGATTGCACGCATTTGTCCAAAATAAAACAGTAAATCTAGTTTAAATTATCTATTTAATAAACTGTACTCTCTTTTTATGATTAATAATTTTATTTGCACAACACACAAGAACTATTTAGTCAAATCAAGAGGTTTTCAGAAAGTGGCAACAAATTTAATTAAAATGGACTAGATTAATAAGGAATATAACTTTTAATACAACGTAAGTTACGAGATAGTTTAGTATTCAGATCTGTATAATTCAGGACCTCAATATTTGTGACACAACTATTAGTAGTTTAAATTTTAGGAACAAAATATTTACTTAACTTTCAGGTATTAACTCATAATAATAATTCGCTTAGCCTGAACAACGCAAACCAGTTTGTTACTAATACTACTTGAAATGTAACTTTGCTACTTTCCATGGAAATTCTTATTGCACCTTAATATAAACAAGTATTTGTTAGGTTAACCTTCACGTGTAAATTGACTTCCTTTTTCACTTCAAAACTAACAGGTGGCTCGACAACAAGTATAAAGCTAATCGCTTACATTTAACTGTTAAATAACTGTTGAACGTTCACAAGATGACATACGGCAGCCAAATGTTTGAAATCGAAAGAAGCACACTTCCTACATAGGGATTTTCCGGAACTGCAAAATGTTTAAGAATCGAATTCTTATACTGCTTTCCTTTACTCTTTGGAGATAACTTGCTAATGGAATTTATTTCTTTTTATTCACAAAACAATAAATTGAAACGGCATAAATCAGGACGCTATATCTAGCAGGAGCTGACCTCGTGTTACTATAATTTTCTTTAAGCTACTCGTAGAAAATTAACGCGTAACAAGAGGTCAAGGCTTACATGGGACCTCCTCATCTAAGTATGCAAATCGAAATGGTGATTCGGATATCGCACACTTTGCTTTTATTTAAAACCATTTTACTTGTTCAGGAACACGAGAGCGAATGACGTCCGATTCACATACTAACGAAAACGATTTTGCGGTTTGTCAATTAAACAGAGTAGAAACCACCATTCGATAAAACCATGCGCCTCTATTACTTATTCTAAATAATAGTCGACGTCTAATTGGATAATACCACAAACGTTTGAATAGTGATTAATATTAAGGAACCAATTACTGAATCAAACAACTAGCAAACTAAATGCAACAAAGCAAAGAATCTGCGCACTTACAAATTCCTTCAAAAGATATGTTCCAGGTTCACCAAAGGACAATTGCTTTGTCACTAGGTAATAAGTACCACGACTTCTATCTCTAACGTGTATTGTTTTGCCCACTTCCGGTTGATGTTGCCGAAGCTGGTCCAAACTACTAAATTTAAGTTTGAACTCTGTACAATCACTCGGGTCATATTGAGATCCGCTGTTATGCAATATGCAAGAGTGTTTCAACGGCACATAAAATAAATTTCTGTTGGTGTCTTCGGTGATCCCAAACCTTGTCTTTCTGGTACCGCTGTACACGCACACGAACCATTCATAATTTGGACGAGGCCTTGGTTCGTCTTCTTGGTTCCATACACACTTCTTCACTTTTTTGTGTTTTTCAATATTGTCATAGTCGTCACTGTCGTTAGGTGTCAGTCTGTTATTGTGCACCATTATTACTCTCCCCAATTGCGAGGGTCCTAACCCTGAAACGAATCAATGATGTAGTATATAGCATCCGTAATCTCCCAAGAGGCAGAACAATAGTTGTGTACTTTAACAGATTGTATGACTATGACGACTGCAACAGTGCCGGAGGACATTATAAAGTAAAACGGGTATGGAACAAGGAACACGAACCCAAGGTCTGGTTCAAATTATGAACAGTTTAGTCCGTGTACTGCGGTACCGACTAGGAGGCAGTTCAGTGGGTTAGATAGGTTCGCGTATCACTACTACTCCTAAGGTCTCGGGTTCGATTTTCGACACGGGCCGCTTGAAAAATGTTAGGCGAGCATTTTTCACGAAAATACTCCTTCGTTTGGATAAGATGTAAAATATAGGTCTCGTGTGTAAATGCTTACACGTTAAAGATCTCTACTTTGCTTGCAACAGTAAGGGTTCGGCAAAGCCATTAAACCAACAACGATTGGTTTACACCTACATGGATGCTCTTTCGCTACTAATATAAGTCATTCAGAAAAGAATAATCTAGAAAATTCCCAAAATTTCTGGTAATATGTACAAGCTATACAAATTATTATAAATCTGCAGGGCTCGACAGAGCGGTCAATTTTTGTTGAAGTATGAATTCGCGATTATTATGATATACATTATTGGATAAAGTTTTAAAATAAATACGTTTAATGTTTATATGAATAACTGTTTGCCTAGATAAATAACATAGTCGAACTTAGATAATCGTCGTGTTAAGTAGGAGTTTAGTATTAGTAAACATTGCAATAATTATCATCGGTATATTAAAATTTCTCTGTACTTGTGAGTAAACAGGCTTATATCAATGCGAATAAAGAACACTGTGAAAAGAAGTTCGTTACAATACAAAAAAAATCTCACAGCTATCGCATCATAAACTTTAAATAGTGTTTATAATTTAATTAAAGATAGATTTTATTTTTATTATACTTTTGAGCCTTTTAAAAGCACTGTAGAAGGAATACACTATATAGCATTTTTTTAATTACCTTAACTGTATGAAGTTAGTTAATAAAACGTAAGGCAACAGATATCTCTACGGATTGTGTATATTTTGTTTAACCTTCGATTTAATACCTTAAAATATTCAAGGGGTTGCTAAATGACCCTGACTAAAAAATTTGTAATATAATAAGGTGTCTAGAATCTGATTTTATTTATATGAATTTTGCAGTATGGGTAACCAATGCTTTTAAATGTTCAAAGTATTTCCCAACATTTATCAGGTTGTCGGAAAAGTCTTAACGCATTTTTTCAACGTTTTGAAGGCGTATTTATTGACATACAGATATGAAATCAATCAATGAAGTATTTTCTATTGTGCTCGATATCTCTTCGCCATATCTTTTAGTAAGTTTCGTAATTTCTCGTTCACAGAAAGGCGTGTCTTTATCAGCGAAAAATTGAACAAGTGCCAATTCACGGCCTCATCTGAATCAAACTTTAACTCACCCAATAAGTTCTGCATCGATCGGAGCAAATGAATATTCGATGGAGCGAGGTCTGACGATTGTGCTGGATGTTACAACACATCCCATCCAAGGTTCAATATTTTTTGCTGAGTGACCAATCTTGTATGTGGTCGAGCGTTGTCGCGATGGAACACAATTCCTTTGCGATTTACGAGTTCTGTACGTTTCTGAATGATGCATTCGTTCAAACTATTCAGTTAACAGTACACTTATGAATTAATGATTTTGTTACTTGGTAAAGTTCTGAAATATAAGACTTATTTAAAAGTCCACCACATTGATAGCCGAATTTTTTCTCTGTTGAATGTCTGTTTTGAATGACGTTTAAGGAGGATCAGCAGACCGGGCCCAAAATCGTTTGCGGACCACATTTCTATAAACAATCTATTTCTTATCACCAGTAACTAAGCACTTCAGAATAAGGATCGTTTTTCTTACGTTTAATCTTGAATGAGCATGTCGGAAATGTTGATGTGTTTCGTCAAATAAACTTTATTGAGTTCATGTAGAACCCAAGTATTATCGAGTTGTTAATGTATCTTAGCCTTGTCAGATAGGCATGAACGGTTGAATGATGAATATTCAATCTTTTAGCAATTTGTCATGTTGAGTAACGCTGGTTTGATTCAATTAGCGCCTTTATTTGATCGTCATCAACTTGGATTGGTCTTTCTAACCGAGAAGCATCCCTAAGATCAAAATTACTAACACGGAATTTTATGAACAATCGTTGGCGCTGAGTTTTTGTAAAGCGGTATCACAGTAAACGTCACACAACTTTTGGCAAGTTTGACGCGTGTTTTTTCCTTTTCGGAAGTGAAACAATAAAATATGGCGAAAGTGCAAAGTTTGATCTTTCATTTTCAGGTTGTGATAAAATTCGCAAGCAACAAAATTAATGAAATAATGTTTCGCAAACATAACCTCAAATTTTTGACGGTTAAATGATAAAACGCCATCATAAATATACACAACCTTAGTTCTATATTATTAGTGTTACAAAAATTTGTCATGTTTTTCCGGCAACCTCGTATAAGACACAAGACATATTATATTCTATCAGAAAATTTTTACCGAACTACATGTTAATACATATATCACAGAATCGGTAAATGTTTCGTCACCATGCCGTTTAGCTTGTACAGTTAAGCTGTTAGCTAAATGATTGTAACGATTATAGTGACTAATTGGTAAATATCCTGGGTTTTTTTCAATAGGTGCATAGGTATTATTCCAAGATCGTTGTTTATATATTGCTTCTACGAGTGGGCAATTCTCCAACAAAAGTCATTAATCATACACATTTTATTAGATCATTTTATAAGCGAAATACGCCCAACATTATATATTTTACTTTTATAAAACTTTCATAATAAAAGTCACTATAGGTATAACAATCAAGACCTAAACCTTGCTATACGGAAATTAATTTTTCTAGTCACTGCCGTTTTATACTTTACATAAAAACCTTAGACAGGTTATAACGAAATACAAATCAAATAGAAATGGGTCGCTTAAAAAATTTCGCAGGATTGGGTTGTTTTAAAATTTTATTTTTAAAAGGTACACATTGAAGCATACATATGCCTTTACAAATTTGCGGAAATCTCACGATCGTTTGTATAATTTTGATCGTCTATGTAAACGTATATAAAATTACTTTCCAAGAGAAGTTTTCGTGGGGTCTTAAACGAACCAAGCGTAATAGAAAACCACCTAACAAAACATCTACGGTAGCATTTTCACGTGGATGTATAAAACGACGCACACATAATAGAGATTATTTTTGTTTTATTGAGGTACGTGTTATCTCAAATCGTAAAACACATTTATTTCTCCAGGTTGAAATTATTCCAACCGGAGATTTTGTATTTATCACAAATTTAAGGGTGCCAGGAAAAATATTTTAACGCGATTTTTTTACTGGAGAGTAGTTACTCTCAATTGTACTTGTGCATCTCACGACTGTCATAGCTGCACTGAGATTCGTAAAATTTAATATAACTATAACAGTGCACTTTTGTTTAGTAAGTGAAAAGTCGACTAACTTATTATTGTCTTCTGCCTAATGCGTTTCTATACTTATATCGTGCTGTAATATTACAACTAACGCAATTGCGTTAATTCGCACATGTTTGAAGGACAATCGGTGAACTATATGTCTATAAGTTTACAGCAACACATTTACTACAATTTTCCCCCTTAGATTTATTTAATGTAATCAGTTCATATAAGTCGAATTTTTCGTGTGAATCCTCACAGTCGATTCTTTGATACCTCAACCACGTCGGAATGTTTCATTTTAGATTGTATTTTATTGGGACTTGTCAACTTGAACTTATAAATGCCGGGTATAATTTTACAAAACCTCGCAATAATGCAAACAGTATTTTATAACATCAATAAGAAATGAATAATAATAATAATAATAATAGACGCAGTGCAGTTGCGTTTAAGAATGCCACTGCGGCAACTCCTGCCTGTCATAAAAGACGACTAATAGGATATCGCTGATGTCCGGCAAGTAACCTCCCCCAATCCCAAAGCGTGACCCAGGTCGAAAGAACAATTGATACAGAAGTAATATATACCTTAACTATGGAACTCAGGGAACTAACTAGGCGACGTCTTGGTTAAACATAGCCTTACCAGTGTACTCCTGGGCTTTGCGTTGGCCGACTGAATGTTTCCCCTAGTACTTGTGGAAATACAATGAATTCACGTACATTAAATAAAGAAAAATCAACTGCGTTCACGCCGCTTAAACATCCAAAGTGAAACAAAAGAAGAAGACATCCAACCACCACCAACTTGTTTTGCTTCGATTTTCAGCAACCACAAAGACAGGGACTACACTACAACAGATAACATGGAATGATGAAATGGACCGGACTGGCATACGTTGCTACTACATAGCGACAAAACTAGAAACCGTATCAACAAGATACAGATTCAAACTACTCACACTCTTTTGCGAGAAATACTCACAAATATCAGAAATGGTAACTGAACAATGCATAATAGATCTGAAAAGAGTAATCCTAAAAAACAACAAACTCGTTGTCGTTGAACTGGAACTAATAGAAGATGAAATAATCCAAGAACTCAATATTGAAAATGAAAACACAAAAACATAAATATAGTAACTATCGAAGAAGAAATAACAGAGAATGCAACCGCACACATACACTCGAAAGCCATATCTGAACACAACAGAAACCTCTAATGAAAAACTACCCAAACAACCAACAATAGTTAAAAACCTAGTAGAAGTAGAAGAAACCCTCAATCAGGAAATGGAAACGTACCTATTGTATTAGCAAGGAACAAACCCAAACTTAGAAACTACTCTCAAAACTCATCTTTCTAATACCACCAAATTGAACACAGTAATCGCTAATTATCTAACACACAGTAGCACACTAGACGATACCCACACAATCATATACGCAGCACCGATTACAATAATTAAACGCAACACCAAAGAATCCCACAGCAAACAAAGAAAACAAGAAGAAAACATATAACAAACTGGCAAATCAGAATAGAGAATAAAATATAAACCTAAGAACAGATATAGGGCATATCATAAAAGATAAGAAGACACCTAACAAAAATAGTAAAAAATAATACGACAGGAACATTATCAGAAACTCTCGACACTATGAAACATATGTCAGGAGACTACTCAGATACAAAGAGCTCATGAAAGGAAAGATTCGAGCACAGCCTTAAAAAGAAACGAAAAACAATTTTACAAAGCAATAACATCTCGAGAAGATAACCACTTAACAAAAGTACATTCGAAACAATAACTAACTGGGCAAACATATGGTCAACTCTCTAGGTCAACGATAATATTAATTGGATCAAATGAGAAACAGAAAGAGATCATCACGTTCCAAGAGAAGAACCTGCAGACACCTTCAGACGTACACACAACTGGAAATGCTCAGAAGCAGATGAAATACAACATTTTTGATACAAACAGTTCACATCCACACACACTCGACACATTTACCAGTGAAATAAACAAAATCATCTTCCATTCAGACACGTTCACAAGGCAACTCGTATGTTAAAGCAAAAAACGCAGATACAAGGAGTCCAGTCAACTATACACCAAAAACATGCGGTCCCACAATATATGCAAAAAAATTGACACACGCTAACGCAACAAAACATACTCACAGAAGAATAAAAAAACTACAGAGAATTCAGCCAAGGATGCAGATTGTTCGAGATGGAAGCGAGTTTGTCCCCCCATGGTTTCTGATAACATTAGCGCTCTTTCAGTTAAAGTTGAAACAAAGAGCAAGTGACACAAACTTATTTTTTGTCTTTTTTTTCAGACTGAAAGTAAGCTTTGTGGTTTTATTTTAACTGTATCAAGGAGTTTCTTCGCTACTTTTGGATACAACTGTTATTCGAAGCAAGTTGTTTTAGCATGTGTATTTCTTATTATGTTCTAGTATGCTAAGTGAAATGCTTAGAAGGCTATTGAAAGTAGCAGGTTTAATTTGCCATGTTTGGTATGAAACGTTGGGAATGCTATTTGTTGGTTTCATTTAAACCATAACCTTAAAGTTGCCGTTCAGGTTAGTGATGGCTAGATATAAATAATTGATCATTTTGAAGCTTCAAACTCTATGATGAATATTTTTTAATTTATTTAATATGTTGTGACTCGTGTCGGTGGAGCCTTTCATGAATTCATAAATAAAGACAATTATCAATATAATGAAGCCAATGAAGTATTACGCCATTTGGAACCGCTGAATATACATTGCTTTTCCAGACAGTTCTTAAAAATAGCCCAGAAAAGGTTACAAACAACTGTCCATCACCAGGGAATCATGCTACCTATAAAGGTTGTGATTGAAAATTGAAAAGTCCTAACTTTGACAGAAATCAAAAATGTTGATGGTGCTGTTGACGTAATCTTCGGAAGTTTTGAATTTCTGAGAATAGTTGCCAATAGGAGAGGTTTTTATATTTTGATACTTTAACATTTCCTTAAGTTCACACCATCCTGGTAACATAAATTTCCATTTTCGATAGTGAACACAAAGAAATCTATTGCGGTATCGTTGTTGGTGACATCAATAACAGTTTATCAAACATGCAAAAAGCATTATGTAAATGTCTATACCTACAGAGCATTCTAAAAATGCAGGATTATGATAAACTACCGCGTTGGAACCGTGGTAAGCAATCGTTTATCTATCGATCGCCTTTGTTGAAGCAATTAAATGCACGAAGAACATGAAATATATAGTAAATATGCGTGTATTTATTGACATAATATACATATAAGGTACATAAAGTTTTATTATAAATCAAAAAAGTCAGGCATTCGATTTATCTTCACTATTGACATTTCATTCATGATAGATTTATCTTGGCTTTCTTCGGTCTTGTGGCTAACTTTATCTTCATCTTCCTCATAAAATGTACTATCGTTTTCGTTACAAAATCGAAAGATACTGTCATTAGCAAATATTTCTGCAAACTCAAGTATTTCTATTTTTACAAATAACAGAAAATTAATGTAACTAATGGGTCTGTGTGAATAATCTGGAGGCAGAAGTTGTAGTTAAACGATATTCACCGTGTTTAGGCATTTCTTGCTTATAATTTTCCTGTACGAATTGTATTTTGTCAATACTTCAGTAGTCGTAGTTCAAATTTGTCAATTACTGTCCCCGATCCATTTTCCAATGCAGCAAATTTTTCAAGAAACACAATAACGAATTTCACAATAATCATACGTGTGTGCGGAAGAAAGCACACATGAGATTGCGTATATATCGTTTTCAATATCAGTTATTATTAAACCGGTGATTTGAAATTTGAACGATACGCTAATTGGACCGGTTTTTTTACAAGGAAGATTTATCGGCGAGCTAAACAAATCTTTTGGATAGAAGATTTTTCATTAACAACAAGGAATTTAATGTGATTGATGGATCCGAGTACGTTAGTTAATTTTTATTTATATATTGTGGCGAGTTACATATTCCCCAAATTAGGATATATAGTTAATCAAAGGTAATTATTAAATTTGAAGTTAGATTGTTACATTGTATAATTAATTGAAGGACAAGTAATAAAAGGTTAATGGAAGTTCATAAACCAGACATGAGAACGGATGTGAATACATTGTATTCCAGACGTAATATGACATTGCAGGTGCAGGTCACGGGAGATAATAAGATTGCAATTATTAGAATTAAGATTGTTAGTTTGTATTGTATAAATGAATAAAGAAATAAGCAGACATGAGCTCTGCAATTCCCACAAGCAATGTGAGGGGCAGTGACAACTTAAATACCCTCGAGAACCCAAGATGGCCAGTCAGTCTTGTGCTTCACAACTTTAACCTTGTTGGTTGTTCAGTTATTCATCCTAATTTTTGTTCATTTAATTGAGAGAATATCAACTTAGAATAATATTGATTTTAATACGTTAATGAATATAATGTACTTGTAATTGAAAATTGAACTTGTAAATCCATATAAATAAAAATCGATAGTAGAGTTTTTTGAAGATGCTTTTTAAAAAGTCGCTCAAAAAGGCCCAAAATCTATCTAGCGCCGATAGGTCTACCTGTGACCAGAATAATTACATTAGAACATAAACAAAGCGTTTGTACCTAAATGATGATCGATAGGCCCTGCGGTGCAACTTCTTTCAGATGAACTTGATTGACATGTACAAGGGTTTTGTATATAAGAGTTATTTAGATTACAATAGGAAATCTCGAGAATGTTATTTCCATAATTTCCAGTATGTTCCCGAACAATTGAAATATATATAAATTGCCGACATGAATATTGGAAGTCGGTTCTGATTGAAGCTTTGATTACAATATCTTCTAATTTAAAGCTTTGAAAGATGTAGTAAAAATTACTGTTGATATAAATTATTTTAGTGATAATATAAAGTAATAATTATTGCTTTAATAGTAATCTCGAAGATAACATCTAGTGTTAAGAAAATAATAGTTGTACTGTTAGCGATTAGCTGAAAATAAATTGTTGGGAGAGCTTTTAGGATATTCTATTGTAACTACGACTTGTTGAAAAGGCTTGTATAATCAACTTGTAAATAAAGAATTGTTATTGTAAATAGAGCTTCGTTGCAATATCAAGATTGTTGAATTCGTCACCATCGACTTTACCCGTGGCTTACTCGATATCTAGACTTAAATCTTATAAATGTCTTTCGTAGGGGATATCTGTAATTATTAGTTCTTACAGTTCGTGCGACAAATGAAGGAGTATTAAGAAATAGGATAATTGATGTAATTCAATGAAGAACAATTTCGATGTTTAGAAAGAGATCGTCAGTCAATGGAAAGAAGTTTAAAATCGCGCATTCTAGCTGATGATAACCATTTTCATAAATTTTTGTGGATTAAGAACCTTCGCGTGTAATTTTTACATGACTAATGGTTTTTCATAAAAACGTTCATCGCCTTGTTTTTCAAACTAAGAGGATTTTGTAAATGCATCTAGGTATTAATAAATAAATATTACCCAAAGAGGTCCCTTGCATTTGGCATATGTTTAATAAATACCCTGTATATAAGATTTGCATCTTTTCTAAACCGATAAACGTTATACGTGTGCGGAATACAAAAGGGTCAGATGTATGCTGATAGGTCGTTCGTTTAAGATGCGAGTATCTATAAACGGTCCACAAACCACACGAATAAGATGCCCACATGAAAGTGGTACGGATGGGATTGAAGTATCTTTTTTTGGTGAGTGTTTATAGGTTTTACGTTTGAAACAACTTATTTTTTCAGAATTGTTTGAATACTAGTTCCGCTCCTTGTAAAAAGTGTAATTGTACGATAAATAAATTTTTAAGGTAGTGCCATTTACTCTAATTATCAGACGGAAATGATGCAGATTTTGGGTGCTTTAGTAACCATTGTTCCATTATTTTGACGCCATTATTTCTAAGTGTTTATGCTTAGATAGCATCTAAAATGTAAATGTCATCTCTAACATGTCTCCCAAGCCATCCGTTATATCAGATGTATGTATTAAAAGTCTGAAAATTATGGCTTATGCAGTTCGCCATTATAATTAAACTCACGTTCAAGAGCTCTAATTATATTTTCATAATATACAGGTAGAATCTAGTCCAGTTTTGATTGCCAAGGTTTACACTTTCACAGCGCATACTTTAAAGGTCAGAATGATGGCATTTTAATAGATTCTGAGTCTGTAGATACGGTTTCGTACAAATTGATCTTATATTTGAATGCTGACTACCTACAGTAATAAAGTTGCCTAAGTACATACAAAAGTGTAATTTGGAATTGATAAAAGGAACGAAATGTATAAATCAATAAAGCATTGGAGTAAAACTGAAATTTAACCTGTAAAGTAATTAAGATTTTCTTCGTATCAGGTTCTAATTTAGTAGGTAAGTTTCTAAATTAATTCTCTCCAACGTCGTCAAATATGTACTGCTCTATTAAACTTTCGTGTTACTTGAATTCGCAAACTCTTGTAGCTTCAAAGAGAATAACCCCAAATAATTACTTCGTAGATTGGATGATCTAGCATTATTTGGTCTTGGTTCCAACATTTGCTAAACTATTAAAACTTTGATTTAACGTGGCGTTTACGCAACTGTATAAAATTAAATTAAAAGATGGCTAAGTAGTATGGCACAAATGTCTGAAGTAAGAAACTGGAAATATTAATTCAAGCAATAAGCAGCGAATTGTGAACATCCCTACAGCAACAGTGAAAAAAAGAATGTTTGTGAGCATTATGAAAGTAAAATATTTTTTAAATTTATGTACAATTTTTTATTTAATCCTCTATAACAAGTAATATAATCAAATGGAAGTATAATTAAGGCCAACGTATTCTACAAATTTTGGCGCCTCCATATTTTTAGAGGAATTTTTGTAAGCTTTTTTTTATAATTCTAGTTTTAACATCCTTGTTTGTCAATAAAATGTACCAACCAAGCAGTAAGCTAAACTGAGTAAACTTGATTCAAATTTTTAAATATTTTATGGATTTATAGCTCTAAGATGTGTATTATAACAATAACGCCAAATAATGTAGAATTGAAAGCGATAGTGTTATTAAACGAACAAATAAACGGTTTATTGACAGCTACATGGGTCATATATAATACGAAGACTCTAGAAACGTCCCGTAATTTCTAAGCCTTATAATTCCATATAAATCGTACCTCCGGCAGTTACGGCAGTCTGATATTAATACACAAATTATTGGTGAATTGTACAAATAAATACGCTTAATGTATATATAAATTAAGATGTTAAGATGTTAAGAATAAGATGTTAGTGCTGTTGTAGATAAACTAGGTAGTCGAGTTTAATAATGAATTAAGAAGAATTTTAGTGTTAGTAAACATTTTAGTAAGCATCATCAGTGATCTTTGTAGTGGATTCCTGTTAATATTTATTATTAATCAGGTCTGCATTGATCCGAATGAGAAGTAGCGAATTGATACAGTATATAGGAGATTTGCATTAATCTCTTTATATTTTTACAACCATTACGTTTTTCAAGTTAAAACAATTTCTACACCACACGTGCTAGATGCCTTTGTGTTTTACCGGCACTTATTCACATGTTATGAGTCTTGTTTGTATTTTTATAAGTATAAAAATTTCAGACTAACAAAATTCCTTACAAAAATATTACATACACATATATAATACTGTGGATTTACAGGGTACAAGAGGTTGATAGGTCTGATTATTATTTATTGCAGGAATATTAAAATCAATGATAACTTAAGACGTTTTCTAAACGTTAGTATTGAATTTACAATGTATATTATACTTTAGGATTAATTTTTGCATCGTTGTATCATAAATATTAATATTAATTACGAATATTCGGTAGTTTCATAAAGCGTAGGGTAAAAGGTTTGTATTTTTAAAGGAGTAGCTTGTAAGTGTATTAATACGAAAGTTCCAGTTTCTGTATATAGCAAATATCGATAATTTAAGAGGGTGAATTTCTTAATTGCATAAAGTATACATAAATTTAGCATAGTGGAAAGCTTTAATATTGATTAACCTTGTAAAGATGTAACGTAGGGTTGGAAAGCGTGATCAACAAACAACTTATAAACGGCTAAAATTTCTAAGAAGGAACGTGCAAGCAAACAAATCGTTTCTAGTTAAAAATGAACGTTGAAAATGTTCCTGGTATTAATTGAAAAGGAGGGAAGAAAGTTATTTCTAGGATTTTTAGTTAAACACTCAAGACCGTTATAAACGAACGAATAACAAGTATTTGAGGTAGGGTGTTGAAAGTTGTATAAATGGATCAATATTAGATAGAGAAGCCGTATTTTATCATGTTTTAAAATGAGACAAAATTTAGGTGTGCATTGATTTTGAAACTACTAAGGAGATAAGGACTAATATAATGAAGATAGGAGAGACGGAGATAGTGGTAGGAATACACATATAGGAAGGAGAAGGATGATACTCGAGTGAGGGTAAATGTGTTAGAATAGAGATAGAAAATACGGGTTAAACAAGGACACGATAAATGGGTAACTGGCAAGGAAAATAGAAAGGGTACAAAATAGAAGATAGAATATTTTTGAATATAAAAAAGAGCGAGGTGACTGTATATACGTGCATGCGAGAGGCTTGTTTTAAATGCTTGTGTTTGTATCAGCGATGAGGGAATTCAACGAAGTCGAAAGCCGTTGAAAATTTTAATGTGATTTTCGAGGTAAAATGTTTATTTTGCATGCAAAATTGTTAGACTTTTGAGACGGTTGGCATACGGCTGCCAGTTTTCCACGGAATTGTGGATAGTTAACGATTTTTAGAATCGACGACGGTTGAGTGTTGTTTGTGAAGAGTGTTTTGAGAATCGGAAACCGTTGTAGAAATTTTCCAAGAAGGTTTGTTGTTGTAGTGGTGTGTTTTTGGAAGTGAGCTTAGTGGGGGGGGAGGATGATTTGGTATATAAAAGCCACCGTGAGGGGGTGAGTTGCTCTCTGCAAAAATTTCATATAAAGCTTTGGACATTTTTAGTACTTAAGTCAAGCGACTAGTGAGTTTTGATAGTTTATAAAAATTATTTCAACGTACACAAGTTGGTATACTGTAGAAATAAATATTTTAAATGTGTTAAATATATTTTGAAAATCGAAGCATGCGAAACAGTAAGTAGAAATTACTTTGTTATTTTGGTGGCTGGTGCTTGTTCAGCACTCAAATGGAATTGTGGATGTAATTGGAACGAACGTTTGCTTATGTATGGAGGATTTGGAGTTACAGTAGATTTGAGGAATATATAATTTTGGATAGATGATTGCTGTCCCAAGTGATGTGAGTCAACTTGGGGCGATTCCGGTACGTGCAGTCGTGGGGAGGAGCTACGTCTGCGATGGTTTAATGGTAGATACCTGTTTGGGCTACATTCCAGGTAACTGATTTTTCTTGCAAAAACATTTATTTTTGTAATTGTTTGGTGTTATGACATTCTGTGCTTTTGAGGGTATGTTTTGGTGAATTCTCTGGATAAAGAAATTGAGTTTTTAATGTTTTAATGAATTATGTAGAATATGTTAAGGTCGAAATTTTGTATTATACAATAATTGTGTATCAACTGCTTATATAAAAGGTAAATGGATTTTAGTTGATTTTCAGTGTAAAATAAAGTTTAGCACAAGTACAAAAATGTTTACCATGAGCTCTTATTAGACCAGGGATTTAAAGTAAGGTGTGTGGTTAAGCCCACTTACTTTCAATAATTCACTCCTCTGTTTGATGACCACGAAGTACCCGTCGAACCATCTTCATGCTCTTTTGATTCTGCCGCTTTCCAGAGCATCCTACCTTGCCACAGACATCACGTCGCCAGTTTTGTCACTACGAACTTTAAGGCATGAACTAGCACATCTTCTGAAGTCTATAGACGGACCAACCGTAATGCTTGCTGGATCTCCTTCTCGCTTATTTCATTAACGCAGATATGCACTGCCATTAGTTCTCGAAAGCAATTCGGTGCTGTTAGACAGGTTAGTCTCACCAGCAGAGCAATATCTGCTTCAACCCCTTGCAGATTTTTGTTGACCTTTTCGTAACGGTTCTTCATTTGAGCGTGGCTCACGTATTGCTGGTGAGAATTGCCGTACCTAGTTTCCAGATTTTTAAAGGCCTTCTTTAATCATATTTTTTATGGTTTGCAGAATATTTAACGCATCGCCTCGTATCATGACAATCTATGCTTCAGTCGTTAGCTGTCGTAACAGTCTCAAATTGCTTAAAATATGCCTGCTAATTCGACTTTCTATCAAATTTTCGAATCTCGACGGCTGTTTGTCTGTCAGGATGCTGTTGTATTACCGCGGTCGTGAACGCGTGTTTTCGTACCGATAAGGAATTAATACGTTCTTCTAGTCTCGGTACCTCCTTTTTCATCTTTCACGAGATCTAATAGTTTTTCTGAAAGTCGCATTTTCAGCTCATGCGAGTTTTCTAATAAATCTTCTGAAAACTTCATTTTCACTTTTTGCGCATTCTCTAACGAAGTTTCCGAGATTTGGCTTCCAATTTCTGTAAACCGCCAGAAAATTTAGCTCCAGTGTTTGCACCCCCCCCCCTAGAAGTTTAGAGTCTAATTTTCCCCGAATTTTTCTATATACTCTTTTTCAATTGTTCAATGGCTCTCGTGTTGTGATTTAATTTTCCCGTAAAATTTTCCTGTAGATTGGCGGCAGTCTGGTTCAGTTTTTCTGCAAGAAACTGCATTTTTTTGTAATTTCCGAAAAAGTTTGCGGTGTTTTTTGTAATTTCTGTAAAATTTTCTTGAGGTTTCGTGGTGGCCTGTTCTTGATTCTCCACATTTCCTTCAAAGAGGAAAGAATTCCAATGTCTGTGTTTCCTCGTTGGCTACGAGTAATATGCAAGCAAAAGAAAATCGTTTAAATGTCTTTTTCACTATTATCCCACACTTGACACCAATGTAATGGAACAGTTTTTTATTATTAATTGATTACACAAGCTTTTTTACTCTTAGCTATGGCGAAATTCTAATCTACTAAAGATAATGATTTTCAGCTAATCACTAACAGTCTAACTTCTTTCAAGCGACACTACTATCTTCTTAATTACTACTCATGCACTAGTAATTAGCAATCGAAACACTAGTAAATTATTACTAACTACTATTTATGTTGGTTACTAACTCTCAATAATTTATATCACATAGAAAGGCATTTATTTTAATACTATCTGAGTGATAGCGAATGTATGACAAGTGTGCCACAGGTGCTACTTATTGAAAATTTTTCTGGTACATTATCGATTTTCAAATTGTAGTCTCATTTTTCAACGAAAAATGTAGGATTCCAAAAATTTTAAACGCTACATAGACCTAGAATACTAAATTTGAACAACGGCGGAACCAAAATTTGTGAAAAGTAACGATGTATTTGTGACGTCGTTGATATTTTATATCCAAAGGGGAAAGGATGCGTGGAAACAAAGTATGCTTTCGGAGAAAACGAGACCGAAGATTCACATGAAATTGTTTTTAATTAACATTTTGTCTGTAGTTTAGCAAATTGCTTCAATTTTATAGCTTAATTCGCGTGTACCGGATTATTCTTTCATAAGCTTTGTAATTATAATAATTCCTCAGCTGTGTGGCTATTAATTGAATGTCCACTAAATTTGCCGAATTCTTGTCCTGGCTATACTTTGCGATATATTACGAGTTGAGGCAGAGCGAGTGCAGTTTAGTTTGCGATTTGGTTGTGACAAGATTACTTATGCACTATATTATTGCTTGTAGCTGTATTTTAAAACTAATTAATTTAAATATATCATAATGTGAAACTTTTTAAAATATTCAAGGAAATATTTTCATTATGAATATTGATCTGCAGGACATCTTCAGTAAAATGGCATTGTGAGAAATGCAAGGGGAAACAAAGGGAATTTATTGTTCAGGCAATTGAAAGCAAGAATATGCAATCGACATCGCTAATAAAATTTATCGACAGTCCTTTAAGTATAACTGTTTCTAGTTTTATAGTTTCCAATCTAATTGCTAAACGAAGGAAAGTTTTAGTGACGAAGAATATTTGAAGGAAACATGGTTGAAATGCGCACCTGTTCTCTTTGAAGACTTTGAAATCAAGGAAAAAATTATTCAGAGAATACATGATTTTTCTATGGTTAGGAACACGGTAAAAGACACAATTCTAGACATGACTAAAACAATAACTTACCAGCAAAAAACGGACGTAAATTCTTTTAACTGTGTGCCTTTATCTTGATGTACGTATCTGAATAATCTCGTTTAGCAAGTTTGATTCGTTATTGTGTTGGAAATCATATTAAAGAGGAAATTTATTTAAACAAAATTATATCAATTAATACTGATGGTCCTCGTAGTATGATTGGAAAGGAAAATGATTTCTTGATTTATGTACCAAACAAATTGCTCATTTTCACTGTATTATACACTAGCAGGTTTTATGCGCTAAGACTAGTTTTAGATCTTTGGAAGACGTTATGAGTGTTGTAACAAAAGTTGTAAATTTTATATCAGCATGCGCTTCAAATAATAGAAAATTATTGAAATTACTACATGAGGTAACACTCGGTTTATAATGATCTGCTTATGTAGAACAATATACAAAATAATTATTCAAAGATTTGTGAATTGTTTAGATGAAATTAGGCTGCTTTTTTTATCATGAAACAATTATGGACCAATATTGTCAGTTACTGGTTGTCTAATCGTTTTGCAAATTAATGTTTTTCATTGACTTATGCCCACATTTGAACAAATTAAATATTAGGTTACAAGGTTTTAATAAGACAGTTTTTGTTATGCTCGATTTAATTGAAGCATTTGCAGTTATACTACAAGTTTTCAAACGCGATTTATTTCTAACACATTCAAGTATTTCTCAAATACAAATAATTCTTCTGAGATTTCAGGCAATTTGCAGTAACATCGAAATTTATTATATGATATAGTTTACAATTAATTACACCTGAAAAGCTTAAAAACTAATTCAACACTTCACTTTATCTAATGGATTCCTAGATGAAGTGAAATGGTATATTTTATTACGTTTAGCGCCCTCTTATGACTTTAAATTCCACACACTGTGGAAACGACTATACCGAAATTACAGAATTTGTATTTATTGGTCGCTTGTAGTGGCTGAACTGTTAGGTTAGAAATGATGTTAACAAAGCTCTCTCTTAATTCACAATTTAACTATGTTCGCTATTACTGTTTTAATTACAATTATAATGCATTTAATCCTCTGGTCTGTTGAAGCTCCTTCCACACTTTTAGTAATGGAGCTAGTTTACGCAAATATCAGGTAATCTATTTAAAAAATGTTTGTTTTAGTTCTATTATACAACCTTTGTGGCACACCAAATTAATGGCTTTGGTGAAATTAATGAATAAATTTTGATACAAAGATATACTTCAACATTATTTGATATGCTCAGCAATGGGTCCCGATAAAATAGTTTCTTGGACCTGGGTCTACGTTTTACAAAAATGTGTTCTACAAAAATGTGTTCCTCTACTCGCTGAAAATGAAGCTTCGCCCATGGCCTGCTACATGGGACGCTTTTACAAATATCAACGGCTTTTAATGCCTTTACGAACTCATCTACAAAATCCTAATGTTTACCAATTTAATAGCACTTCTGTTATTTTAATATTGCAGACATTAACTGCACTTGCATACACTTTGTTATCTTTAGCATTACTAATACTTTGTAAATTTTAATTAAATAAAAAACGAGCTCACGAAAAAACACTTATTTTTTTTTTAAATCAGTATCCTAACTACCATCAACAAACTTTTTGTAACTTAACTCCCCATCATCTTTTTTTTTATTTCGCCGACTAATTTCTAACAATTTTCATAATTCAATTACACAGCAATTATCTCTAAGTAGATCACTGAATTGTTTTTTACATTTCAGGTGCAATATATGAAATTTTCATTAGTTAAAATTTTACAATACAATAACGAGTCTTAAATACTAAAATAATGTTACAAAATCGTTTTTGTTAAATACTTTTACAACTTTCTTAATGCCTGTTGTTACTCTATGCATACTACAATTATTTATAGGTCCTTCAACCTACAGAAAAAGTTGCTCTGTATGCTAGCACAGTAATTAAATATGCATTTGTTTAATTCTGAATCAGACAGTGCCCTGTATGGACTTTAATGTGTATCACTTTAACCTTCAACCATGTGTCTAATTTTATTCTAATTTTTAAGTGTCAGATTAACTTATATGTGTTAAATCTACCACATATTAGCCCTTATATACAAATTTTCATCCCATAATTCATCATATTATTTTGTTTCCTGATACCGTCGGAGTAGATTAACTCAATATATCTTTGAGTGGCTCAACTTCGAAGATATAGATATTCAATTCATTAATTTTCAATCTAGTTCCATTCAGAAAAAAATTGCCGATTTAAGAAAGAACTTGAAAGCAACTTAAAATGATTGGTTATTGGACATAATTATGAAGAACCCATAATATGAAATATAAACTTGGATGCCATTCTCGAAACCTATAACTGTTTAAAAAACTAGAAGCTGTAATTCTGTCCATTTTTTCCTCAACTTATGCTTGCGAGTCGTTATTTTCAGAAATAAATTTTATAAAAAGTAGTTATAGAAATACGCTGACTGATGAATCCAGCGCGGCAGGTGCATTGCTTAAAGTTATGACTATGAACCCGATGTAGAACTTTTGGCATCCAAAGTGTAACAACAGAAATCGTACTTATAAAAGTTATATTTAGTATTGACTTTTACATGGCAAAATATATTGTTTACAATTAGTTTGTCAATTTTTAATTCAACTCCTTAATTTAATTTAATAAAATTTTGTAACAAATAAATTTATATGGTTTATTTCCTATTAGAAATTTCGCGGCACGCTAGAGGTCGAATAAAAAAATGATTGTAATATTTGGCACTTGCATATAAAAAGGTTCGCCACCGCTGCACTATGTTATCACTAATTTATTTCATATCTCGACTTTATAGATCAAGACTTCGAATGGAATTGATTTAATCTCTGCGAAGTGCGACCATTATACATGTAATTCAATTCTTTTAGCAAAAATTAAATACAAATTAGAAGCCTCTCTATTTATTTAAATTAACTTCCGGAAGGTTCCGTTTGTCAGCCTATAATGACTTTAAATGCACCCCAGGGTAGCTGCAATCATCCTTTGTGCATATAGATACCATGTCTACCAAATGTATTGTTCCGCCAGGTCTAGGCTTTCGAGGCGAAAATGAAGACTAATATTAATTGACACCAAACAAGATATATTTATCCCGAAAGAAACAAAAATAATCTTTTATATGTTTGCTAGAGAGGGTATGTGTATAAAACGGTAAAGGGTGTCGGGTTTCTTCTCTTTTTAAACAACACATTAATCTCTTTTTTGTTACAGGTTACTCTCAACTGCTTGGATTTGGCTACACGAAGAAAATAAAATAATGTTATACTTTGCAATGTAAAAATTGTATTCTAATGGTTTATTAAACTGTAAATCGGATAAAATAAATTATTAAACTTAATTTCTTTGTGTTAATACCTCGAAGTATTTGGTTACAGCATATGTCTTGGTTTGCGAAAAAAGGTTTTAAAAATGGAGTTAAATGTAGATGAGTAAAAATTTAGAGGTTTGGGTTTTTAAAAGGCAAATCTTTGTAAGGGGTGGTCTTATTTGAAATCTATTTACAGATTTGGACTCTCTGGAAAAATCTAATATTAAATGATACCAAACAAGATATATTTGTCTTAAAAGAAACAAAAATAATCTTTAATATGCGCGTGCTACAGGGTATGTGTGTTAAACGGTAAGGTGTAGTCGGATGTTAAATCTGTTTACAGATTAGGATTCCGCATAAAATTCTAGACTAATTTGATGTATCGTATGGCTAAAAAATCTATAAGGACGGTTAGAAATCGCTGCTGTTAAAAAATTTTAAAATGAGGGTACCGCTTTAGGGTGTGATGTAATCTGAAAAATTCCTAGAAATTCAAGTAGCTGAGAAAAATCTAATATTAATTGATACCAAACAAGATATATTTATCGTGAAAGATGAAATGGCTAGTCGAAGAAAACTATTTGGTCCAGAATGTGCGAGCAAATGTAGATGCTGGAGGAAATGTGGTCATGATTTCCCTGTATTTGTACTACTTCTATGGTTTCTGTTGCCGAAGCGGTGTAGACGACACTCTTTAGGTATCCCTATAGGAAAAAATCCAAGGGTGCTAGGTCGGGAGATCGTTTATGGAACGAAATATCTCCTTTGATGTAAATAACAGTGCCAGGAAACAGTTCTATAACAGCGTTGATTGACATCGGTGCAGTATGTGGCGTGCTACCGTCTTGTTAAAACCAAGTGCGATCACAGTCATAGCCAAGGAAACATTGTGGGGATTGGCTTAATAATTACGAATTATAGCGGTATAGTGTGTGTTATTTACAACAAGCGTATGTTCTGCATCATCTTAAAAAAGTAAGGTGCAAGTATGCCCAAGGCGGTCGTGGTACACTAAATAGTCAATTTCTCGAGTGTAAGTGTCTCTGACGTTTTTCCGCGGATTTTCAGAGGCCCAATTTCTAGCATTGTGTTTGTTTATTAAGGTGGAAATATGCCTCATCACTAAAATTCCACAATGTGTTGATCATGATCTTGACAAAACTTCTCCGTGTTAAATGCTCTCCCGGCTTTAAATATTGACACGGTTGGATTTTATAAGGGGAAAACTAAGTTTTCCCTTAATATTCGATGGACACTAGCACGTGACAAATGCAATAATTGTGGATATTTGCGAACTCACCTTCCAGAGTTCTGATTCACAATACGCCGCACTTTTTTGATGATTGTCAGGTGTTCTAACGGTTGTTGGCTCTACCGGCCGGTTTCTGATCGGAATTTTTTTTACCAAATTACTCACTAAATCTTCCGATCGTGCAATGCCTATGCACCTAATATTGAATTGTGCACAAAAACTTTGCCGCGCCACAGTGTATGACTCGTTTGATTTAAAGAAGGTTTCCAGTATAAACATATGTAGCTCTGCGGGCAATAGAGCCGTGTATATCGTTACCTGACTACAACATTAGCTCCCTCTTACTTTGCGCAGGGCCGGCGCCAAAATAATTTACAACCTTAAACCCATTCTGAGACACCTATTATCACTAATTTAAACAATACCGATTGACACAAAGAGCAATTGTTTGTTTGAATTGTTCTACGAGTAATGATCTCCGTAAATGTGGGTGTTTATTTCAAGGACTTCGGCTACCAGCTTTGCATTTATACACAGCATGTGTATTTAAATCAGATAATTGGGCCAGTACAAATGAGGCATGTGCCCTAATTACATTCAGAACTCAAATTCCTTGTGTAATTCAATGAAGATCTAATAACGATTCTTAGAAGATTTAGTACGAAGCTTAAAATGAAAGCTAAAAGATGGTCGTTATGAACAAAAAGTATATTATTGTTATGAAGGTAGAAAGAAAAGAAATTAACAAAGTGGATTGGGGGTGCCACCTTATATGTATATAACCAATGCACATTGAAGTTTTTACAAGAGAGCTAAGAATATTCTTCGGTTTACTAGATACGGAAATGGAGATTTGCTCTTTCAGAAGTGTACATAATTTATATACGTTGTGAAGAATAGAAGATAACTTATCAAAAGGTGGTATCAATGATGAAGTTCATCAAGGCGTAGTGGAAACAAGCACAATTTTGTAATAGCTAAATAAAAGAATACTCAATTGGGCAAGACTATATTTAAAAGGCAATTACATAACTAAAGATGCTAGATAGGTTATGGGGAATGAAAGTGAAAATAAGCAGCAAGCACAGGAAATTAAATGAACTAAAACCCACCATCTACGTATAGGCTACGTATAGTCTAATGTAGATGTGCCAAATTAACCAAGGTTTCAAGCATTAAACATAACTAGCTTGTCAACAGATAGACTGCTAATAATGATGGCATACCGAAGATATTAATGTTTTTTCTAATTTTAATATGATCATTATTATTTTACAAAACTGCTAAATATATATTACTTGATAAAGACAATAAATGAATCTTACTTTATCTGAAATTTAAAGATTTCTGAAAAATCCTTTAGTAATAATAAATCACATCTACTTGAGTTATCCTCTATCGTTTCGCAAAGTAAGGGATAGTTTTTCCATATTCCATGAGTACCGCTAAAATGGAAAATATGGTTGAATTGAGCCTAATTGTAATTATCCATCAAGCTGTTGACGTTTTTGATAGTATGGTTCTGGATCTGGATTAGACGGGTTTAATTTAATCGAGGAAATGCTGTTTGCTTATTTGCGCGAAACGCTTTGTGCAGCAGCTTTTATAGACACGCTAGAGACCCTATCGCGCCAAACCTATAAATTTATTTTGCATGACATCAGTTTCTGTAATGCATCGAAATCGATTACGTAATTGATACACGTCTGAGGTATAATTTGAGTAAGTTATTTTTCAACCGAGGCCTTTTAATTGACTTGCGAAATTTTAACGAAATTATAAGAATAGTAACTTCAAAGCAAGGATGATGTTATTTTTCAACTACCCTTAAAGACCGTTTCATTCGTAGAGCTGTGTTATAAACGGAAGTTCTAATGGTCTAAACAACGCTTAAAGCGTCATAGTGTTAAATTTAAAGCTTTTTATTATGAATTTATTTCACATACTTAAAAAGATGAACCCTAACACGCACTTTTCATTACTTTTAGATAATTATATAGTTTTAGAAATAAAGACAATTCAATTAGTTTTTCCTTGTATAGTTTTTTCTTCAGTACAAAATTTGGCGTTATTAGACCTTTATACTTCGATAGTCGATTTGACGTATCTTGGAACAAATCGCTCATTTGCACCAGGTTTATATACTACTTAAATATTATCACTAAATCTGCTTTAATGATTTTCCTATTTTCAGGAAGTATGTAAATCAAGATAGCTCATTTCTTGTTATTAGGCCAATTACAACTTAAAAGAACTAACGATTTTTATATTTAGAACACTTATGTCTATGTTAAAGCTTTAGTGGTGAACTTGAATCATTAACCATATTCCGCACCCTTTGCCCTAAATTTTTCGCAATTTGCATTACTTTTTCGTTTAATCAATACGAGAGAGTACTTGCTACACGATAATAAACGCCAAAATAAAAATCGACCCCGAACTGCTCGTTAGTTATTTTTGGTTTTGCGTGTTGGTTTTTAAAACCATTACAAAGTAATCGAAATTTAATGATAACATGTTTATATTGAACCTACGGTATTACTATATGCCGACTATTTTTGTATAAATGGAATTTAAATTTGCTAATTGATTCTTCCTACTGCTAGGCGTGTGTGTAAAACTGGTTCCTTTTTGGTAATCGAAAGTGTATCCACTTGGCTATTACTGCGTGGATGAAAAATAAAATTTAAAAATGCTTTTTCAAAAGTTTTATAACTGTATAGGTCGGCATAAAATAAAAAAATATAGTTTAAATGTGTAGTATAGTTGAATTTTTTTTTAATGGGATGGTTTGTATGTTTTGGATAGTTAGAGAGATTTACTTTTAGAAGGAATTTATATTATATAAACGCTGAAGGACACCAATAGGAAACGCCGGATTTAAAGCGCTTAACATTTTTATAAATATTTAAATTAGCAATCATTGAGGTTATTGAAAATGCACCGCTATACAAAAGTACAACTTATTGTTATTGTTAAAGTACATTGCAAATTTGACGAAAGTTTTTCGAAGATCTTTAAAAATCTGTTGAATTATTGGTATCCATATTCTACTTAATGAGTCTATAGAACAAAGATTTAGAAAATTTGAGGAAACTGGTTTGGTTATGGACAATCAAACTGAATCGATTCCTCGTCCTGTGCGGTTGGCTAAAACATTGTAGTCGTCAATGGGAGTATAGTCAAAATCAGGAAAGAATGAATGCACGTCATCAACCATATTCGTATGCATTAAGATTAATCAATTGACTGTTTAATAAAGATTTCAAGAAATATTCCCATTGGAAATCGAAAATAATATAATGAAAACAACAAAATATAAAAGCAACTCAAATATAAAGACGCAGTTATACGTTATGGTTATGTTAGGTTATGTTGTATTAAAAATGACATGTGTTAAAAAACCGCACAAATCAACTTAAAGACTTTATTAATATAAGTGTAATATAGTTGGGACATGCGACAGTTTACTGTTACCATTCTTTACGTATCATAAACTCCACAGCGTAAGTCGTTACTAAGCTACTTTGCTCCAAACACGTGCTACTTGTATTCTTTCTTTCTTTCTCTTACATGTTAAATACGCCCATTATATATGCGGAAGTATATCTTGGATTGAATCAGAAATTAATGACGTGCGTTCATTCTTTCCTGATTTCGACTATATCCATGAAAATTCAGGAACATTAAACACGTCAATGTTCTCAATAATTGAATATTAGTAGAACACGCTTCTTACTAACTACTTTGATCTACACTTTTATAAGGTTCATTAATTTAGAAGCCCAAGTCACTAGATCATTTGTCACGGCGTGGGTGAGAGAACCAAATAGTGAAAGACTTTTTTTAATAACATCATCTTTAGGGATGTGGCCCAATTTTCATTCTAACAGTGTTTTTAGTAAGCATGTAACGTTTTTATTTTCCGTACGCATAAAAATTGCAAATTAATTTTGTTTCAAGTCATTTTATACGTGACATACCTTTTATTATAATTTGTTGTTTCTTATCAAGTCGAAGTTATAAGTTAATGCTCATTGCAAAACAAATAGTAGCTTTCGTAGTTGAATTCATCGACAACAAAGTACATAAACTTTAGCATTGAAGCGAAACGCTGCATTTCCAGCTATATTAGCCGTTGCATGTTGTTTCATTATACAGTGATAAAACTTGATAAGCAACATCTGGTGCATGTTGGTTCTGTTCCAGCCTTGCGTTGCTAGAATTGTCGTCCGAATCCGACAGTTGTTCGTTGCTCTTAATGTAAGCAACATGGGATTGAACTTGGCTGCGAGCGACTGAATCTCTCTAAAATATATCTGTGTGGGCGTCTGAATGGCCGGAAACAGCAAATGGTTAGTAGTTTTACTTTTACAGCGCAACAAAGTTTAAACAACAACCACGTTTTTCTAAGCATGTTTTTATTGCCACCGTCTTATACCACGCCTTTATAACGGTGTTAAATAGTAGCGTTTTGTATAAGTATATATCTACGGCACCCTTTTGAGAGTTATAATAAATAATGACGCTTAATTACTACGTTCAACTTTCAACTATTTATGGTTCTTTTTATTCTAACACCTATTGATGCAGCGTAAGACTCCGAATGCAGAAATTTCTTATCAAGTCCGAGATATGATGGTTCCCATTATAACAAACCGCAGTCCGTTTGAAGTGACTCGAAGAAATCCCATTACGAAGTTGGTTATGAAAATTAAGTAGTATTTTCCTGTCGACATTTGCAGAAGCGAGATCGACTCAAGGCGGATGGCGTTCATTTACGTTGGTATAACCCTCAAATTGCACTACACAAACTGTTGGCGAGTGTTATTTTATAGTTTAAAGGTCTTTTTTCTTGTTTTTGCTTCTTCCAAGAATCGAAGATTTATAAAAACCAGTTTAGATTAAATTAAATAACTTCGCCTTCTTAGTTTATAAAAAAACTAAATTATCTTATGAAAAAGAGATCTAGTTTTGTGGATAATGTAAAAGACTATATTTTGAATATTTAACAATATTCTTACTAAATCCCATTTTAATTATTACATACAGTTAACGTAATTTGTAATGTTATAGTTCAGATCTGAAAGGTAAGCAAAATTTTTGCCAACCATGACTTTCAGAATTTTAACCACTTAGTCATTTTATGTAGATAACAATTGCCTTAACTTATTTTCTTTCTAGTAAAAATACTTGATACTTTTGTGTAAATATTCCAAATTAATGTAGTTTTCGTTATTTAATGACAAATAGAAATGTGATTTTGGTTATTTGGTCTTATGATTCCAGTAAGTAACTATGCTAAAGTTATAACGAACGCCCAGCAAAAGTGTACGGTTAATGATAGCGAGTTTGTACTAAGAGTGAGTAATTTTCCTCATAGCAGGTATAGCGTCCATGTATGTGTG
Source organism: Platerodrilus igneus (assembly GCA_036346225.1). NCBI lineage: Eukaryota > Metazoa > Arthropoda > Insecta > Coleoptera > Lycidae > Platerodrilus > Platerodrilus igneus. The sequence continues at coordinate 2,654,780 of JARFIW010000731.1, read as the reverse complement.
AATTCAGGAAAGGAGGGTTAATATATTTACATTTTGTGTTCCTTTCCTTTTGTGCTGACATCTTTTAACTATACATTTTTATATAGGGTAAGGTTCACAAGCCTATGAGTATCTTTTTCTTACAGGTTCCACAACGAGGGTATTTTAGATTTTCCTTCACTTCACATTTCTTCGCAACTTGTTACGTGAAGCTCGTCGTAATCCCTTCATTAGACAACATTATGTTCATGTAACAGGTCGCGAAGGGATGTGAAGTAAAATAAAAATATTTTATTCTGTATGCGGCTCATTATGATCGACCTTATGTGACGTGACATAAAATAACGCGACGTAATGCTTGCCAATGTCAAATTCTGACGTTGCATTTCGTTAAGTCGGACTATTTCTGTGACACTTTCAGCTAAGGAACATTAGAGAGATATTGCAAACAGTTATAACGTCAGGCACTAATAAAGTTCACGTTATTTTATGATTTGCTCATACGCAGTCGACATTATTTTAGGCCGGACTTTAATGAGGTTCGTGGCTAGTGTTATTAGTGATTGCATAACTTTCACTAATAAGGGAGACCTTACATACAATCCGATGATTTCGTCAATAATTGTTGTTTTTATTGGCGGTTATTTATCAACTAATTAATTTGCTACTCAATCGAACCATTTCGCTACCACAACCGAAACTTTCTGCTGGTTGAATGATGTGTTGCCGTTCAAAATGAAAATTTACTTTTATTTCAATATTGCTTAGATCTTATAAATTAAATACATTTTCATGTACTATATTTTCCCTATACACTAACAAATGATGGACTAATAAATATTCTACATCATCGGCATCTAAATCACATAATTCTGCAATTTCTAGCACGTTTTCCATATTTTATTTTTAAACAAACTGATATAGGAGCAAGATTCAATAAATAAATTTCAGGAAAATCTCCATTATCCCAACTGTCAATTAAAATTTTTAGGTTAAGAATAAAACCAGTGCTATATAATACCAATTGCAATAACACAAGGTTTAGTTACTGCACTATCGTGTCTTTATTAAAGTAAACCTTAATTGTGGCTAATGTTAATACAGTTTGCAATATTTCTCTATTCTCAGCTTTTGCGAGCGTGTTTAGCTTGAAGTGAAAGACGTCATTGGGCATTGTGTTGTGCATTTGGGGCATTATAACAGAAAATTTCATCAACGACACTTTATTAGTAGAGTGTGTTCGAGCGTATCCCTTGAAATATACGATAAAGAATATGAAGGATTCAGGAATATCGAAATATAAGATTTCGCATTGGAAAATTGTGACCGAAACAGTGTGTGCTAGATTATTCATCCTTTTTGATTGAATATTTACAGTTTATGTAGATTTTTTATATTTTATGTGTCATTTTAACATCAGTAAAGGATAGTACAGCCAGGTGGCAAACTATTCGCTAGAAGGTTCGCAAAGGAAAAACGCATTATTGAGCAGGAGATAAGGTAGCATCAGACTCAACACGTTTAGAATGGCTCATGTACAATGGTATGTCAGTTTTAACACCTCACATTAGGAAATGGAAGTAAGTTTCGTACACTCACCAACAAAATTATTACATAGGTAGTTTATAGTTTAGCGAACGTAGACTTTATTTTTTGGTGTGTCTGTGTTATTTCCGGTTGCATATCTGTGGACTATTTTCCATCTACGTTGTCGGTGTTCGTACCTACTGCTTCACCAACATTGTACCGACCTCAAACAATATAAAAGTATTATAGTATGAAACTATAGATGTTAGTGTTTCAGTTAGAATATTTGCTACTTATTTTGTTTTCCCTTCAGCTGGATCATCAACATCTGCGAGCATGTTGTACTTAGGACTTACAGGGCGATGCAAGAAATCAAAGATGGACAATACCGCTGGAATATTCAAAGTGAGTTTTGCCAATCTTAATAAATCTGTGGCTGTTCCTTCTATAACACCATTGGCTTTAATCGAATTGACTGATCCACATGTCTTACCATTTCCTTCAGTATATCTCTTTGTTTGAGTCTTCTGTTTATCTTTCTTGCGGATAAATTTGTGTAGGCAAACATCGCATTTATGTATGCTTTCCACATTGTCGTCTTTAGCAATCATAAAACGAAACATTCTCCAACGAGTTAATAAAATAGTAAAGGTATTTTCAATTACTCCTCTTGCTCTGCTCAACCGTTATGGGGTATATTGCGCTCGCCATAAGACTTCATAGGAAGTAGGACATGTCAATATTAGTTCCTGACAAGTAACTTGAATTAGACAAGTTAAAAAATCCGTCACTCAAGCGTCGACCCATTTCAAATTATTGAAAAGTTCCACCATCACTTTGTGAGTCTTCTGTTCTTATAGTGGATTTTAGTGTGCGTCACAAACAGCTAGTAGAGCCATACTAAACATTTTCTTGTAGTTACAATAAATACTTTGACATGCTTGTGGAATCTGTATTTAAACGTGCTACCCATCGATGTCCCCCACACAATGAGCAAACTGCTATACTCCCTTAAATTCAGCAGATATTTCAAGCCACTCTACATCATTTAACGAAGGTTTCAAAAACATATTTTTTGACACATAAACAAGTACCCCGCGGTCTCCTGCTGCCAAGAACCTGCAAAACAAATTCATAAATTGAATTAACTCTGAGAAATTGATAGATTAAAATAAAGTAAACATTGGTAATTTTACCGCAATGTCATAGCAAGCCTACGAGTGGGCGAAAGAGCGGTATACATTTTTCCTTTCTTTAAAAGTGGACCAACCTAACTCAACAGGCATTGGAATCTAATCAAATAGACATATAATTTGTAAGAATAATTTTTTGCTGTTCTTTATCAGTGAGGCGGCTCCGTGGCGTAGTGGTATGTGTGTGACTACTACGCCCTCGGTCCCGGGTTCGAATCCCGACACGGTCCGCTTGAAAAATGTTAGGCGAGCATTTTTCGCAAAAATACACCCTCGTTCGGATGAGAGGTAAAATGGAGGTCCCGTGTGTGAGTGTTGTCACGCACGTTAAAGATCCCTACCTTGCTTGGAACAGCAAGGGTTCGGCAATATTCAAAATTTTCCAGGTAAAAAAAAACTCGCTTCCTGGCCAATGTAGTACTTTCGGGTGGAGCATTGGAAAATCACATGTAATGTTCTTTATCAGTAGACAGAACAAGACCAAAAGGTATAATAATGTAAATAAAACAGACATATTAATTTATAAAAATGATTCTATTTCTTTGCCAGACAATCATTTGACATTCATTCTTGTGTAATAAAAAAGTAGTGCGGATTACAAAAATGCAGTTCTTCCACTAGGTTTTACCCGTTACCCAACTATATTTTTCTTCGAAAACCGCTTCTCACACCAATAGTTCGCAGTAGCAGATATAAATATCTGCACAAAATTAAATCTATAAGCTAGTAATGAATGCGTTACTGCGGAATTGATTTTACGCATGTCATTACCATCGTAATTTCAAAAAACCCAAACGTCAAATTCTCTTTGTCCCGTTATACGTGAAATTAATCATAATCCCAGCATTAAGGTTAATGTAGTAATTATTGCCACATTTTTATCGCGGTCACCCTGATGCAAGAAAATTTCGAAGAAGACGCAATTCAATTAGAGTTGCCCAGTCAAATTTTAAGGGCGTCTACGTAACTTAACGTAACTAACGTAACCTGATTCCAAATATACAGTATACTATAATTTTGGTGCTGATACACAAAAATTGAAGGTTTATTTTTTAAAAAAGGAAACGGCAAATGTTATAAGCAAGAGTGGTATCGCCGAGGAATATTAAAGCTTCTCCAAATGAAGTTGATACAGCATGATTTGAAATCGAAAAGGAAGGTTTGAGATATTGCCAGCACGAATGAGAATTTGACTGGCGCCTAACTACTGAACGTGGCCAGGACTTTGGAGGTAAATTTGTGACATTCTTAACCATTTGTTTACTTATATATTTTTGTTTTTATGCGAAATATTTATTTTTAATTGATAAAAATTGTTAAAATTATCCAGTTAAATATCCACACCCTTTCTCTAAAAGCATAAATCTGTATATTTCAATTTTTTAAAAACTAAATTTCCTGTCAGTAAAGTTCTGCACTCAGGTCCATAAATATATTTTTCGCTAACGATTGAATGAAGTTCTGTTGATGCATCTAATAAGGTTTAAAATAATTAATATACCCGGATATTCAAATTATTCTTCAACCATAATCGCGAACTGCCATTTTATTGCTTTGCCACATTTTGTTCGAATTGTACGAAAAGTGGCTTTAAATCAGTAAAACCGCATTCAAGGCAAGGCTTTGGTGGATAATGGTCTTTTTAAACTACGATAAACGTTTTATTAAATTTTCCTTCTTTCGATCCATTGAGCGCTACCCTTAGAGATTTAATCCCCTGAAAACTAGTAACGTTATAGCCGGAAAATGCTGGTGGAGTGCAACTTGTAAAATAAATTAATTTTAAAATTTTGATAAAGCTTGTCAGGTTATCAATATATTTGAGAACTTGTGGAGAGTATTTTGTAATGACGGAGCAATGCGGTTAAAGTTGAAGAACGGTGTTCAAGTGTTTCATGGAGATACATGATTTGCTATGTTTTTATAAGTAATCATGAATAGTCAGTTTCCTTTCAAATTTGGTTTTAAAATACCGCACCATTAAACAAATAAGTCCAAAATTCACTGCAGTCACTCTGATTGTGTTGATTTTCCAAATTAATTATTGTATTCGTTCTAAAACTAACCTCTCTTAAGTAGGTATATTATTAAGGTGCGAACGTTTGCAGGTGAATACTAATGTATGATTTATATGATGATTAGTACGTCTTGGTCTTTTATCGCAAATCTCAACACTAGGCGGTCGAATATATAGCTATACGCAATAGCAGCAACAGCAACGACTCCATTATTTAATGACCTAATTCAAACATGCTTCCCCATGCCTTCAAAGTGTACACTAGAAACTGTATTCACTGTTTGTTTGACGAAACATATTATAAAAACATAACGATAACAAAGCAAATTTAGGACAACTAACAAACGACCTCGTTAGTTGCCTATTACTGTCAAGTTGTACGATCTCTTAATTTGAGTTTAGATATGACATGCAAATTGCAAGCTAAGCACGAACTCAGTTTATTAAGAACTTAACCCTGGGTTTTATATACATATTTAACCCCTTATTGTATAAATTTTCTTTTTTGACAAAAATTCATTGGATGGATAAAAGACTTACGTTTAGATATACCTTATAATTATGCAAAATATTCTTCGAAAAATTTTCTAAAAAAATGAAAACTTCATCGATGAGCAACGAAAGCAATATTTAAAAATTTTTGAGTGTCGAGGTTAGTAAAACAAATTTATCCTTATTTGTTTTTTTCTGGTATTTATAATCACTCTTTCTACCATAAAGGTACTTACATATTTACCGTTCTTGGGAAGGTGATATTGAACTTTATAAGCTATTGGTAATTATTAGACGTTCCCGAGGTAGGACATACACACTTTTTATAATAAAGAGTCGAAGTTTCAGCAACCTTTGTCGTTTATTATAAAGTTCCTACAATGAAACATTTAATAAATATTATAAACAATTTGTATAGGTCTTACAATGTGTTCTCACACGGGTTTTTTGGCCTCTTAATAGGAACTCTTAATCAATACCAATATTTTAATAAGTCAAAGTTTTCTCTCGTAACTAACAACAAATTTGGCATATGTCGTACATTTACCTACTTTACCTAAAATAATGGCAACGGAGACGCGTGCACGATCAACATTACAAATTTATACAACACATGCAAGACAATGAAATAAGTATTTCTAACAGGTGATGGTACATCCAGACGTCTGAAATTCGTCGATGGGAAAAATCCCCACCTCCATCTAGTTTACTATTGCCATTTTAAATGACGTCCAAGGTATTATCCTTTTTTTTTAGAATCTACGCGTTAGTCAGCATTACGCATAGGGAAAAATATACACATATTCGTATTTTTTTATCTTAAATTGGTTTAAAAATGGAGTAAGGTGGTCACAATTCCATACAGTAACTAATTTTGGGCATGGCACGTACATCTGTTTTCAAATTTGTTTTCTTGGTCTGAGGGACTGCTTACAGCTTATATAGAAGCATATTCGCTAGTTTGTTGTTAAACCATTAAACTACAAATACGTCAATACTATTAATGATATTTTTCTATTACAACTCCTTGAATTTTGTAATTCTGCACTTTATTTAATCTAACGGGCCTATTGCCAACATGATTTGTTAACGTAAATTGTAATGCTATTGAAGCAGTTATCAAAAATCCATTTACTATTTAAATATCTTGTGATCAATTGATTCATTCGATGCACCACATTTGAACTTTTTTTTAAATCTGAATATTTTTCAACTATTGTGTTAATACTAGAATAACATCATCATTATTATAAAATTGTTTTATTTTTCTATTAAACTGCATAATCACAGAAATTACGAGGGGATTAAGATTTGCACTGCAGTGGTTCTTTGCCAGCGGTATCTGCCCAATGAACATGAAAAAGCAAATTTCAACAAATCTCTTCATTTTGTGTTAAACGTGTCCTGAAGATCTTCTAGCTTTCTTCAACTGTGTATGAAATTGTCGCCAAAACAGATTCAGTTATCGCTTCTTCTGTCGAGAAAAATCTATCATATTTATAATAGTGGTTTATTTCCTCTCAATTCAAGAGTTAAATAGATATTGCCAGGAAATCACACATCAAGTTTCTGTGTAACCAAGTGTCTTGACTTCCACAGTGTTTTTCTTTTCTTTTGTCATTGATTGCTTGAGACGTTTAACACCTTTTGGAATAGTGAGTGTAATATTTGAATTTTGAGTTATTTGATTTTTTATATACCTTAAGCCATCCTATTGGTAAAAATCTAAAGTATTCCAATCCGAACTGTCAGCTTTAGGGTACATCACGTCCAATTTAGCTTTAAAAGCTCAGATGTAAATAAGATTATTTGAAGTACGTGAAATTGTTTCAAAAATGGAGAATAAATTAATAAATAATAATTGACTACTGCAAGATGAACTTTTTTATTTGAGTAAAAGTATATATGGAATTGGAATGGTTATTTTGGTATTTAATGGTATGTAAGGAACACGAATGGATGATTAAGTTCTGGACAGAGACATCGACCAGCAGATTTTTTTATGGTAAACTGAAATTACATTGTTCAAAATTTTAAAAGGACATTTATTTACTAGTTACGTTATATGATAAGAGTATTTTAGTATTTGAATTTAGAGTAGAGTGAGTGTACAAGTCGATAATATGATTTGAAGGGTGGCAGCTTTTGTGAGGTTTTGCCAGTACGTAAAAAATTATTAAACCTAACTGCTCAGATACGTTTAAATCCGATTTTAAAGGGATGGCTATTGAGTTATCTGATTTACCTTGACAAATTTTGTACATAATAAGATTTAATTAAGGAGTTTTAGGTGAACAAAATTAAGATTAGAATGTGCTCATACAATTGTAAAACATATTTTGAACTTTTTAATACAAGTGAATAAGAAGTTATTTATTTTTTTGTTAGATTTAAGATATGCCCGTTTCTCTTGCGATAAATATGCTGTCGAAAATGAAATGAAACAAAGAAATCTCAACATTACATGTATAATTATAACACACATTTTTTAATGAGCAATCCTCAATACATTCAAAAATATACTTCTTTTACACACATTATCTAAGGAATCTACCACACACACAGATATAAAGAAAATTTTTAAATGCAATTTACAGCTTGAGTTTAGAAAGACACAACATTTTATCGCTACTTACATATTAATATAATCTTCACCTAATCCTTGTAGATACTTAAAAAACCCCAAAACGTTTCATATGTAAGTCACAAAATTTTCTTTAAAATTTGGATGGATAATTTAAATATTCTTTTATTACCCCGTCTCAGTGTAGCTAATTAGCGATCTTGAGCAGAAATTTTTGTAATGGTCACATCACCTCGAGATCTGATCTCAAAATGGCTAAAAAAGGCTATTCATTTATAAGTAATTTTCTATACGCAAAATAGAAAAACTTATACTAGCTTAATTTACTTAATACATAAAGTGTCTCTATAGGTTTAAAACAAAGGTATATTTGCGTTGTGGATCGTCAAATTCTTGCTGGTATTCAGATTTCTATGAGCACCTGTCTTTGATTATAATCGTTATCTAAAGATTGCTATTAGAATTAACTGCATCGAGATATTTCTGATTCCATTTTTTTAAGATTTCCATTTTAATCAATCTTCATACTTAGAAGTATAACTTATCAGTTTTAGAAAGTACTTTTATTTTTAATAGGTTAAAATAGCCGATGACCTTGCACCAAGACAACGTATTATTTAAATTGGAGCAATAAATTAAGCGTCGTTGCACTCCATAAAAAGCTATTCAGTAACTATGTTCAAATCTTGAATGCCCGTTCCTCATTAAATTTCTGTTTTTATATTAACACAATCTTAATACGTAATCTTTCCTTGAATTTTGATTACATTAGGAGGTGTGAGTCATCACGTAGTGTAAGAATCAACCATAATTTCGCGTATTCTTATTGTCAACGGCCGGTCAGTTTAAAATTTATTGCGATCATATCTATATCTTTTATTAATGAATGAAACTAATAGCTGTCTTCTCTCTCTCTCCCTATTATAGTTTAACGAGCTTTTATAATTTATAGTCATTACAATTTGTTATCTTATCTGGTTTGTAGTTTGCTGGTGTTATCGCGTTCCAAGAATCTACTTGTATTTATTCACGGAAGATATTTAGCTGTCCTTTGCTTATTTACAAATGATTTATGACCTTAAGAAGACTCTCGAACAAATAGTTTTAAAAGAATGCGAATAGATGCCGAAGATTTCGTTTTGGATTAAACAACGTATATTAAATGGTATTTTTAACGAGGATAAATGCAATATTGAATTTAAATTTTAGACAAGTACTGGTTTTTAACCAAGGGATGTTTCTAATATTTACACACGCATTCTTAAATCAGTTAATGTTTTTGTATTTTCACGGATTAGACTTGTTTTAAATTAGGGTTTTGTTCTTAAGTGGTATGTATCAACACTATATGTGCTTAGAGCGTGTTATTTTACATGGGATGTCGCTTTATGTGCCAAATGAATAATAAGCTTACCTTGCTAGAATATTAATACTGGGTAAAAATTAAATATTGGAAATTTTACTGTTCTCAGCTTTGTGTCGGTTTTTTTCTTGCAGAATGTGGTGATCAATGACCTCTTACAACCTAATTACATCAATATATATATATATATATATATATATATATATTATTGTGAAGCTTAAACAGGTACCATCGTGCCTCACGCTTAGGTCGACATAATTATCGTGTAATTCATCTCGGCTGCTCCGCTATACTTTGTAAAATGCTTATGAAAAACTTTCAAAGAAGAGAAGACTCCACCTAACTGCCACTATGCTGTAATTTAAAAGAAAATACTTCCCTACAATCCTACTCAAAATAATGCAACTAACAAACTACATCACACTCTATTTACACGAAATAAAATTTACATCTTCCAAAACTCTTTTCATTACATACAATAATATAACTTAGATTGGAGACAAATCATTTTCAAGAATGCGTTCGTATTAAATATTTTTATCAAACATATACCCTATTAAAGTAAATAGGTTATTCTCATAGCTGACTTTAACCCTTGTCTTAATATGAGCTCACAGTAAAACTCCTTACACCTGTGTGCAACACTATAGCGCTTCAAAAATAAAAGTCCCCTTTACTTTGTACAAAACAGCCTGGTTGTCCTTACATCCTCTTGATAATAGCTTCAGAACTACCCTTGTACCGCTGTTTGTTACGAAGTCTAACTGATATTCGACTTTTGCATCACCCCCTTTTATGTGCTGTTACAACGTCCGTCCTTGTTTGTGATATCAATCCGTCTCTGCCTTTAACGTTCATTTACATTCGTAGAAATTATTGATTGTCTTTCCTATCCATAACAAGCTCGTGTTTTTAGTACTATCTTACGCTAAACGGTATTGAAATGTTTCTATATTATTAACAGATGTTTTATAATTAAAGCGGCATTTTCATCCTGTACACTAACTAATAGCTCTTGTTGATAGGTGTTTAACATTAATCGTCCTACTCTATACATATTATGATATTTCCTTACAAATAAATGCAAAGCTCAAACAAAATCAAATTATTTCTTAAGTTGAATAATCGTTACCTTAAATATCTGAAATACCAAATTAAATTTTTAATAAACGGTATCTGAACACGCTAGCTTGACCTATGACCTATTAATTTATTTTTAACCTACAAATTACACGATATTATATATATGTATATATATATATTTATATATATATATATATATATATTTTGATTTAATTTTAAGGTGTAAAGAACCATATCTAGCAGCTTGTCTCAGATCATAAGATTTAAGTAATGCTGGAGGCAAAACTCCTTTAAGAGAATTAATAATAAATTGCAAGTTCCTATTATAATAAACCAACATGCCATGGCTTTCCTCAATTTCTACATTTAAAATAAATCTTGCTGACCTGTATATATGCTGATTAATCCTGGTTAAACGTCTCTGGTCGTACATATATATATATATATATATATATATATATATATATATATATATTATATTGCTGTGGATCGTGGATTTAGCGTTTAAGAATCGAGAGTTAGTCACCAAATACTTTTCAAAAAAAAAAAGTTCACAACAAAAAAGAAATTTTCTTACCCTGATTCTTCTGCTGCAACAATCTTCCGCAGCTTCCCTGGCTAGCTTAGCTGTGCCTCTTCTGGGATACTTAAATTTACAATCATTCTTCCTTTCCATGTAATGATATATATTCTATGTTAATTTAAGGACTCATTATTATGGTACAAGAAGGCTGGTGATTATAAATTGCATGATAAAATATGTAAAAGAGTAGGCTAAAGGACAATTGCGTAAGTTGAGTTGCCTAGAAAACAATTATGATTATTAGTTATTATGATGCTTGAAAAAGATGGATTAAAAATTTTTTAAAAATAAAGAAATTTTTCTTTTGGAATTCAATCCTGTTCATTATTGAAAATAAGTATTTGAATATTGTGTCTCGTCATCAAAGCTGAAGATATATGCCAGCAAGTGCAGTATTGAAATAAATAAAAAAAGGTTCATACAAGCTCGTTGAAGTTAAATAATGGTAGTTTGAAGACGAAGCCAGAATATACTCGTGGAGTAGCAACAGGAAGCTGGATTTATCATAAAGCAGTAGGTAGAGCGGGAGATTTCAGTGCGAGTACCAGGATCATTGTAGAAGTTGGTCAGCATATTTGAAACTAGTTTTGGTAACTCAATCGTTTCATCAAAAGTACTGCAAACTGTAAAGTATCCAATTTTTATTAGTATTTGTAATTTGTATTTCACATTGGTGGTTTCTAAAACTAAAACCAATTATTAATCACATATAGAGAATCTTCAAGTGAAGTATTTAATTTAGGAAGCGGTCCAACAACGAAAGCTGTGAAGAGTTGTATATACCTTCTGGAGTTGTAGAAAAAGGTATTTATCATAGTTACTAATCTGAAAATTAAAATTTTAACACCCAGTGCTGTAATTAGAAATTCACTAACATTTACAATTCTAAAATAGGTTAAGGGTTACGGTTCTATATAGTTTGGTGTAGAACTAACCTTACCGGCATTTGTGTTTTTCAGAAGTTTATTCTGATTTAATACAGAGGGAGCTAGTATCCACATATTTGTTATTTGATATTAGTCATTGAACCCAGAACTAGTATCATTTTAATTTGAAATTTACCCTGAAAGAGTTGTTTTTGGAGTTTTAAAAAGCCGAGGTATAACATTTTTAAAATTAACAATAATATTAAGGAGTCACTTATACATTCAGCATACAAACATAAAAGGTATTCAGTAACTTAGAATCGAAAATTGGTATTTTAGAGAATTTGAAACCTTCTTCTAAATTAGTCACATTTAAATTAAATAAATAAAAGGGGAAAGAAAATACACATTCAGAAATAAATATATATATATATATATATATATATATATAAAATTCTTTGTTTCTGGACGTTATTATATATATATATATATATATATATATATATATAGACACAGACGCACGCACGTGATGCAATGCAACGATGATCTATGGAAGGACACCAGTACGATTCTGTGTTGATACCTATAAAAACACGATGATGATCTAATCGAAGATTCCTCGATTCTAACGATTCACCACCTTTTGCAAAGTGCTACTTTTATTTTCGCCCAGATGATCTCGATGGTTGCCGTCGGTGATGTGTGGCATTACACAGAACTGTAAAGGTCTGAAATGTTACCAAATATTAGAAGACAATTTGTCACTTCCACAAATGAGGGTTCTATGTTTGAGAAACTTCTACCGCATATCAAAGTGCAATAATAATTTAAACTTTGAATAGCTATTTATGCACCAAGTGTGTTATTAAGATGATAACGCCCCATGGGCGTTATCATCTAGTAACACAAGTGGTGCATACAAGATGTTATATTTCACGTCATCGATAAAATAAAAAATAGGTAATGGGTAAGTTTTCTATTTTAGAATTTACGGCGGATTTTACTATATAACTATTAAACACACCTACATTATGTTTTCCATGATGACAATAAGCAATTGACGTTCCTATATTTTTTGGACATTTAGACTTTAATATTAGTAGTACCAAATTGCAAAGCAAGCTCTAAAAGCAACTGAAAGTTTGCTATCCATTAAATCTAAACAGAGCTATGAGAAAGCTTAATAACGCACTTGGTGCATAAATAGCTAAAAAATTGATTTGTTTCTGAGAGCATAATGAGCAGGCGTTTTGAAACCATTACGTTCTCCATTACGCCCCGTGCGTTATGGATATGTTTACATATCTCGTATCCTAGGTGTTATGACTAAATTTCAACGAGGTGAAATATAAAGCAAAATATCTACCATTTACCGACTCTCGAACATTTTGTATTGTTACGTATAGTTCTTTTGAAGAAAAGTGTAAAAAGAACAACGCCGTGATTCGGCTATAGCTTAATTATGTGATAAAATTAACACTGAATAACATACATCAGATGACTTCAAGAAACTTGTAAATACAATGTCTGCTAATTCAGGGTTGTAACGCTAGAATAGTTTGTTCTTACCTTTGTACTTATGCCTTAGTTTTAGTGATTGAACTTGAGTTTAATTGCTCTTATTATTGGTTTCAATTTATTTGTCTTTAAAATTACAGCTTCTAATAGACACAGAGGGGCATACGTATTTTACAAACGCCTTGCCTTGTATTTGTAATAGAGTGAGTAATTAATTGATTTGACTGTAGTAGATTCTTGTGAACATACATAATTAAATTCAAGACGTTATGCGCCGAACTCATTGTAAAAGATTAACAACTGTTTGTTTGTTTATAATTACTCAAAATTTGCAAATAATAGAAAGAAAAACAAGTTGAAATCGTTGGGAAACGTTAAGTCGAGATATTTTCAACTTACTAATCAAAATAAATTACGCTATTGTACAACAGGTAATACACTTTCAACCATATGGGTTGGCTCTTATACATAATCTAAAATGTTACCTGTATTATTAAATTATTTACAATTATGATGTTACTCTGCACGTGCATGACTGATGCCGATGATTTTCATCGTTAAAAAGTCCTTTGCAAACAATTACTACCTGATGTCATTAACAATTGAAATTGGGAAATGAGCAAAAACCACAAACTCCTCCCGTAATACGTTAATATTGACTTGAATAAATATTGATATATAAAAAGTTGGCAGTCGGTAATAGTTTGCTGTTCATACGTACTCGAGAACTTATCGATGAGTAATGCAATAAATTTTTGGTCTTCAGAAGCAGTTGCGGTTAGGTTTTGTTTACAATTGCTAATAGCAAAGTGGATGTCCTTCATCATTTTCTTTATCGTAATTGTATACAACATTTGCACTCGTGTTGCGGACATTACCTTGAGATTAAAAACAATAAATTGTTATTACTTCCTCATCACTTGATTATCAGATTCCACTGTTAACTCTTTGTTTATTTATAAAACTGAAATTATATCTAAGCAAAGCAATCAACATGTCCAATATAAAGATCGAATAGTTTTGCTGTTTACATTTCTTTATTTTCAAACGAATTGATACATTTGTCCAAAGAATAATTCAAAGGAATGTCTTTTCTTACATAGTTTTAGTTAAGGGTATTTTTTTCAGAAATAGGTTTTGATTTTAGATTTGGGGATTTAACTGAAATATCTGCCACAAAATGTAGCTTTAAACTAGGGATGGACTCGGGCTCGGGCTTTCGGGCCGGCCCGGCCCGAGCCCGGCCCGATTTCGGGCTCGAATCCGGGCCGGTCCGTTGACTACTTTATTCGGGCCGGGCCCGGGCCGGGCCTATCTTTTTTCGTGCCGGGCCGGGCCAAACGATTCGGGCCGGCCCGAACTTTTCGGGCCGAAAAACGCACGAGTAGATAAGATACTCCATAGTCCCTTTACTTCTATCTCACATTGAGTAAGTAAACGTTCTTAATTATATTTTCACGTAGTGTCTTTATGAACCCATTAATAATGAGTTTTTCGTCTTGTTTAGTGTAAAGGAGACGTGATATTATAACTCACTTCTTATACCGAATATTTTTTCTAGTCCTATTTAATGTTCCTCATGTTGTACTTTAGGCAAGTTAAAAATGCCCAGGTACATCAAAATAGGTGATTTATTCATAATTCAAAAGATTGCACGATTTATATTATGTATATGTATATACTTCAAATTTCAATCATTCCGCGAACGTCGATATTATCAATCGCGTATATAATTTATGTCTACCGCCTAAAATACTAGAGAATTATTGCAACGTTCATTTTACCAATTTTTTAATAAAGTTTTCCCTTATTTGACATTTACACATGCGCAATTACACCTTTAATGTTTGTACTTTATTAAAATACAGGACACCTTTATTCAATTTAAATACAGGCAGGGAATGCTTTTATTTAAGGCGCCTTAATTTTGACATATGCCAAATGCCTAACGCACAAACTTACATTTAATTGTCTGCTTTTTGTATAAATATAGCAAAAATTTTTGTACTGTTGTTTCCGTAATTAAATTTAGAAATATAATGTCCTAGTTTATAACACGAAAAAGATATAAAAGTCAACGCTCTAAATACGAGGATGCTGTTTTGTAATGCTTTTCCTAAAAGTAAACTGTAAAAATCCTTTTGAAAACAAATATGCTATATGCTTGGAAAGAAGTAAAAACAGTGTCTTGAAGTAAACTCGAAAAGTATTCCGTGAAAACACTTTGACAACACATACAAATGTTATCTAATCAGTGGGAAATAAAAGACTCAAATAATATAAAAGGTTCATCTTTGTGTGAATACAATTTCTTTGATTTTTCCAATATAGTTAAACATGTATTATAGGTCACCTTATAAGAGATTAATTCTTTATTCATTTTTAAAACAACCTATAGGTATAGAATACAAAACATATATGTCAGAATAAAGAGTAAAGAAAAAAACACTTGCACTAACATTCCTTTAGATTGGATGCAAACTTTTAAAAAAGGATACTTTATTTGAAGGTTCTTTTAATAAAGTCTGCTTGGAATGAGTTTGCAACAACTCTCTAATTTCAAGTAGGTAATTTTAGTAAAATTCTTTGAAGTAGGAACGACAAAATAAAGCGGACGCAAATTTATTATAAAGGTTATAAGGTACGTTAAGCGTACAATTTCATAAACATTGAAAATTTTTTAACATTTTGTACCTTTGTTACCTATTTCTAGGATTTTTTAAAGAATTGTTACGTTTATTTTTAGCATAAATTAATTACCCTATTTTTCTCTTTTATTAATTCAATACCCCCTCGAATAAATTTTGTTTCTACTGTTAAATCCTTCAACATAATTAATAATAAACACGCTCTCGAATAAATTCCTCAACTTAAATCGAGTTGCTTTGAAACGACAAGTTTATGCAACAACTCAATAGTTATATTCTGTTTCAGGTACCCGTTATAATGGTAGACATTACGACCGCCTACAAGGATTTTCTCTATTGTTTCAATGTAAAGACTTGTTGAAATAAGGTCCCACACTATCTGATAAAACCCGGGTTTTCCAGTTTTAATCGCGCTTCGATAAGCCAGAATTTGCAGTTGGAATTCGTATTATTTGAACTATTGTTAAATTTGCTTCTACAGCTCGTGCGTCGACATATTTTCTACGTTATTCCTCGCCGTATTTCAAAAGCAATACACGTCTGTTTATTTTTTGTTCGACAACTGGGAGGTGTTTTGCCTGGGTTGCTTTTTTTTAGCTGGAGGCCAAATGGGTTCTTCCTTTCTGTAGACCAACTGCTTTTGTCCGTAGGTCGTTGCTGTAGTTACGATGACAGGGTGAATAGATCCTGAATACCGCGACGTTTCTGTGTTGACTCACCCCCGACGGTTTTCAAGCTAGGTATCCGGACACCTACAGGTATGCAACTCGTTTTCTTTTGTGTGTGTCAATGGGATATTCCGTATCAACGTTTGGTGTAGTTATGTGACAAGAAATGTCACATTGTAGAACTATTGTTCGTTGCTGCTAATCGATATTATCGCTTTACATGTGTGATGTACCTGTGTAAAAATATTGGACAGACACACGCTTATTTCTTTGTACTGATTAGTATGTTTTACAAACGGTACTATGTACGATTTAAAAGATATCTGACAAAAGCTCCCACACGTTAATTCTTTCCTACTAATTAGTTATTTTACAAAAAGTATTAGGTGAAACTTTAAAAACGCTTGACAAAAGCTCTCACAGGTTTATTTACTACTGATTAATTTTATTTTGTGTAAATACGAGATGCGTACTTCGTATCTAATGTACTAAATTGTTCATATCATCTAACTGTTTGCTTTGAAATAGTAAACCTTGATTTATTGCTCGTGCTTGTTTGTACAGAATCCGTTATTTATTTTTATTTGTTAATAGATAATCGTGGGCAATGTGTTTTTTGTTTTTTTTTGGTATGTAGGCGAATCCCCCCACTCTCCGCGTTTAATAGTTAGCCTGGTACTTACTTTTCTTCCGGCTACGTAACGTAATTCAAAATCATTATACTCTTAAATTAAACAAAAGAGTGATAGTTACTTGTTGAACACAACAAAAAAAAATATCTTCTCATTCGCTGAATGAAAGTCGGGCCGGCCCGAAATTTCGTGCCAGCCAGCCCGGCGGGCCGGGCCGTCAATTTTCATTTCGGGTCGGGCCTCGGGCCCGGCCGGTTACCTTTCTGCGTCGGGCCGGGCCAGGCTTATTAAAAGACCGGCCCGGCTCGGCCCGAGTCCATCCCTACTTTAAACTAGTAACTCGCGAAATTTTAGTTGAGCCAAGTACTCCTACTGGAACTTACAAAAATAATTTTAATCTGAAACAAATTCCTGACTATGCTTTCCTATGGTACCTGTGACTTTAATATTAAATATTTCCATAATTGAACTCAATCATTCGGCGTATGAGATCTTTATGCCATCAAACTGAAGAATGCAGTGGATAACATTTGCCACATGCCAATCTATGGAGTGACTTCCCCCTACAGTCATGGCTGTAACCAAACAACGTGAGATTTCACTCTTGTTTATTTCTTCAGTGATTTCAGTATTGTATGGGTTCACATAATCTAATTGCTTTCCATATTAGGTGTAGAATGATATTGAAGTCGGGGACACTATTTGTTTTAAACTAATACGTCAGGAATGATCGCTGCAATTATAATTTCTCCTGAAGTGTATAAAAATAGAATATACGCCTTTGTCGTAAAAAGTATAAGCCCAGAGTGGGTAATTTAAATTAAACCCAAAAAGACAGAATCAGGGCGGGAAAAAGTGGATTTAAAAAGAATGCCCAATGAAATCTATTGTCGAGGTTAGTAATGGCGCCACCACTTCAAAATACGTTTGCAGTAAGTAATATCCTTTTGTAAAGGTCAGTGGTAGTTAATCTTTCTAATAGTCAGCTTCCCTTGATTCTGAAAATAAGCTCTCGCACACCCTTGAAAAACGTATTTCTAGTTTTTATTTAGGAAAAGGCATTTATTGCATGAACAAATTAATACATTTACAATACATACTATAGTGTGTGTGTGTGTATATATATATATATATATATATATATATATATATAAAATGCTGTGCTAATGAAGTCATTTAAGGATAGTTAGGACCAATAGTATAGCGCACTTCATATAAAATACATGAGGGCTCAGAAAACGAGACAATTTTCTGAAGAAAACAAGAAATACGATGTATAGGCTAGAAAGTAAATGACAACGCCCTGTATATAAACCATAATCATAATTAATTCAGTTAATGAAAAATATTTTGAAGATTTATTTGAGTAAACAAATTCGCTAGTCGTAAAAGAACGTAAACGCAAGCTGAAACACGACACGCATGGATAACGCATCATTATTACGCCAAGAATCCCAATTAAAACAAGCAGGTTTAAAAATGCGTAAGATAGCAAACACATATAATTTAATGCATAAATTGTATTAAGTCTACTTGACTAGAAAGCTAAGTTACGTTTAAAACATTGCTTCTTAATTCATTTCAACCTCGCCACTATTCAATTACAATTTGCTTACTGCATACTCGGATAGTGTCCGCGTAGCAACAGCTTGCGGTTAAATTACATTTCGTGCTCGCATTAATGAAATCTAATGAATTTTTATTTGATAAGCACTTTTTATATACAAATTTATCTGTTTCCAGAAGTTTACTAGAAAAATGTGGAACATTATCATGTACGGTATCTTGGAATACCCAACTAGCGTCTAAAATCTTCGAGTTTTGTGTCCTAATTATCGTTCTAGTTATCCGTGACGCGGAATTTTGTCCGTGTCCCAGATATACTATTATTGTGGCGTCGCAAACTAATGCTAAATATAATCACTTTCTTGGATTTTTCCAGGGATTTTGCATTTTTTTTTGTTTCGGCCGCTTCTAAGAATAAAATATTTATTCATAATGATGTTTAGGTCGTTCTAAAATACTGATGGCTCATGCTTTTAGGTTCTAGATAATTCTTTATTTAGAATGAATTTCTATTATTCACGTGGTAATTAATTTAAAGTTTAATTATTTTTAATGCAAAATGGGTTTTAAATACATGTTGATTGTAGTTTCTTAAACTAAAAGCGTAAAGCTAGTTCTATTTACAGCAAATCAAATGCATTTTTATCAAAAATGTACTGATAATTAATAAGTAAAACAAATGGTTTTGTATTTATTTTAAAGCGATTGGTTTTTACGTTCGTATTTAATGCGTTTTACGGTATCTTACAATCAATTATTTTTTTTATATATACGACTTACGTTACTTGCTATTTATTTACAATATGATTCTATCATACAGGGCGATAATTTATACACGCGCAATTTGAGCTTTTGCATTGTACATCAATAAATAAATCTATGTTTGTATTATACAGGGCATAACCATGAATTTATGTAAAATTCCATTTTTTCTGCATTCTTTTATATTTTGGTGGGACTTATTTTCAGAATTTGGGTTTCAATGACCTCTTCAAATCCTCTCTCAAAGTAATTTAGATCTTTCTTCTAATAATTCACATTTATACCTTTAACTCCCTCGTCCTATTTCATTTCAATAATTTCTTTCTTTTTCCTATGCTTCCAATTCTTTCTCACATCCGCATACTTGAATGAATATTTGACAAACCAAACGCTACTCCTTCATATTTATACATACGCCATTTAATACATCTATTTGATTCTCTAATCGCAATTATCGCAAACGAATTATTAAGTTCTACTTTCCAAATTATTTCATCATTATTTAATATCGTACGACCTTCATTTATTTTATTTTTAAGAGCTGCATTCACAGAAAGTTCCTTTATCTCTTCTTCATCACCTGCAGTTATACTATTTTCAACAGTTGCATCTATTATTTCTATCCCTTTAACATCATCTTCTGCAGTTTCTAATAATTCTGCCTTTTTCTATAAAAACGCTACAACTTCTTTTTTAAGTTCACCACAACACTTAATACTTAAACTCTTTCGAGTTCCATCTCTTGCTCAAATTGATTCCAATTCGTACAATCTCTTTGTACTTCTATATGGACTTCTTCGTCCCATTTAATCCTTTCATCTCCCATAATTATCACCTTATTCTCGGTATCTATTATATTTTTCATCTTACTTATAAAATCCA
Source organism: Platerodrilus igneus (assembly GCA_036346225.1). Taxonomy (NCBI): domain Eukaryota; kingdom Metazoa; phylum Arthropoda; class Insecta; order Coleoptera; family Lycidae; genus Platerodrilus; species Platerodrilus igneus. The sequence continues at coordinate 2,634,417 of JARFIW010000731.1, read as the reverse complement.
TTTCAAGAATGGCATCTACTCTTAATACTGGCACTATTAAAAACTCTTTCTTGCTCAACTTCCAGCTTTCCCAACTTAACTTTCATAATTATGATACTCTTGACTACTCCAAACTTCTTATTATTCGGCGATACTAAATTATTTCTTTCAATAGGGATAACTTTCTGCATAAACTCCTCTGAATAATCTTTAATAAAACCTTCATTTACTAATGTTGCTTCAGCTTCTGTATCTACTAGTAATTTTATCTCTTTTCCCTCTACTTGAAATTTTATTATAGGTAGTAAATAATTATTTTCATTAACTTTTTCATCATTTTCCCACTCAAATTTTATAAATTCACGCGCATGTTCTTATTTATTAATTTCTATATTTTTCGCTTGATTTGTCTGCCTACTTGACGTTCCAGGCTAATTAACTATCTCTGCATATGTTCTTTTATTTTCGTTGCTACTATTTATGCTATTTCATTGTATGTTTGTCATATTTATTTTCCCTTCCTTGAGTAACGGTTCTATTCTCAATTGTACGGAATTTATTATTCTCCTTTCCCCCGTCTCTCCTAATGGCATTTCCTCTACTCCAATTATATCTTTGGCTATTCCTCCTTTCAAATAGTTTGCCTCTCCTGTCCATTATTCTTTTGGAATTTAAATGTTTTCATGGACTGGCTTCTTGGCCTCTAAATCCTCCTTGATTGACCCATGTCATCGTAACGTTGAAGATATTCTAAAAATACATCTTTATTAACAATATTTTGTAAGGCTATGCATTGCCTTACTTCCGTTCCGAAATGACCTGCTAAATATTTTCTAATTTGCTTGTCCTCTAAAGGAGGATCAAGTTGTTTGACAACGCTAAATTTCTTAATCGCATACAATTCTCTTGAATACCTGAATCTCTACTATATTTGCCCATCAATAAATTATTTCTAACCTTAAATTGCTGGTTGTCTCTCTAGAAATGCTTTAAAATTTTAATCTCACTTTCAATTAGTCCAAACCAAATTTCGACACTACCCTTCAACATGGACTTTACAATATTTAACTTTGCTTGTTCATCCCAGCTACTTTGTATTAAAGTTTTTAAGTCATTTAAAAATATTTTAGGGTTAAGTTTATTATCCCCATAAAATTTTGAGTGTTGTTCCAACGGAACACTGGTTGGCCTCCATCTCATCTATTCGCCAACATGAATATTTTTAACTTTATCTTCTAAATTTTCAAATATTATCTATGTCTGTTTTAAGATTGCCCAAATCATTTCTAAATGTTTTAAAATCCACTTGACAGCTTCCCTCTATTTCATTTACTTTTTGATCTAAAGTTTTAATTTTCCTATTAGTTTCTCTTTAATTTGCTTCCTGATTCGACTTTATTTGAACAATTTCTTCTTTAACATCATCCATATCCTCTAAAATTTGTAATACTTTTCCTCTAATTTTAAATTTTATTTCTTCAATGGTTTTTGTAAGTTTCCTCTAAACCTGAAGTTATTCTTTCACTAATCTTTTAAAATTTCCTTTCATTCTTTTCACTTTCTAATCGTAACTTTCCCCCAATTTTGTTATAATCTCCTCAAATTCTGCTCGTAAGTCTTGAATATTTTTATCAGATCTTTCAGTCATTTCCTTGTTACACTTTTCCTCAATTTCTTTTATATTTTCTTTCATTTCCTTCATATTTTCCTTTTGCTCTTGCATACTTTTTTATTCTTTTCACTCATTTCTTTCATGTTTTTCTCATTCCTTTCACTCATTGCTTTTTGTTCTTATATATTCTGATTTAGACTTAATAAAAGAGTCATCATTTTTTATTCCTGGGTCTCTCCTCCATTTTTGGCCTCTGGATTCTGCTTTTTAGCTACTTCCACGTTAACGCTTTCCTGAGAACCAATTTCCACTCTCTCAGCTCTCAAACTTTCACAAACTTCTTTTATTCTGTCAGTAATACTGGAAAATTAATCAAGATATTACAAAACGAACTAAATCAACTCCAAAAAGAAATCTTACGAGACAAGAAACTCTAACTTACAGACGAATTAATCGAGCCACAGGTTGGGTCGCCACTAAAAGAGTGCCGTGATATGCCTCACGTTGGACGCCATTAAAAGAGTGCTATGACAAGGCCTCGCTTCGGGGCGTTGCTAAAAAGTGTATGAAAATGGCCTCGCGTTGGTAGTCACCAAAAGAGTGCTGTGATACAGATACTGCAAGGCCTCGCTTCGGATTGTAAGAAAATGTCTGATTTTTGGACGATGATGGACTGCTTCCCTGATAAAAATCTCATCATAAATGAAATCTGAGTCATCAGTTTTACAAAATGGTAGGTACATTATGTACCGAGTCAATTTTTCGGTAATGAGCTAGGAGGATTATTTCAGGTGAAAAATTCCATTAGAAATGATGCTTTAGAAAGAACTCTCTGAAACACGTACGTTAATTCACCTAAACAACTCCAAAAGGTAATAAAATGATATTTGGTTTAATGTGGATCTAACACTGAGGAACGCCTATATCAGGGGAAAGGTTGTAGCTTCAGAACCGTTTATTTATGTTAATGGGATGTCCGAATATTTATTGCAAGAACCTCCTTAGAGATGAAAGACCTCGGAGGTAAGATAACTATGTTTGTCATTACACTTTCATCGTTGACAAAATTAAGCAAAGGTGTTAAAAATTATTTTCAGTTTTTGATTAATGCTTGTAGTAAATACTTTCTCTTTTGTTATCCAAGAATTTCGTACCCGATTCTTTAGAAGAGCTTCACATATTTTTAGTTCGAGCATTTCTTCTCAAACAAATTGAATGAATAAGAGGCTATTTATGCATTTGCGCCTATGAATAGAAATAGAGTAAATTGACGATTTGTTTTGGACAATTTCTATAACATCGCGCACCTAGTTTAAGAACTGTTAAGATTTTTACTCGACATGGTTTACATTCTTACAGAATGGGTTAACAAAATAGTAAATCAGATTCTAGATTATGTAACGAAGTCATGCGAATTCTTACCTTTTATAGTAAATGTCTTTTAGCTGTTATTGTCATTATTACCTAAATAAGTCATACGTGTATAACTCAAAAAAAAGATGGGAATGTATGACTTTTGCATGTTTTAGCGAGTTTCACTTATAAGGTAAAGCCGAACTATTGACTTTTACAATATGCAGAATAAGTCTAACAAAAAGCACAAATAACTAATTGTCGAGATTTTATTGTTCGAATACTAAAACATAAAATTCGCCGATATAATATTTTTATTTTGAAATGGAGAACTAAAACTGTTTTTTCTTAAGATTAACATATTATAATTAACCATCTTCAAACTATTAAATTATAGACGTAAAATAAAAAAGTAAATCAGGCATCTTGAGCATAATAACTCTAGAAAGTGATTAATAACGACAAAATTTTGAAAAATAAATTTGCTCTAGGCATAGAATAATTCGAAGTTTGATTCGTTGATAAAGGACAGAAAATTACTAAACGTATTGTTTTACTACCAGCCAGTTCTCTTATGTAATTTTAAATTGGAACAGATACTTTTATTCTTATCCGAATTACCAAAACTATAAATAGTTGGAAATGATTGTTGTTCTATTTGTGTTATTTAAAACAAAGTTGCAATAACTTTGACTGACAGTTTCATATAAACATTTTAAGGTATGCTTGTTTGCGATTTCAAATTTAGACCTCTATCTATTTTATGCTCACTACGTGTGTTTGAAAATGTGAAACATCACAATAGAATAGTTTAGCATAGAACAGCCTGTCTGTGTTGAATAATCCCACAAAAACGAACGACACTATTTTTGTAGAGAAAGGAACAGAAAATTAGGTAATCAATCCACGTTATTAAGGGATTAAAATGCAATAATTTTAACTTAATTTTAATTATAACTTAATGTAATGTTGAAACATATCTTGTATAGTATAGTATAGTATAGTATAGTTAGTGCAGTACTAATTTATTGTGATTACATTTTATCGTTTACTTGTACCACTTTGATTACATTTTAAAGTTCTGATAATTCTAAAACAGTGTTTGGTAACAAGTTTTGTAATATTAAATCTTTTGTGAAAGTTAATGTCTAATGTGGGTTTTATATGCGAAATCGCATTTTTGTAATTATTAACTCTCTTCAACACCATGTTAGGGTTATTTGGCAACCATATATAATTTTTTCCAGAAGAAATTTATTATTTTATTATGCTAAAACATTGGAATTTATGTACTTTTGATATATAGAGATTTGTTTCGTAAAAATCGCTCGTGAGTTTGAAAGTGAATTTGAAAGTGAGTTTCTGAGGTTCGGGGGCACTAGTTCTTCATCTTGAAAACAATGGTGTACCTAATGTATTTTTTAATGTTTCAGCGTAGCAACAAGTTTGTCAAACTTTTATAAAAATTCGTTGGTATAAATAATGCATCGTTCAAAATTTTTATTAGTACGTTTCTGGCGTGACACTAATGGAACAAAAATTATGAACATGTAAAACTCAAGGGTGTATAAGTAGCATTGTATAAAAATTTTAGTACAGTTGTTTTAAAAATAATATGACAAAATATGAGATTCCCTCGTGGTGTCGTATTTCGTTTTTTGCACTTCTTGAATTTATGTTATATTCAAATACTGTGTTGTGTTTACAACGTGTATCGAGACCCAGTAGAGAAGTCGAAGGCCCAATGCCTTCGGCCTCTGAAACAGCGAAATGTAAGCAGAAAAGTTACCGAAACTCTCGGAAGCACCAAAAATACACTCTTAAACTAACTGTGCGAATACAATTGCGGTGTAAATTTTTTTTAATAGTCACAATTAGTAAAATTAATTACACAGTGCTTGCCAGAAAGCAGAGAACAATACGCTAAAGCGGTTAAAGCTAAAAGAAATATTTTATATGTACACTGACTAAAGACCAAAGATTAAAAAAGTTTTCTTTGCCAGATTCATTTTTTATATTGTTAAAAACATTCATTTATTTCTAAGATGATAAGTAACTCGTTAGAAGAGAACACTGAATTGACGCCTGTTTAGCAGAAAGCGAACGTTTACCATTTTACTAGAGCTTTTAGAAAAGCTTAAATCTATAAAGAAAAAGAAAGAGAAATGGCTGGAATAGAGTGAAAATACTTGTTATTCACTGAAAAATTCGAAAGTGCTTTGAGAATTGATTGCGATCACATTACAAACAATAGTACCTACGAAACTGTAAATGTGCCACGGATACAAGAACAACTTCTTAAACTTCTTAAACAGAGCTTGAATTTGCGTATAGAAATGATGTAAGAACTATTACTTTAGAACTTTATACTATAGAATTACTGTAGACTTGAACTTTTAGAACTTGGACTACTGAATGAAATATGCGGAAATCGCTTTGTATTTATGTTACGTTTCATAATAAAGACTATCCTTATCGAATTTAATTTGCTCATAAAACGAGACTAGGACAATAGATGGGCAGCACTTGCGTGTATAAGCAAATTAAAAAAAATAGAATGCGCATCTTAAAACAAAGTTGTTTGAACGCTTTTTGAACTCAAACTAAGTCAAAGTGAATCAATTAAGCAAATTCGCACTATAAGATAAATTTGTATTATTTTGTTTGTAAATATATTTTGAAAGTTCCTATTTTATGCAAAATTCGTATAATTTGTTACGGATAGTTTCGGACCCGTAAACTTGGTAGGTATCTTACAAAGAAGTTTGGTAAAGTACCCAGTCTAAAATTTTGCAATTTTAGAAATGTTGTTGACCTGGATTGTAAACAACAAAACAGGGTGATTGATTAACTCAGGGAAGGATTAACGTACTCACTTCCAACGGCTGCGAGTAACTTCGTTGCAGTTGGTAGTTGAGTTGAACACCATGTTTTCAATTCGCTTAGGGTTTTTTAAGGAGTAACCCCAACTCTAAAATGCAGAAGATGCGAGAAAAGAAATCGATGTTCTGCCAGGTCTATTAAGGGTACAACAATAAACAATAAATTTATATCCAAACTCCGACTGCTACTGGAGTAAATAAATCATTCAGTAGTAAAGCCTAGAAAATATTGTCTGAATAACTATCCTTCCAAAGCACTTTGTGATAGAAAAAAATATCCGTTTTAAAGAATTGAACAAATAGTTTCTCAACATTAATATTTGGTACTTTAGTTTCATAGAATTAATACAACTTTTTATTCTCTAAAACGTCCTCTCCTTTTAAATTCTTAATTGCAAGTGCAAATAAATATTTGCCTAATAAACGTTTTGTTAATTTGTTCAAAATTTTATAACTTACTCGGTTACAAAGCGTTTTTTTGGAACGAACAAATCACTTATACCTAGTAAAAAAGTTATACATTAACGTAATTTTAATGCGTTATAGATTAATCCTCTACAAATTCGGTATATTTAAAAAGACGTTTAAAAAAAATTCAAGAATTAAAGTCCCATATATAAGTTAATTAACACAGAATTTAAGTACGTGTTGTACATGTATCTAAATAATTTTATACTTAACCAACATTTATAGACTTACTTTCGCACCGTTTACATGATACCCTTCGAGAAGATTAACAAACCTTATTTTTTGCCTAATGCATACGACTCGTATCCAGATGGTTATGGAATTGATAATTTAATATTTTTGTTAGATGAAAATATTGTGCTTACTTAAGGAAGCATTATTCATCCTAAAAGTTAGAAAACCAAAACCTACTGGCTTTTTCCAACCTCCCAAATATAGCGTCACTTTCTAAAACCCTTTATTCTTGGGACTTTATCTACAGGTGATGTAAAACATGTTAATCACTTCAAAGTCTGATATTAAGTAAAATGAAATTTTCTGAACAAAACCAACAATAACTTCGTTAAAAATCGGAAATTGGACTCGGATGAAATTTATAAACGAGATCTATCTTGCTTATTTTTTTAATACCTTTAAAAGTTATATAATGAATGTACTAATTTGAAATATATGGCGGGAATAACCTGTGTTATATTAGCAATTATTATACACAAGAAAATCGAAGTGTTTCAAACTTGACGTAATTCGCATGAGTCCTAGATATTACTTTACAAAAATAAAACGAAAATTGATACATTTACGGGGATATCGCAAAGTATTAATCCTCCCCAAAATTGAAACTGAAGATAACCTTAACCAAATACTGAACTTGAAAATAATTGCTTTGGAAAAATTGAAATGCATTTCATCGTCGTATAGCATTCGACATCACTTCCTTTGGCTCTTACTTTTGGGACCCTAATAATAAAATAATAATGACAAAAGAAGCTCAGGTTTCCTGTTTAAAAATAAGACCCGGAGTTAGGAGTGTTAGAAAATGGTCAGTGAAAGTGAAAACCTAAATTGTCGAAACAGCTAACTGACTTTCTGGGTCAGCAGTAAACATAAACTTGGGAGTGGGTTTAACGATTTGTAAACAAGACGAAATTTAGTTAAAGAGTTTAATCAATGATCTATAGATGAAGTAATGGACGCCACTGTACCCTGTTGTATGTTGCAGATCTAAATAATACACTTGAAGGTGAGTATAGAAACTCTCAAGAACGATTAAGCTCTATGAGCGAGAAATTCACAACAAAAATTATCAAGCAATATGTAAACTTACTCATCGCTTGCATAAGAGCTGCTTTGCAATGCCTTATGTTGTTCCTGTAACATAACATCAACAGTTTTAAATACTAACTAAGCTCTCGGCTTTGTTCAAACCTGTATTATCCAACATGTGGATAATTTACTAAACCACTCAATTTGATTCTTGACTATCATATAATGTACAAAAGATTTTTCAAAGGATGTGTTCAATTTACAACACTTTAAATTTAATAATTGGTAATAAAATATTAATTCAAAAACTATAAAGATTTGCTTTTAATTTAGTTTCTTATCAATTCAATACACAGTATTTGTATTTATATTGAGTATATCAGAAATTCTAGAATATGCTTTCTGAAATATAAAATATTATTATTACATAAATTTTGGGCACAGCTGAGATAGATCTATCACTTTGTGTAACAATAAAGTGTCTTAAAGGTAATTATAAAAAAAAAACACCAAAGCATAATTAAAGTATGTCATTTTAATTTTACTTTCTGTCTTTAAAATGCAAAAGGTAATTTAGATTTTAAATAATATTAAAAAATCTCAAAATCTTCATCATTATCGACTACCAAAATTTTTAGATGTTTACATATCCAATGTTTACATTACCAAATATAAGATTTTAATACGGCAATATTAAATTATGAACTACAACTATAAAGAGCAAAACAACTACGCCTTATATATATATATATATATATATATATATATATATATAGCTATAACAACGGCCGCACGTTGGAGTGCCGCTAAAAGAGTGCTATGACAACGGTTGCACGTTGGAGCGCCGCTAAAAGAGTGTTGTGATAACGCCTCGCGTTGAGCGTTTTTAAAAGAATGCTGACACGTCTGTGAGTAGGAACGTCGTTAAAAGTGCTGTGACACAGGTACAGCAAATTGTAAATTTGAAGTTACTGACTTACCTTTCTTTTAATTTTTTTTTTGTTGGCTAGCTCAGCGGAAATTATGGAATTTACAGAGCGAAATCAAACAGCCATATCATAAAGCATCTATACATTCAAAAACAATTTTCTCTCATTCAAAACAATATAGAACAGTTTATCGTTTAAAAGTATACATAAAATTATTCCTAAACTATTACTAATATGATCCTTACCTAAGCTTTGTTAAAATTTACAGAACGCAAATATTTTCTCTTGTGGATAGTTTACCTGTCGTTTACTATTCCACGCTTGTAAGGTTGTGTGGTCAAAAATCTTTAACAGATAGTCTATTTAAAAGTTAAAGTATTTTGAACTTTGACCACAAACTTTCAGGTGAATATCCTTACAAAAATAAAATTGTTACATAATTCAGACTTATTCTACCTTAAATTAAAATGACAAATACACAAATATCAGCTACAAATAAAGGACTCTTAAAGTTATACTTGGAGAATCAAAAAGCGCTTATTCAATTCGTATTTTTAAATTGATGTCGAAAGTTCAGCTTACAAGATTTTTCAAATTATTTAAAATCTCCATTTAAAACAAGTTTCCAAAAGTGCATCTTCCTTTTAATTAATTAATCTAAGTAACTTTTGTATCAGGACTATCTCTGTCGAAGATTATTGAATTCTCGTAATGTCTTAAAATAATTACGTTTCACATTTATGCAGAGTTACGTTTTCAGAATTACATTTTTATTTACAGTTACATCTTAAATATTAAATACTGTATGCATACCGCATACTTAATACAACGACTTTTCTCAAAGTAACATGTTCGCGACGTTATGAATGAATTGAATCCTCGTTAATAAAGTTCCCGCTTATATACAGTTTATCTAATTACGTCATGGTTCCCTATGGAACATAATATACCGTAATGATGTCATTTTTTTGAGAAAAACGCGCTTTATTACCTAATTAGTATCAAATGGCGTGCTGTTTGTCGTTGTTTAACACAGCGCAGTTAATGGTCGCGTAGCAATACCTTCACTAATACGTGAGGCTATTAAACCGTTTTCTTATTGATTTTATGGGTATGATAACGCGCGAGTTCTTTGAATAAATGTTTATTTATTAATTAGGTATTTAGATAGTTCTTAGTACAGATAACGTATTTTCTCTATTTTCTCCAGAAGCTTCTAGAACATGTTTTATTTAATTTAATTTAACTAATTTAATTTAATTTAACTAATTAATTAAAGCTTTAATTGCTTTATAATATAAAGGATTTGCATCTTCTTAATTGTAAATAAGACGTATTCAAGTGCGTATTTTACACACATATTTAATAAAAATGCAATAAAATTTGCATTGTTATTACGATAAATGAAAATGAATGAATTTATATCTTAAAAAGTAAAACCCGGAGAAATTAATGGCATTTGCTTTTACGGTAACTTAAAACGTGTTTTTATACACAAAATTATTTATTTTATGCACGGAAGGTGCATTTTTATAACAAACGAATGGCCTTGTATTTATTTACAAACACGGAATTGTGTTTTTGCTTTTCACATTAATGGCTATGTATTTACAATACGCTTATATTATACAGAGTTGAACAATGAATCTTCGGAAATTACTATTCTACCCGTTCCATTTATATTTGGGTTGGTTTTATTTATAGATTTTGGGTTTCAATAACCTCTTGTGGCCCTCTTTCGTTGTTTGTAGATATTCTGTTTATTGAATATTTGTTTGATAATGCGAGACTTAATTTCATTTCTGAATATCATGTTTGCGATTAGTCTGTACAAATATTGTACAGTTATTTCAAATGCGAGTGCAAAAGCTGTATGACATTCTATATGTGTAGGGATTAGTATTTTAAGAAAACTGGTAATCGTGATAGTTTTATGAGGGAATAGAATTCATCAACAGTAATAATATCATTTGATGATCGAAAATTGCCTGTAGGAATTTTAGATGGCTACAAAGTAACTTTTTATATATAGGGTTCAATATCATTCGAAATTTTTCTACGAAAGATAAAGCGTTCTAAAGGCAAGAATTTCCTTATTTGCCAATATAGAAATTATTAATTGAAAGAGAAGTTACCAAACATTTGCTATTTACCTATTTATAAACCTGGTGTCTTTTGCTCTAAGTGTTTTTTTTTTAATATTGCGTACTCCGTGCTTTGTGGTAGATATAATTTGTTTTAATTCCTCTGCTGGAATTAGTTCACCTTTTGTTTGAAGTATAGGATTTTTATGTCTTCTTTTATCTTCTTCTCGTACGTTTATATCTATTTTTAAAACTTGTATGTGGAACATTGATCAAAAAAATATGTCTCGATTGGGAAAATAATTACAAAATTTTCTTAAAAGTGTGAGAGATTGTTAACGATGTTGAACTCTCTAGACGACCTTGTACTTTAAAAACAAAAGAAAATGTTAGGAAGAACAGTTAGATTATTCTCTAAGACCGCGTGCAAATTTTTGAGCCAGGATTAAAATACGAATAAAGTTTTTACAAAGATGTTCTCAGGGATTCTTAGACCAAAGCAAAAAGAACATCGCAATGATTATTGTGTTTAATATTTTTGTAGCTACTTGTGGCAGATTTGAATCAGTTTCACGAAGTAATGGCTTGTGACGAAACTGGTATCTTCTACTATGATCCCGAAACCAAACGACAGTCAATACACTGGAAAACACCGTCGTCGTCAAAAATGAAAAATTATTATTAAGCAAGTCAAAATTCAAAGTCGTCGTTTCCATAAAGCAGAACAGTTAACGAAAATTATTAAACGAAACTTATGATAAATTTGAGAAAAAGTCACATAAATGGTTCCATTCTTCACCAGAACAAGCACTTTTTTATCGACAAGCAAATGGCTACACTTGAATATCCTTCATGTTCCCCCGAATTAGCATTGTGTCTAAGAAAATTAAATCAGTACTTAAGGGAACACAGTTTTTGTCACTTGAAGTGTAAAATAGAAAACGGAGGATGTATTAAAACAATTCACAAAAATTGGAGTCCTGCAAAGTCTTTGACCTGTAGAAAACATGAATACAGTAATATATCAATACAAGTCAAAGAATATTTTGTAGCGGATGCGCATTAAATTTGCAGTACATTTAAATAAAAGTGGGTTATTTAATCAGTCTCATTATTTAGTAGACATCCTTCGTATGCAGTGTACGCAAATTTCCAATTTACATCATCTAGACATAACCTTAAAATGTTAATCCTTTACAAATGACCATTCTTTATCCAAGGGCGTAGGAAAAAGTTTAATATTGAAGTTCTGGTTGTTTTTCTGTTTCAAAAACATGAACATTAGATATCAAGGAGAATTGTCATGTATGTAGCTGTACTTCTCGGTTATGTATGAAATGCAATTTACGAAATTTTCTATGCATAAAAATTATCAACAAATTAGCATGGGTTAAATATATCCGAAATATCTTCGATAAAGTCTGCGATGCGAAGTGGAGAAGGGTGCAACTTCAACAAACTTAATTAAAGCAGCATACCAACTATAGGAGAATGGTAAAACACATTATCTTTCAGAACTAATTTATCAATTCGGATATGCAATCTGAGGCTATATCAGAGTTGTGATATTGAAGATGTAATACGTCTAAGTACGAATAAAGAATTAGCGAAAAGCATTTTTTGTACATGGAACTAGAGTGTCATCCGTCATTGAGAGATTCGAAGGTATTTTATTCAAATTTATCATACTATTATCTATTGGGACAACTAACACATTTCATTTATTTTAATTTAATTACTTTGCCGGACTAGTTTTGCGGTTGTTTCCATTCTCGTTTAGTGGTTGCATGCTGTACGCTACACCAAATTTAGTTTTATGTTGCTATTAGCCACAAGTTATTTGTTAAATTTAATGACTGTTTATGTAATTATTGATGACCTTTCGTTTATAAAGATCTATTTTTAACTATAAGTAATTTCCTATACACATTTTCAATACGAATGGGCTATAAATTACTAAAGCATTTTGTATAAAGGAACGAGCCACTATTAATAAATATTTTTAGCAAAAGGTTATTTGACGTATGATTTGCATACACGTGTACGTACTACAATGCAATTGCACCAAACAATATAAACTGGTACGACCTTCATCAAGCGCCACCACTTTTTCAATTACCCCAAACGATACTGAATAAGGAAGGTGTGGAAAAGATTTTTACAAATTTAGGACAATTCGACCCAACTCGCGCATAGAATTTTAGTTGTGTAATTCTTGTGTCGTAGCAGAAATTAAAACTTATTGCTTTTTTTCTCATTTACCGAAGGTTGTTACAAGTAACAGGCCAGGCAAAGAACGAAAACGAGATGCTCACCCAACGTACGATTACACAAAAGGGAAAGAGAAAATAAATCACCCAATAGCATGGGGTGGGGTGGGGTGGGGGGCACACATAATCCAAATCGCCCTGAGAAAAATAATTAGTATACAACATATAAATGCGGACAGAACATAGTCTGTTCAATATAATAACATTCAACATTCAACTGAACACAGAAGAATAAACTGAATAATTATGGGGTTTATTCCAGCATGTTTATTCTTCATATTCACACCCCGTAATACATACAAATAAAAAAAAGTGATAAATATAAATCCGTTCTGAATGGACTTGCACTTTGAAGAAGTTCTAGAATACTAGAACGGGTCGAAGGACTTGCATGTTTGAGTGAACTAAAAAGCCGAATTATAGGTTTAACCAAATTAGTGGGGAGTCTTTAGTAAGGAACCGAGAAGACTAAGACCGGTAGAATGTTGCGACAAGAATAATTTAACCATCACAAACACTTTCTTTCAACATCGTGTTAGAAGAGGATACACATGGAAGATGACAGGAGACGTAGGGAAATATCAAATAGATTACATTTTTGTTCGACAACGGTTTAGGAATTAAGTAAAAGACTGTAGAAGCTACCCAGAAGCAGATATAGACACTGACCATAACATAGTAATTATAAAAGTCGCGCTTAAATTTAAGAATTTGAAATAAAGAAACAAAGAAGGTCATTTTAACTTTGAGGAACTAAAAAATAAACATATCCACAAAACACTTGAGAAAACGCCAAACGAATTGTTGTAAGACATCGGGAAAATTTCTGATGCTAAGGAGGTGGTAACATAACGGAATAACATGAAATCCAGCTTCGACATGGTGGCCAGAGGTATTCTTGGATATAAACAAACAGAAAATAAGAAACCATGACAAAGGATATTCGGAATTTAATAGAAGAAAGGCGAAAATACAAAAACAGTCCAGACGAAAGAAGAGAACAGAGATACATAGACATAAAGTGGGAAATTATTTGCAAATGTAAGAAAGTTAAATAAGAACGAATTTATTAAAAGTGCAAAGAGGTACAAACTAAGATGGAAATAGAAAAGGACGACGAAGCATATAAACTAATTAAAATGAATTTTAGGAATATAAAACCGTATAGCAAAAAAAAAGGGTGCGGAAGAAGACATTATTATAGAAAATGGCGAGAAAGTGGTTAGGTGACAAGAATATATAGGGAATTTATATGCAGGGCCAGAACTAAAGGCACTAGAACTTAAATATATATATATATATATATATATATATATATGTATATATATATATATATATTGTTGTGATATCTCTAGCCCCACGATTTGGGCGTACATAAATTGCTGTGTTAAACTCGCCCCATGGTTGGGCAGCCCATTAAATGCTGTGATATAAGCCTTATGTTGCTCAAATACTTGTGAAAATGTTAATTTATAATTTTCTTTTGCCTTGACTAGCTGATTCAATTAAATAAAGCAATTCCACAATACACAGTATAATGATTAAATATTTACAACTTTTTCCCTTTTTAAATATCTTCTCCCTTTTTGAATTATTTACATCTAATAGATTTTTAGAAAATGAAGCCAGCAAACGAGCTTTTATTACATTTAGAGACCTCTTGAAACCTTTCAAGATGTCTATAACTTTTCATAAATTTATACAAGCAACCCCAATTTGTCGGTTCTTACACTTTTAAATTATTATTGAAATAAAACAGTTTTAAAATAAATCATCAAAAATATCTAACCTGAAGTGGTTTTGTAGGAGCTCTGCATTCCTAGGAATTGAAGTCGACATCCAACCAAAATTTAGTATCCAAATCGTTATTCCAATGAAAGGTTTTTCATTTCCGTAATATAATATTTACCATTTTCAGAGATTATTAAATTGTTTGAACTGACAGCATTTTCCAGAGTTTCGTATCCAAAATTGTATTTAAGATCATAATGGATCGTTATTAAAAGTTTTAACAAGAATCGTAACGTTATAAAACAAAAATTAGCACGGACCTGTGCTAATTTTTGTTTTATATCTTTTGCACTTTCCAATTTTGCGTTATTTGACTTCCTAAGTAGCAGAAGTCCTTAACTTCTTGTAGGTTCTCGTTTCCTATTTGAATTCTGGTTTTGACTTATTCTTCCTTCTGTTATATACTAGTATTTTTAGTTGTATTTTTGTTAGTTTTCATACCGCATATCTCTGTTATCACCGTTTCCATTTCATTAAGAGTTGCTTCTAACTCTCCATTGCTAGATGCTAATATCGCTATATCATCTGCAAATCTAAGCATACCAACCTTTAATCCCCACATAATAATTCCAAATGTTTTTCTGCGTTTGACAGTATCCATTACCTCTTTGATGTACAAGTTAAAAATCAACTGAGATAGTGCTCATGCCTGTCTTTATTTACCTTCCTGCTCTAACTGTA
This sequence comes from Platerodrilus igneus, assembly GCA_036346225.1. Classification (NCBI taxonomy): domain Eukaryota; kingdom Metazoa; phylum Arthropoda; class Insecta; order Coleoptera; family Lycidae; genus Platerodrilus; species Platerodrilus igneus. The sequence continues at coordinate 2,619,105 of JARFIW010000731.1, read as the reverse complement.
TTACAGCTATTTGCTCTTTGTATAAGCTATGCACTATCCGTCTATCCACATAACTCACTCCAATCTTTTTGAGTATTTCGATCTCTTCTAATTTTTCTACTGTTTTCGCCATTATCACCCTCTGAGCTAAAATGGTCTTTCGTGTTGCCCTGTTTCGCCTAAATCCAAATTACCTTTTCCTTGTAGTTCTTCATCCCGTTTTTCGATCCGTCTTTGTACAATTCTAGTTAATATTTTTGACACGTGAGTTGTTAAACTTATTGTTCGAAAATTTTTACATCTATCCGCACCTCTCTCTTTCCTGCCTCGTATAAATATATATATATATATATATATATATTGCTGTAATTATAGGGTTAATTTAGGGGTAGGTTAAGTCATAGGGGTCGTAGAATAAACAAGGGAAACTCCCAAGTAACAGAAGCCACGGAATTACAGATATTAGAAGAGTAAATAGGTCATTATAAATATTATTAGTTAAGAGCACACTGTATATAGCAGTACAAACGATTAAAACAGATATCCAAGAGTAGCTATGAGCAAAGATAAGAATTTGAAAAGGTAACGAAACGCATTGAAATTAAATCAGTGAAAAACCTGCATGAATTGGCTAGACAAATATTCAAAAAGTGCGTGGATATATCATCTTAAACGCAATTAGAAATTATGCATTATTTGAAAAGCGTACGTGATTTAAAAGTATCACATTTGCTCAAAAATCCAATTTATTAGGAAATAAACAAACACCAAATTTATTCAATCCAGATTAGAATAAGACCAACAAACAATACTACGTGATCGATATAAACGAAAATTCCTGGGATTTCTGAATTAGATGTGAGGTATAACATTAAATTACGTGACCAAGAGCATCGCTTCATGCAATTAAAATACATACAATTGGTAAACTTTCCCAAAATAACAAGTGATAATACACTAGGTCTCGCCCAGCACGTGGAGTCAACGAATCTGAAACTAAAGAGGGCCGATCCTATAAATATCATAACAATTGAATATTGAGTTAGTATACCTTTGAAATTGGGCAGTCACTATACTTAAATGTAATAAATATTTACGCGAAAAGTTAAGTGAAAATTATTCTAAAGAGTGTATAATTGTGCAAAGAGAGCCGTACTTCTAAAAAGACGTAAGTAAATAAGATTCAGTGAAATTATATCATTTCTAATAATAAATAAAACAGGGCTCTAAATAATTACGATCTGAATAATTACGATCTGATCAAATACGTCCTGAAGAACTACGTTCTAAATTACATTCTGTATAACTATGTTCTGAACCACAATTGAAATAACGTTACGATTCTTCTTAAAACTTTTAATAACGATCCATTACGATCTTAAATACAATTTTGGATACGAAACTCTGGAAAATGCTGTCAGTTCAAACAATTTAATAATCTCTGAAAATGGTAAATATTATATTACGGAAATGAAAAACCTTTCATTGGAATAACGATTTGGATACTAAATTTTGGTTGGATGTCGACTTCAATTCCTAGGAATGCAGAGCTCCTACAAAACCACTTCAGGTTAGATATTTTTGATGATTTATTTTAAAACTGTTTTATTTCAATAATAATTTAAAAGTGTAAGAGCCGACAAATTGGGGTTGCTTGTATAAATTTATGAAAAGTTATAGACATCTTGAAACGTTTCAACAGGTCTCTAAATGTAATAAAAGCTCGTTTGCTGGCTTCATTTTCTAAAAATCTAATAGATGTAAATAATTCAAAAAGGGAGAAGATATTTAAAAAGGGAAAAAGTTGTACATATTTAATCATTATACTGTGTATTGTGGAATTGCTTTATTTAATTGAATCAGCTAGTCAAGGCAAAAGAAAATTATAAATTAACATTTTCACAAGTATTTGAGCAACATAAGGGTTATATCACAGCATTTAATGGGCTGCCCAACCATGGGGCGAGTTTAACACAGCAATTTATGAACGCCCAAATCGTGGGGCTAGAGATATCACTCAATACCTTTTTTAGATATGAAAGTGTTACGCACTGATAATATATTAATTACAGACTGGTATCGCAAACCGATATCTTCTGGTAGGTTTTTGAATTATTACTCGTTTCATCCGTTAAGCATGAAAATCAACACAGTTTTAGGCCTAAAACGAAAAATTGAATCTGTTACACACCCTACCCTGCGATACAAAAATCTATTATTACTCAGAAACCTACTACTTACTAATTCATATCCGAAGCCTCTAATCAACAAACTAATTTTTAACACAACCGCAAGAAAAAATACCACAACAATTGAAACTTTCTCCAACAATACTACAGACACTAATACCAGCTCCACGTCTCCTACAATGTTTATCGCACTTCCATATATTGATAAACTTACCGATAAACTAAAACATCTTTTTAAGGATCTTCCAAACATAAAGCTTATCAAACAACCAGTTATAACTTTAGATAGGGTATTATATAGTAGTCTTAAAGACCACACACCTACACTCCGACAGTCAGGAGTAGTCTACAGTATACCCTGTCATAACTGTAGTGGTAGGTATGTTGGTCATACATCAAGGTGGTTATCTGCAAGACTGACCTCACATAAAAGTGAGTGCAAACTTAACAACAAAACATGTGCGCTTGCTTCCCATGTAATTGATACGGGCCATGTAATGAATTATAATGACACCAAAATTATATTCAGGGAAACAAACTATAGAAAGCGTTTATTTCTTGAAAGGATCGCGATTTCTCTAGAAGACAACCCTATTAATAAAAAAACCGACACACAAAATTTAAACAATTTTTATTCCTACCTTATGACAATAATAAAGAATAAAAATAATTCCAAACTTCTATAAAACTACCACACTTTACAGACTTGTAACACCTTTAGTACAATACGATTAGCTGTATTTTTAAGAACTAGTATAACACATTTTACTTTCTATTTTTATTTTTATCAACTAGACCTATAATAACTATTTTACTTTAGTTTATTTAATATCTTTGCTACATTCACTTTAATTTTGCAAATGTTTATAAGAATCTTTTAAATGTACACGTATGAACAAAAACCTGTCCATGTCATATAGATGTCATATTATGTTTGTATAATTGTAAACTTTATAATCGTAAGTAACTCACATAATTTTTTATATAAATGTTAAATAATAGATTTTTAGTATCCTGATGAAGAAAATAAACGATTTTCGAAAGCTTGAAATGGTTAAAAGAAGTTTATTCTAAATAAGTACGCAATCTGACTGTATCCCCAATATTTAACTTACATATACATTATAAGAACAGTCAATATTACTAATTTTATTTTTGTTCTGGCCCTGCATATAAATTCTCTATATATTCTTGTCACATAACCACTTTCTGACTTATTTTTTATAATAATGTCTTCTTCCGCACCCTTTATATTTTTGCTATACGGTTTTATATTCCTAAAATTCATTCTACTTAGTTTATATGCTTCGTCCTCCTTTTCTATTTCCATCTTAGTTTGTACCTCTTTGCACTTTTCATAAATTCGTTCTTATTTAGCTTTCTTACATTTGCGAATAATTTCCCACTTTATGTCTTTGTATCTCTGTTCTCTTCTTTCGTCTGGACTGTTTTTGTATTTTCGCCTTTCTTCTATTAAATTCCGAATATCCTTTGTCATGGTTTCTTATTTTCTGTTTGTTTATATCCAAGAATACCTCTGGCCACCATGTCGAAGCTGAATTTCATGTTATTCCGTTATGTTACCACTTCCTTAGCATCAGAAATTTTCCCGATGTCTTACAACAATTCGTTTGGCGTTTTCTCAAGTGTTTTGTGGATATGTTTATTTTTTAGTTGCTCAAAGTTAAAATGACCTTCTTTGTTTCTTTATTTCAAATTCTTAAATTTAAGCGCGATTTTTATAATTACTATGTTATGGTCAGTGTCTATATCTGCTTCTGGGTAGCTTCTACAGTCTTTTACTTAATTCCTAAACCGTTGTCGAACAAAAATGTAATCTATTTGATATTTCCCTACGTCTCCTGTCATCTTCCATGTGTATCCTCTTCTAACACGATGTTGAAAGAAAGTGTTTGTGATGGTTAAATTATTCTTGTCGCAACATTCTACCGGTCTTAGTCTTCTCGGTTCCTTACTAAAGACTCCCCACTAATTTGGTTAAACCTATAATTCGGCTTTTTAGTTCACTCAAACATGCAAGTCCTTCGACCCGTTCTAGTATTCTAGAACTTCTTCAAAGTGCAAGTCCATTCAGAACGGATTTATATTTATCACTTTTTTTATTTGTATGTATTACGGGGTGTGAATATGAAGAATAAACATGCTGAAATAAACCCCATAATTATTCAGTTTATTCTTCTGTGTTCAGTTGAATGTTGTATGTTATTATATTGAACAGACTATGTTCTGTCCGCATTTATATGTTGTATACTAATTATTTTTCTCAGGGCGATTTGGATTATGTGTGCCCCCCACCCCACCCCACCCATGCTAGTGGGTGATTTAATTTCTCTTTCCCTTTTGTGTAATCGTACGTTGGGTGAGCATCCCGTTTTCGTTCTTTGCCTGGCCTGTTACTTGTAACAACCTTCGGTAAATGAGAAAAAAAGCAATAAGTTTTCATTTCTGCTACGACCCAAGAATTACACAACTAAAATTCTATGCGTGAGTTGGGTCGAATTGTCCTAAATTTGTAAAAATCTTTTCCACACCTTCCTTATTCAGTATCGGTTGGGGTAATTGAAAAAGTGGTGGCGCTTGATGAAGGTCGTACCAGTTTATATTGTTTGGTGCAATTGCATTGTAGTACGTACACGTGTATGCAAATCATACGTCAAATGACCTTTTGCTAAAAATATTTATTAATAGTGGCTCGTTCCTTTATACAAAATGCTTTAGTAATTTATAGCCCATTCGTATTGAAAATGTGTATAGGAAATTACCTATAGTTAAAAATAGAACTTTATAAACGAAAGGTCATCAATAATTACATAAACAGTTTTTAAATTTAACAAATAACTTGTGGCTAATAGCAACATAAAACTAAATTTGGTGTAGCGTACAGCATGCAACCACTAAAGGGAATGGAAACAACCGCAAAACTAGTCCGGCAAAGTAATTAAATTAAAATAAATGAAATGTGTTAGTTGTCCCAATAGATAATAGTATGATAAATTTGAATAAAATACCTTCGAATCTCTGAATGACGGATGACACTAGTTCCATGTACAAAAAATGCTTTTCTCTAATTCTTCATTCGTACTTAGACGTATTACATGTTCAATATCACAACTCTGATATAGCCTTAGATTTGCATATCCGAATTGATAAATTGGTTCTGAACTTAATGTGTTTTACCATTCTCCTATAGTTAGTATGCTGCTTTAATTAAGTTTTTTGAAGTTGCACCCTTCTCCACTTCATATCGCAGATTTTATCGAAGATTCATCGGATCTATTTAACCCATGCTAATTTGTTGATAATTTTTATGCATAGAAAATTGCGTAAATTGCATTTCATACATAACCGAGAAGTACAGCTACATACGTGGCATTTCTCCTTGATATCTAATGCTCATGTTTTTAAAATAAAAAAACAATCAGAACTTCAATGTTAAACTTTTTCCTACGCCCTTGGATAAAGAATGGTCATTTGTAAAGAATTAACAGTTTAAGGTTATGTCTAGATGATAAATTGGAAATTTGCGTACACTGCATACGAAGGATGTCTACTAAATAACGAGACTGATTAAATAACCCACTTTTATTTAAATATACTGCAAATTTGATGCGCGTCCGCTTCAAAATATTCTTTGATTTGTATTAATATATTATTGTATTCATGTTTTCTACAGGTCGAAGACATTGCAGGATACTAATTTTTGTGAATTGTTTCAATACATCCTCCGCTTTCTGTTTTACACCTCAAGTGACAAAAATTGTGTTCCGTTAAGTACTGATTTAATTTTCTAACACACAATGCTAATTCGGGAAAACATTAAGGATATTCAAGTGTAGTCATTTGCTTGTCGATAAAAAATGCTTGTTCTGGTGAAGAATGGAATCATTTATGTGACTTTTCCCAAATTTATCATAAGTTTCGTTTAATAATTTTCGTTAACTGTTCTGATTTATGGAAACGACGACTTTGAATTTTGACTTGCTTAATAATAGTTTTTCATTTTTGACGACGACGGTGTTTTCCAGTGTATTGACTGTCGTTTAGTTTCGGGATCATAGTAGAAGATACCAGTTTCGTCACAAGCCATTACTTCGTGAAACTGATTCAAATTTGCCACAAGTAGCTACAAAAATATTAAACACAATAATCATTGCGATGTTCTTTTTGCTTTGGTCTAAGAATCCCTGAGAACATCTTTGTAAAAACTTTATTCGTATTTTAATCCTGGCTCAAAAATTTGCACGCGGTCTTAGAGAATAATCTAACGCAAAATTGGAAAGTGCAAAAGATATAAAACAAAAATTAGCACAGGTCCGTGCTGCATTTAACAAGAAAAAGGAACTACTATGTTCAAATAAAACAAACCTAGAAACAGGGAAAAGATTGCTGAAAGCAAAATGAAAAAAATGTACGGCTGTAATACTTGGGCAATAAAAGAAGCGGGTAGAAAAGAGATAGAAGTGTATGAAATGTGGTGCTACACATGCATGATTAAGATATCATGGACAGACAAAGTTGAGAACTAAGAGGTTCTAGAAATGGTAGAGGAAAAAGGAAATATGTGGAAAATATGAGAGATAGGACGATGGGTCACATACTAAGGCATGATGGAATAGTACGGAATGTATTAGAGGCAGATATAGGAAAAAATAAAGGCAGAGGTAGACTTAGATTATACTATTGCACACAAAGTGAAAGATAGAGACTGTGGAAATTTTAGGAAAATGTGTAGGTTAGCTTAAAATAGAAATAAATGGAGTTACGCGTCTAACCAATTGGAGGATGGAAACCTATTGATGAAAAGTATTTGTACATAAACCTAATGATTATTGTAAACAACTACAAGTGTTGATTTTCCAATATCCTTAATTGTGCAAAAGAACTAATTGGAAAACTTTTAATTCGGAAAATGTCTAAGTGAGGGAGGATTTTGTTAGCTGCCAGGCTGCTCAACTCTCTTCGCGTACCACTGAATATCGGTGAAATGGGTATATTTTTAGAAAGCAATAAAAGGGGAAACGTGCAAAAGATATGGAAAAAAAGAATTAGCAAAAGTCCATGCTGTATCTAACAAAAAAAAGTAGCTGCTATGTTCCAAGACAACAAACATAGAAACAGGAAAAACTGTTGAAAGTATATGGAGCACAACGCTATACGGCTGTGAAAAGTGTACAGTCGGAGAAGCAGACAGGAAAAGATAGAAGTTTTTGGAATGTGGGGCTACAGATGTATGATGATGATATCATGGACAGATAAAGTTAAAAAAAAAGAGGTTTTAGAAATAGTAGGGATATAAAGATACCGGTGGAAAACAAAAAAAAAATAGAAGAAAGAATAATAAGGCATTCTAATCCCTTGGGTAATAGTACGAGATATATTACAAGCAGAGAATGGAAAAAGAGAACTTAGAGGTAGACCTAGATTAGACTATTGCACACAGATAGTGAAAGATGCAGGCTATGGGAATTTCTGGAAGATTTGTAGGTTAGCTTAGAATGGGAAACAATGGCGGTACGCGTCGAACCAGTTCCAGGACTGATGACCTAATAATGATGATGATCATAAATATAACATAAATAGTCAAGCATCTTACCTACTTACTACGTAGACTATGTCAAGTTTACTCTCAGTGGAATCTATTAAGCCTAAGAAACCAAATAAATATGCACAACTGTGTATTTAGGTACAATCAACAAACCAGCGCTAATAACTAATCAAATATCATAGCTGATCGACAATTATCAAGTCTGTATATAATTTTGAATCCAGTTAACTCGACTATCTATTAATATGAAGACGTTGTCACTTATAATCTTTACTGCATCCATATTGTAATTATTTCCGCATTAATTATTCAACAATGGTTTGCTCATCTTAATATTTATATAATACTAGCTATCCCACGCATCATAAGTAAGTAAAGCAATCGTTACATGTTGATTATGATGCTATTCCCTCGCGCAGGCTATTTAGAGGGTTTTTGGTAACTGCAATGTACTTATTTCATCAAAACTTAACTTGTGTACAGCAGCAGCCAAAAGAAAAGTGTCGCACCGACAATGTGAGATTTATGTGTTATGGCCAAGTAAGCGTGGGTCAAAGAATCTAGCAATGTGGGTTAAAATCTGGGCGGTTTTCACCATAAATATTTTGTAATTATTCGGCTGGTTTTATAATATTTATCACTAAGAATCAAACCCAAAAGAACACTCGAAATATAGTGAATCAGTTTAATAAATGTATTCTAAAATAATCACGGAAAACCCCCTAGAATAGAAATTACTTTTACCATATTTCTAGCACTCAAGGATAACACAGCGACTTTATCCAATTACAATTAAACTAAATCATTTAACTGCAAAAATATTGAATACTACCGTTTCATAAAGGTCTTGTATAACTGTGTAATTTTCCCAACGTGAAAACAAACATATATTTAAACAGAGTATAGAGTGTATAATGCAGAAAGTATTCAAACTACGAAATAGAACGTAAAAAAGTATTGTAATTGTTGTAGTAGTCGACCTTAAGATTTGATTGTTCTTTACCTTTTGTACATCAGAGGTCTTAAAATATCATTTATGGATTTGGTGTGATAACGCAGTGGTTTTGCTTAGCCATAAATGCTTTATCTACCTTATGAAAAATATTGATATAGAATACAAGTCCTAAAAAAATGAAAGCATCAGACTTTTTCACTTGAGTTTTATAGGCGATATAAGAATATATACAAAAAACAAGAAACATGCAGAATATCTAAAAATTGCTATAACTCTGCATTTGATACAAATTAGAAATTAGGTTTGAAAAGTCTGGAGAATAAGTTCGGCTAAAAAAGAAATTCAAATATTGATCATCGGAAGAATCGTACGTGTATTTGGATATTGCACAAAACCACTTTATTAACATGGTTAGTTAAAATAACGAATAAAAATAAATTTAAGCATAGATATATAAAATTACTAAAAGTAATGTAAAAAACGTGGGTATAATTTGTAGAAAGTACAGAATATGTTATCCAAAAGCGTCTGCAGAGCATCTATACCTACAAAGAAATGGCAGATGAGAGTTCTTTTACTGCTGTATGAATCAGGTTAATAGCAAAAAGGAGTTTCCAATAATGTAAGGATAGAATAACTAGTTTAATTATAAGACTCGATGACGGCTGTACGTTCCTAAATATTCACTGGGGCTAAATACAACTATGAGGGCGGTCCGATAAGTACTTAGCCTCACCGCCCGATGACGCTACTATCGCAAGAGAAATTTATTATCGTGTAGTATATTCTCGTAGACGGCTACTGTCAAAATTTCAACCGAATAGAACTCGGTAGTTTTGTTTTGATCGCGTGTGGAAGCGGGTGTGTCCGCGGATATTAGAAAAATGGAAAAAGTGCAATATCGGTCGGTCATTCGATTCTTGTTTTTGGAAAGGAAATCGCGCAGCGAAGTGAAAGGGCGTTGGGTGCTGTGTACGGTGACTATTCTCCTTCGATGGCGACCGTTAGAAATTGATTTAACGAATTTCAACGTGGTCGCACGTCGTTTTTTTATGAGCCACGCACAGGTGCCCCGAAAACGGCTACCACGGAGGATAACATGACACAAATCTATGATCTCGTATTGACAGATCTTACATGTGATTTTCCAATACTCCACCCGAAGGTACTACATTGGCCTGGAAGTGAGATTTTTTTACCCGAAAAATTTGGAATTTTGCCGAACTCTTGCTGTAGCAAGGTAGGTATCTTTACCGTGCGTGACAACACTCACACACAGGACCTCCATTTTACCTCTCATCCAAACGAGGGTGTATTTTTATGAAAAATGCTCGCCTAACTTTTTTCAAGCGGACCGTGTCGGGATTCGAACCCGGGATCTTGAGCGTAGTAGTCACACACATAGCAACTACGCCACGGAGCCGCCTAGCATTGACAGACCGTGCATTTATATTTCCAATGCTCCACCAGAAGGTACTACATTGGCCAGGAGGCGAGTTTTTTGTTGCTGGAAATTTAGAATTTTGCCGAACCCTTGCCGTTTCAGGCAAGGTAGGGATCTTTAACGTGCGTGACAACACTCACACGCAGGACCTCCATTTAACCTCTCATCCGAACGAGGGCGTAATTTTTGTGAAAAATGCTCACCTGTCATTTTTCAAGCAGTCGGCCGTGTCGGCATGAACCCAGGACCTTGGGATCCGTAGTCTTACGCTTACTACATTGATCCACGGCGACGCGTAGCATTGACAGACCGCCGCTTGAAGGTGCACGAGATAGCGGAGACTCTAGGCATCTAAAAAGACCACGTGGGTCAAGCGCAACCGCCGTCGCCACGGCCAAATTGGTCGAATTTGGCTACGAACTGCTACCCCATCCACCGTATTCTCCAGATTTGGCCCCGTGCAACTTTTTTTTCCAAGCTTGAAAAAGCCACTCGCCGGGCATAAATTTGAGTCGAATGAGGAGGTCATCGTCGCCACGGAGGCCTATTTTGTAGACCCCGAGAAAACGTATTTTTCAGTCGGGTTAAAGAAGTTGGAGCATCGCTGGGTCAAGTATCGAGCTAAAAGAGACTATGTTGAAAACAAATCGCCACGTTTTCAAAATTTTCGTTTTCTTTTTGTAGGCTAAGTACTTATCGGACCGCCCTCGTACATGTGAGAAAGGAACAGTATGGCGAGAATCCCGCTCTATGCATCCATTAGTTGATTCAAGTTTTCATTGTTATGTCTTATTAGAGTATACTTACATTAAGACTAGAAGATTTGCTACATCATTTCAAAACGGTGTAAATTAGAATAAAAAATTATGAAAAATGTATCTTCAAATTAAACATAGCTGAGAAGTGTAGGATGTGTTACACACCTGACGGAACCTTGAAGCATGGAACTACTGTCTCTACTTTTTTATGAAATTCCAATTATCAAACAGGATGTAATTGAATTGTATTAAATTATTTATTTAGAAACCGATTAAATAACAAATCCCCCACCTTAAGTCTGCTCAAAACCACTCATTGAAGCAAATCCTCATGTATTATATCGCAATAAGGTTATAATATCATAAGTAACAAACAAAGAATGATATATTATTTGCACTTGTGTTAGATACAAAGTCCGGCAGATAAAACGCCCCTACTTGCGAAAGGCATAGCTGTGGTTGAGGTGGGTGTGCAGTGGTGCTAAGCACGTCATCAGGTAGTTGTGTATGCACTCTTTTCATTGTACACTATGACGTATTCAGAAGAGCATTCTGCGTTTGTTGTGGAAAAGTTTATCGAAAACGGCGGGTCGCCAATAGTAACTCAACGTGCTTTTTGCATCCAGTTTGCGCTTCGAGGACGGGGCCCTGTTCCCGACAAAAAAAGAAAGATTTGTCGATGGGTATCAAATTTTGGAGCTACAGGTTCTACACTTAAACAAAAATTAACAGGCCGTCCTCACACAGCAACAGAACCGGAAAATGTGACGGCTGTCAATGCTTTCATTCAATAGTCTCTACGACGTTCTGCATCGAGACACGTGGAAAAACTAGGGAAATCTGATCGAAGTGTTAGGAAAATTTTGCACCGAGAACTGAAAATGCATCCCTATAAAATGGTGATTAAACAACAACTAGGTGGAAAAGACTTTGAAACTCGTGCAATGTTGTGTCGCAAACTTCTGCAACATGTTCGTCCTACATGTGTTGCGCTTTTATCGAAAGAGACACATTTTCACATTTCAGGCACAGTCAACAAACAAAATTTTACATACTGGTCTGACAGAAACGCTAAGGAACCTCAACAACGACTCCACGACCTAAAAGTGACAGTGTGGGGCGTCGCTTAATTTTGGTGTGCTGGGTTCATATTTATTTGAAGAATGCCGTGTCTATGTTACGATTAATAGTAATCGGTACTGTGGAATGTTACAGAACCTTTTCCGGTATCGATTGGACGACATTTATAATGGCATGACTCAGAGAATATTTGGTTCCAACAGGATAGCGCCACGGGATACACATCTCGTCGCTTTCTTGGACTACTCAGAGAAATGTTTCCACGATATGTTATCTCGTTGCGTGGTGATATCGGGTGGCCGCCACGTTCGCCGAATTTGACACCCTGCGACTTTTTATCTGGGTTCACGTGAAAGCCAGTGTATACTAACATGACTCTTAAAGTCATGGACAATTACCGTGAGAGGCTTAATCAGTGCACAACATTGGTGGCCGACACTTACTATGTTTTGATCAAAAATAACATTATGCATACTTTATTACAATACAACAATTAGTTTTGTATCTTAATTGGATTTAATTTTATTAGCTTCCGAGTGAAGGGCCTTTTTTCTACCGGACCACGTATACAATGTGAAAATATATTTTAACCAAATCCGACAATGGATGTTGTAGGCGACTTCACGAAAAAGTGCTATTATCAGTCGTATTGATAATTTTGTAAAAAAGTATTATCAGTCGTGTTGGTAACTTTGTAAAAAAAAAGTAATTTTACTGTGCCACAAAACAGCTTTTGGTTTAATTGGACTAGTGCGTTTGCTAGGCCAAAAGTAACTTCTTTGTATTAACTATTTTGTTTCTAGACACATCTCGGCTTAATTAGCAGTATTAGAGTCTGTACATTAAGAAGTCGTGTTCTACATCTCATTCTGATTGAACAGCGACTGAAACCTGGACTTTATTCGTTTCGAATATGACATCATTCATACCTGGAACAAGAATTATTATTGTGTGAATTGTTTTTGAACTTGAAATTTTATATCAAATTAAAATAAAAAAAAAATCGACAATAAATTTTGCTAAATTTTAGCCAGTACTGCTTATTACTATACAGTAAATTATGTTGACATTAATACACTGTATCTCTATTGATATCGAGGTGAGTTGTTTGATGAAGGAAAATTGCGTTGAATCATATTATTCTGATGTAAGGAATACACAGGTTTTTGTGTCCCACGTTTTATGAAACACCATGAATGAAAATAGTTGTGCTTTGCTATTTTGTTGCCAAAAGTATCATAGTAAAACTCTACTTTTGTATCAGCGCTGCACATTTATTTATTCTTTTCTCTGTCAAATACTTTTATTTCAAAAGGTCACATTTTTATTCTTCATTTAGGCTTGTAATGCATTGTTGGCATAGATTTCTGTGTAGAGAGCGAATATATTTAAAAAAAAATCGTCAAGAAGTAACGGTTTTGGGACAGTTTAAGTAACTGTTTTTAGACTTTTCGTTACTAAATCTATCTTAAATACAAAATTATATAAAAGGCCGTATTTCGATACCAATATTATAGATGCTGTACTTAAATAACAAATGATAAACCTATATAGATATAAACTCAGCAAAACGTACTATCCACTGCACATGCAAATTTTTTGGTGGCGGTTAAACGTATCATAAAAGAATTAGCTTGGGTAAATATTCACAAAAGGTCCGAATAAAATTCTCCTGTGTCAACGCGGGACAATCGTGTATTTCTTTGTCTGTCAGAGACTTTCTGGAATTTAATATATGCACATAATAAGTAACCAGTTAGCCCAAATCGAAAAGAAACAAAGGAGGGTCAAACAAATCTAAGCTTGTGGAGCATTATTGACAATAAATCTTTAAGTAAACAACAAACATATTCTAAGAATAATTAAACAATAATGGTTTTTGGGTCGTTTAAGTAACCACCTATTTTTGTTATTAACTCTCTCAAAAATAAAATTACATTATCAACTTTAATGCAATTTTAATATCATTGTTACGTTATCGACACCACCGCAAGGTACTAGATTTACAGTTTTTTATTCGGTTCAGTACAAGTTATTCATATATATTTATAAATAATTCTTAATTTATTGGAAATTACTAGAGAAGTTTATAAATCAATAATTGCTGGCACTATTTACTGTATTAAGGCCTTTCTTAATGCGATGAGTACAGTATATTTATAACTAATTCAACCGAGTGCTTTTATTTACACAAATATTAATCGATTAACTGTTATAACGTAATTTATATAGACACTAAGGGTATTTATCTCAACTATTTCGATCCAATAATTTATTTATTTGTAACGTGCATTTTTGGTGGCCTAACATTTTTAGTCTACTTAATTCTTACAATACATTGTTTTTGGATCGCGGTTTGTATAAAGTAAATACTTCCGCCTAGTTTTCAGATTGACATGCAATTTGACTCGCCAGTATTAATTTTAAAAGATGGTTTAGTTGTAAATTGGAATACTCGTAAAATTACTTGCCACTTGTCATTAATAAATAATCCCGCTGTAATTAATATGTGGATATACAGTCTAGGTAGGCGATCAGAAGTTGTACTAGTAGGATTAGATATAAACAAAAAAGGGTCGTGTTTTGTTCTTGCTTGCGAGATGTCAAAAATTAAGTGTAAGATACGGTTTTTCTGGTTGAACTAAGAGTGGTAGAGTTGGTGAAACTCGACGCACGGGTGTTCGAAGAACTTTCGACGTCCGGCTTTAGTGCTTACGCATGTCTACTAAACGTTTTTAGTCGTCTTTCTTATGGAAACAAAAAGCCGTAGAACTAACTGTTGCGGAGTCGTATTTGGTCTTTGGTTCCGATATAGGAATTACGTCAACGATACTGTTTCGTGCTGCTTTTAACTCGATGCACGCGGGTTTTAAGGACATTGTTACGGACTTACGTTAGTGATACATGTGCTTTACTGATTATGGCTTTTGTTGCTTGCTTGGTCTGGTGATATTTAAACTGTGACAGACTACCGGTATACAAAAGTAGTGGTTGAGGTTCCTCTCTGCTTGTTGTATGGTTATGCAACTAATATACATAGTTCCTTCGCGTGATAAGGTCCGCTGCTAACCCCAGTGAAATCAGTCAGTGTGATTAGGGTAAGTGGTGATAAGTTCCATCAACACCCTCACAGTCTAGGGTGCGGTGCTTCGTTAGTGCCAGACATCGTGGATCCCACACTGCAATGGCAAGGAAGCGGTACTGAAGGACCTTGTGTAAGTTACACTATTTCCTATTTGTTCTTACTGTAACTATCTACCCGTTGTTTTTGCAATATCCCTTGTCGTTCTGATACCTTTTCCATAGACTGGCACGCTATTTAATCAACCATACTGAATGACTCAGAACAATTGTGCTTATCTACTGATTTCTGTCTTTGCTAAAAATTTACTAAATTACTTAGCCTAATTATGTCTTACCTATATACTGAACGACTCGGAACAATTGTGCTTATCTACTGATTTATGTCTTTGCTAAAAATTGTTTTCTAAATTACTTAGACTAATTATGTCTTACCTATTTATATTTTTTTGTTACATTTTACTTGAATTATGTTTAATTGGTGGGTGATCAAACGTTTCTGCTACTCCCCAATATGGCCTCACTTTGTACTCAGAATTTTTCTGTACTGCTATTACTGTTGTTAGATTATAGAGTTTATCTAAACAGTTTCTTTTATTTTTATTCTATAAAGTACTGAACAATTTATACTTGATCCATATGCTATGCTTTTTCTCTGTTTCAGGTTTGCAGGACTAATTTGTTTTTCTTTCAGGTTTACTATTCTAATTTCTCTAGTGCAGGTACTGGTACTAACTCCTGACAGCCGCGTCTCTTGTAGGTGGGTCTGCTTTCTACAACCCCCCCCCCACTCTTCGATTGAGCCCGGTCACTGGTTTTCTTCTTTTGGATTTTCTTTTGTTACGCACGGCTACTAGCCAACGTGACATAACTTTGACGCACGACGTGGCGTCTACTAGAAATACGTAACATAGTATTACTTGTAGATTAAAATTTATACTGAACTTAACTGACCACCAGCAGTCATGATATTTATTTCTAACCATATACTTTCTATGTCTTTCTAGAAATGACGAGATCGTACTCGAAACATCCCTTTTGTTCGCTTTCTGTCGGTTTTTTAAATACACCTTCGTAATTGTAGATCATACCATTGTTCGCTTAATGGTCCTATCTTCTTTGTACTTCTGTACCACCAAGTAATAGTGTTACATTACTCATTATCTTGTACTTAAACACCACAAATAATAAGCATTCCTAGATATAAAATAAGAAATACGTATTGACCCAATACAGAGGTGGTATTTTTGCTGAAGGTACAAACAGAAAAATTCCAAATATAATAACGAGATGAATATTCGTCAAATTAAGTTTGTTTGTTAATTATTTGTAAGTATAGTGATGTAATTCGACAATAAATTATAGCATAAGATTTTTATGGTCTTGATCCTTCTTACTTTAATTGTGTGTGCTACTAAACCAAATTTATATGACACTGAATGATGGATATTTACAGTGAGTCACTTGTCCACGGCGAATGAAACTTAAAACTTTTGCTATGCGCTGATTTCTGTATTTTTAACATAAATTTGTGCATCTCTATCGTTTAGTTATTCAACAGCAGGAGTTTACAGAGCAGAGATTAGTTATAATGAACCACTGTAGCTTCAATAATGTCTCAAATTAAATAGCATATGTCTCTTATTATTTTGAAAACAATTTTGTGGATCTGAATGGCTATTTCTGTGACAACTTGGGCATTACTTATTCTCATAGAAAGACGATATTAAATTTAAAATCGCCGCGGAATTCTGGAATTTGCTAAACAAGATCGCACACTAAGGTTTTCCTCTTTAGTAACATCAGCAAACTATGTGAACAACTCTTCCATATTACAAAACCTTCGATATACTTGACAGACGTGCGGCAGCTGGTTCTATTTTTTTACACGAAGGGTAATACAATAGCTTAAATTTACTAAACGTAGATGTTTGTTTATTTAATATTAAGCTATACACATGTCTGTCACAATTTCGTATAGAATATTACATTAGATTTTTTTTCGTACATGCGTAATAGCGTGTAAACGTTTTAATTATCACTAGTATACAATGTTTTCAAATATAGCCTCTGGTCTGGTTTGCTGTTAAGTTAACAGAATTTACTTTATCCAAGATTGTTTAAGATGCACCAGTTTACTTGCAAATAAGCAACTTTGTTCCAATATTTATTCTTCGGGTTTTCAACCATTGAGAGCACTAATTAGGTATCAACTTACAAGAGGGATTGTAGAATTTATACCGCAAGTGGTAGCTCGTAGCTTTAAGGAGATTTACTGGTCCAAAAGTTTGTGTGTAAACATTTACGACCGTGATTCCTTTGCAGGCCTAGATCGTCCTAATTTGGTTACACACACTGAGAAATCCATTAAATTAATTTCAACGTTTGTCGAAGTTTATACGATAAAGATCGAAAGGACAAATTTGTCAATAAATACACGTTTCGTGGTTCTGTGTTATATATTATATATGTTATTTTTAATAAACTACCGATTTAAAATCAGGTCTCACATTAGGTGTTAAATGATGCATCCCACACACATGCAAATACGGCTCGGTGGTTAACGAATCTCGAATTCATAGTTACCGATTAAGCGCAGAATGTCAATCTCCACATAAAATGGGGAACGACATTATTAAACAGGTTTTCTTACTTGTAAGTAATCCATCTATTTTAGAACCCAATAATGTTTGTGGAGGTGTTGGAAAATGTCCCGACGGAATTACCGTGGATATCCATTGGAAATACGATAAATAAATGGTATGAGACTTAATGTCCTGATACTTTAGGCTCAACCACGGAAAAATATGTGCTAAAATCCCAAGCGCTACTGCTATTGCCGCAGAAACCATTAAGGTCTAGAAACATAAGAACTTAGAAAAGAATCATATTTTTTACTTAGTTGCAATTAAAACTTTAGGCGTTTTAGATCTAATACAATATCATTTACCAAAACAATAGGTAGAAGAATATTTGAATCAACATTTGATAATAAAGCAACACTTTAAAAAATTTTCAATATATGGGACTTTCACTTCCCTACCAACTAGATTGATTTTTATATCAAAGTTTAAACACAATACACTTAAACTCACTCAAAATTATACAAACTAGAAAAAGAGTACTTTTTATTTCATAATTATAAATTCATGGGCAAGTAAAGCAAATTTATCGAAAAAGTTTACTTTAACAAACTTTAACTAACAACAATACAAAAAAAGAAGTTTTTTTTAAACAATAACGAAAATGTAATTCTACAATTGTGGTTGAAATGATCAGTTTAAAGAATTTATGAATGAAGCGTTAGGTTAAATTTGAATTTACAGAAGGGACGGGAATTCCGTAACAAATTGAGGGTTTACCGCTTAACAACAGTGGTGAGGAGTGGGTTCCTATATAAACAAATAAAAAAAGATGAACCATTGCTATTACAAGCTACGTTACCACTAACACGTACCTTGAAAGGCCTTTTTATGTACTAAATTAATGGGCGCCAACTTGTCTAATCTATTGACGATCCTCCGGAAGGTGAATATTCCTAGTGGATCCTGATTATTTCGACTTTTTGGCGCAAACGAGTTCTTTTTACTAAATGCTAAACTATTTTCTTTAAGCACAGAAAAGAACCACTTTCATCTCACTGCGTCACCTAGATCTATTCGAGATCAAGCATCTTAAAATTATTCCTGTAAACAAGTATATTCGCAGTATTTTAAAATTATATGAATCAATTCACTTTCAATTAGTCATAAAAGTAATGATCCAATCATAATAATTTGAACTACGTCCTCAACTTTTAAATAAAATTGCAATGGCCAGGTTTTATACATCTAATAGAATTAACACTATATTTTACACTGATGATGGACGTTTTATAGTTTCATCAAGATTTAATTTAACAAGCGTCATGCATAAATGTATTAAACAAAACAATAAAAGAAATTTACAAGTGGCTACTAAACTTGAAGTTGAATTTTTGCATGAATAAAGAATTCACGTCCCGTCGGGTAAATCATTTCTAACATGTGTTGCTTTGGAACCAATTTGTCCCAAATTCCATCTGTGTTGTTGAGTTATGTCAAGAATCCGCTCATATCATCATATTTGACTCCCGTTCGCTAGTTTCATATCCAAAGGAGTTTACTCGACTTCGTTCCCAACGGTCACTCTCTGGCGCACAAAAAATTAATTTTTTTGCTTCCGTCAGGTGTCTAGCTTTTGTCCCTTTTCCCCCACCCTCTACACCTTCAAGGTGTATCATGGTTCTCATAATAAGCTTACGTGCATCACGTGAAAAATGCGAGACCCCGTTTGATGTTATTTAAGATTAATGTTGTCGTATGTATTCAGTAATCCTGATAACGGGCACATCGTCATCTTTAAAATTGTATTTTATTATATTTCTGGTTAGATTATCTGTAACATGATATGTGTGAATTCCACTGAATTATTGTCTGTATTTAACTGATTAAACTACATAGTAATTGTATTACTGTTATTTTGTCTGGGGTTACTTTGTACTATAACTACACTTGTTTTTTATAACGTTAATTTTGCTGTTAAAAATTGTAAAACGCTCTCTCATTTTTGGACTAATTATTGTATAAAACGTACATATTGATAATTGTACTGTTATTTACATTTCTAATTATTTTAAAAGCTTTCTCAAAGTAACATGGCCACATAATGAAAATTTATTACTGTAATTATTATGTTTTCACAAACTAACTTTGTTAATTACCCACGCTTACATTGAAATGTTTTTTGCGATTTTGAAATAATTTACGACCTATATTACGTTCCAACTATATATTACACAAAAATTTCTATTATGGTTTTGCGGTTATAAGTTTATTGCCTGAATTTTCTTTATAGAACTAAAATATTATTGAAATGTTGTGCTTAATGAACACTACTATTTGTGAAATCATATTCTACAGGATACATCCATATTTATTCTGCACGTTTAAGATAAATCTTTCCTTTCCTACTCGGTTTCTATCGAAAGTAACGCGAAGGCGTTACAATTTGTTATATGATTAGTGTTCTACAAATATGATTTATGATTAAATTGTTTTGTAATATTTTTGTATTGAATGTACAAACTCACAAACCTTTAACCTCGAACACAAAAATTCTATTTGTGCTTTTACAGTTTTTCTAAAAGAACATCTTCTTGTGGAAATTTTAAAATTCGTAAGTTTTTCTGGATTTAATTAAAAAACGCAACACAATTGCTCAGAATTTCTTAGTTTACTTTTGACAAATCTACATAATAAAGAAATCACTAACTTTAAATAAGAAAATCAACAATCTGTGATTGAACATAAGAATATTTAATGGATCGTCCGTGGTGAGTACTACACTTGTCCAGCAGTGTTTTGATGGAATGATTGGAAAACCCAGAGCGAGTAAGTAAACACCATTCTTAGTACTACGAAAATATTTCCCATACAGTTTAAATAACTTGCATGAACTCTATTGAATCACTTTTTCAACCTGAAAAACTATGTGTTGGTAATCAATAATGTTGTGACACATGTCGAGTTTTAACAAATGTGAAAAAAATTACACAAGTCGTCAAATGATAAAAAATCTCCGAGAATATCTTAACAGATATACACATAGGAAGTCATTGTAAGCCTACAATGTAACTACTAATTTATGACTTATTCAAGACTGGATCCAGGAAACTCGGGGCTTATTTTACCTTTAAACTAAATACATTAAATTTAATGAATATAAGAAAAGGAAACTGGTTATCCAATAATTGTAAAGGCATGTAACGAGTTAATTAGCTTAACGTGTAATAATGTACCATGCCAATTTACCGAGGCCTAGCCATGTTATTACATGCTTCGCACTTTATAAAATACTTGTACTTACACTACTCTAACAACACATTTTATTACCGCTTGGAATTAAGTTTGATTCCGAATATATATTTGCGCTTATTCTTGTACTAGAAAATAAAATGACACAGAAATTACTATATTTAATTCACGATTTTATTACTTATCAACCTAGTATAAATAAATACGTTTACTGAAATTTTCTGATTGGCGGATTTTTCTTTCAAAACACAATGGGTGTGGCTTTGAACCCATGTGAGAAATATCATTTATCTATTTTTCCTTCCTTTGTTTTGAGGTTATCAGAAAGATTTGTATAAAGTTCGTCTGTTAGTGTGGATGTCAACCATATTGACTTACTGAAATTTGTCATGAGGTTAACTATGGTATATATTTTCTACCCAAGCGCAAATGTTTTATTGAAAATAATTTTATAGATGTCTTACCCCACATGTAAGATGAAATTTTACCTAGTTGGACCTGTTTTTTAAATTAAAGATGGTAAAATATAAATTGATTAATTTTTGATTGTTCGTAGAACTATGTGTCTTATAAATTTGTATTTGCAGGGTCCAAAATATCTACTTCAAATAAATACTACAATGTTTTATTCCAAAATATTAATTCAAATATATATACTTCAAAGTCTTTCTTCAAAACTTTGCTTTGGATATACATTTTATTCCAACTTTACTTATTATAACCTCTAATTTTGCTTAAAATATATCTACAGTTATTTCTATACAAGTTGCTAACTACGATCTATGTTTTGAATTTATCTTAAGCTCCAGATACCGTAAATATCTTCATAAATTTTCTCTCAACGTTTGATATAGCAAAAACTAAGATGTGCAACAGTTTACCTCCACAATGTGAAAATATCTGGAAGCCGGAATATTGTCGATAAAATCAAATAGCTTTTAACTGCAAATATTTTGTGGACCAGACTCAAACAAAGTACTAAAACAAAAGTAACTTACTGGGATGTTTGCTACCTCAGGTATGAGTTATGCTCTGATTTCTTTTAATGTAAACGATAGTAACATTCTAACCTAATTTTTATAAATTTCTAAACTGTTTAAGTGAGTATTCACAACTGTGATTTTATTTTAGCTTATCTTGCATCTAGTTAAAAATTGATTATGTATATATTTTACTGCGTATTACTTAACTCTGTGAACATACAAGATTTCATGAAATTTTTATGCTTAAAAGGTTCCCAAGGAAACAGTTTAAGTTTAAATATAACTATTTCATTTGTCTTTACACAAAGCTTTGTATAAAATTTTTTTAAAAACATTATATTAAGACTTTGTGATTTCCTGATTATTGATCATTTACTTTTTATACAAATAATTGTTCATATGCTAATAACTGAACTTTCAATAAACAAGCTTAGTACTTTTCTTGCCTCCACTTCCGTTTAATTTTTAATTCTCTCTATTTTTCCCTCTGGGATCAGTTTTTTGCAAACTCCACAGTCCTTAAAGGCTGATGCTAGCCCCGCCAAAGTATATTTATTTTATACTGTGGTACACCTACCTTTTATATCTCCTCGAAAAAGGGCACGATGCAAAAACGTTTACCATAGACCAAATAGTAGGAATTTCAAAAGCGAAGTTGTTATCAGAAAATCTCTTGTATTTGAACGTATGAATATCCAAATGATATATGGTTCTTGAGAAGAATATTTTCTAACTTTATTATGAATAAGTACATCTCGTGAATTAATGACTTAGAATTAATGAAAATCCTTTGAAGCAAAATTGTAAACAATTTAATGCTAAAGAATTTTAGTTTAAGCATTTATTCAATAAATCTCTTTGTTTTTGCTAAACATTCACTGTAGTAAAAGGTAAGTGGATTAATGGCAGCTATATTGAATGACGTCATATTGATAAGCGTTGGGCAGGGTGCTGTTACTTCCTTTACGACCAAATAACTTGCTCAGAAAAACTTTTTTCTGTACAAATACCTACCCGTAGAAGATTAAAATATATTTATCACCGTTGTAGTATTGGGTTATATTATATTTCGTGGTTTCCGTTTATTTCCAAAAAGTAATTTATTCTTACGCTAGGGTTACTATTAGTTGCTCGTAGTACACAAGATTAGTTTCAAAAAAATTTTATTTGAAATTCAAAATGTTTACGTAACTTTTATTAAGCCATCAATTTCAAATAATAGCTCGAGATAGTTTACAATACACCTACGTCAGTTGCCATTGTCAAACAGACCAAAATTTGTTAATTAGGTTGAATTAACGGGTTTATAAATTAGAAAAGCGTTTTGCTCCTCCATAAAGGAACCACAATTAAGCATTTGGATAACATTATAGCCTTTGATGTTCGAAGCATTTCATTTACGTTTAATAGTTGCTGAATACGATGTTCGATAGCAACCAAAAATAATTGTAGTGCATGGCATGGAAGTTCCAGTGAGATATCTCTGTCATCGTGTCAACATAAGAGATATTGCATTTACACCTTAGTTTTGTCTGAATACATGCAGCAAACTTTACGCGAACTGCGGGATATTTAAATTATTGTCTTGATGTATGGTACCGCAGTTACATCATTTCCTGTTTCCTATAACATAATTTAGAAAGAAGATGAATGTCTCTTTGATATACAAATCTTTTTAGTCTCTAGTGTAAGGCATAAATCCAATTTAACCCTCCATCTTTCATGTAACAACCAAAAGATTGTGAAACGGTTTGAAGCGGATTTTGTAGTATTACAAACTTATTATTTATGGCAATAAGATTTAGATTGTCTTCTTATTCATGAAAGTTTTATAATTAAAATTGGGGTTGTCGTCAAAGCGGCATTGCTTCTCCCATTAGATTATATTGGATAAAATAGAGGCAACCGTCTTCCTTGAATAACATGCGAGGGTGTGTGAAAATGTAGTAATATTCCCATGCGTGAAGTATGTGGCGTCGCTATATTTTCGACGACGATGCGTGAACGGAATTTTGATGTCTTATGTACTTTGTGCGCTTATTATATGTGATGTTTTTTGTTTCAGGTAAGTTGGACATCTATCCACGTGACCATCTCAGTTGGACATGCAACGTTGCACCTGACAAACGTCGTAAGTGCGATAAAAGTTTCTTTTAGAAAAGTAAATTTGACTTTCTGATTTCAGAATGTATAAATTACAGTCGAATTTTACTTTGCTGTCGATTTATTTCAAACGACACGTTTTGAATTTAATCGGATGCGTATTTGATAAAAGTTCTTGCAGTAACATTGAATATACTTCTTGAGCTTTTTAGGGTAACGTTTAGTAGTAATCTCTGAAGAGGTCGACTTTATCGATTTGACAGAAATCCTTTTGCGTTTATGGGACGTGAAGTGTTGACTCGGGTGATTATTGTATGACATCTGGAAGTTTATGGTCCTCTTTTAGCTTTGTGAAAAGAGTTGGTATTTTGCTATTGATACATGAGCTAGAATATCAAAAAGGTAAGCAGAGAACGTTATTCAATTCAATTACTTTTAGCTGCAATTGTGAAAGGCTTCCACAGAATGAAATTGATTTAAAAGTGCCCAGTTTGTTAAAACCTCTACTACATTTGCAATCTCACTTTTATCCAGCGTGTCAAACGACGTTTGCATGTCACTTCAATGAGCGGATAGACCAATTGCTGATTGATTTCGAAGAGAGGATACGTATTGACTGCAAAGGTTTATCAGTTGCTGAGTGTTCCGATTTCTTGATGAAGTATTATCTACCTTTTGTAGATGGATTTTGTACTAGCAGGAATGTGTCATAGACTGCCTTAAACGAACTGGATTTGCATACTTAGAAAGTAGTTTATTCAGAATTGAACGGTTAGTCTTATAATTTACATGGATCTCATCTTAACACTTAAGAACGGTGATTGCTTTTAAAAAAAGAGCTTATTCAGTGGATGGATATTTGAACTTCTTACGGATATGAAGTACAAGAATTGCAAATGTTAATTTTTCTATAAGGATTTTAAGTTTTAGTTTTATACCAAAGATTCCTTAAGTTTCAGTTTTGCTTTAACTCATAGCGTAGGTACTTCATTAATAAATCCTTATTTATGTTAAGTCTGTGCGTTAGGAACAGAACTTGTAAATGCGAACACAAAATGGGAGGATCAGTCTTGAGCGAACTGAGGGACCGGTTTGCAGTACATTCTCCGTTTTAGTATAGTAATCGATTGGTTTGTATCAAATTGATTTTTTTTAGAGTTATTGATAGCTTTAAACAATTTATACTGTAGCATATTTAATTTCTTAAATAAATACTAGAATCTACTCGTTTTATCTTTAGGATGTCAAATGTAGTAATGAAATGTTGCCAACTATATGCAAGTGAATACTCAGAATTGCCATTGAAGGATACTGACATTTAACACAAAAAAGGTTGGAAGTTCTCTACGGTGTTGCCACCATTTTTTCTTGCCAATGGGAATATTCGTATACCTTTCATTAAATATATTAGAATTTAAACTAATATTGGCTCGGTAACATTTTATCCAGTTGTGACTTCATCCTAAAATTAAAAGCGAATGGACCATGGCACCAAGTACTATATTAGGGTCAATTGCAATTTTTTATAAATTGTATTCGTTTAGGATGTGTAAATATTCAACTATGTGTATCTATTCTAAAGTTATTTATATTGTTACATGCCGAAAATCGGCTATGTATCATATTTAGATTAAGTATAAATTTGTGAGTAAATTCCCGCCATTATTTCAAATAGACTAGTGCATTTCCGTCTTTTCGGACAGTTGCGTTTGCGCAAAAAGGAATGCGCAGACGCGAAGTGATGGCGCAAGTGCGCGGTGTGTGACACGACATTATTAGCCAACGAGACGTCAAACGATGAGGTCTACCTGTGTCATTCCTTTGTCTTCTCTCTTAGAATGTAGGTTCCTCTATCTTATCTCTACCTTCTATCGTTGCCTTCACCTTATTCCTTTGTCCTGCCTACAAACAGAAAAAAAGAGAAGACGTTAAATCTGGTTTCACAACGATGGCATAACGTAACCCAAGCCCAAACAACGCCAAACGTGATACATGGAAATCAACATGGCCCCTGCGCAAGAATGACCGCAAAATCGTGAAGCGTTCCACATTTTTAAGTGAGTACTTTTTATCTCTTTCTTTAAGGTGCAACTTGTCTCACTGTAAACATATTTGGCATGTGATACATTTGACATAATTTGTCAAACTGTATCACATGCCAAATATCTTGTTATATCTTTATTGTGCAATAATGCGAACGTGGATAGTATCAGTGTTGCCAACTGTGGAAGTGGCTCTGAAAGCGCGGCGACGGGGTTATAACAGTGGCGCCTTCAATTTTTCTTGAAAATTTGTCTTTACCTCTCATCTATCTTATAAGGGTTAGTTTTGAATATCTTTGCAGAAATTGGGTGTTTTTTCACTCAAATGTAATAAATAATAATTTTTAAAATTTTTAATGGCTTTTGAATAGAAGAAATCTAAGCTGGCAACATTGCATTTAGTAACTTCTATTTTATGTTGGCGTGACATGGAATGCTGTTGAAATGTCAATCTGAAGCATTTTAGTCGGCCATGTTTGAACAGTGTTTGTTTACTTTTAATATAACTTATTTCTAACTGAATTAATTGGCATTTTCCCTTATAAAAACAGTGTATTTATATTTTAAATTTTCTTAAATAATTACTTAACCTAATTTAAGATTAAAGTAAAGTATATACCTTTCATGTGTTTAGCAAATTACCTTAACCTAACTCTAAACATGTGCTTTTTGGATTAAATAATTTTTTCCTGTAAGTATTTTAGTCATAGATAAAAAGCTATATGATTAACAAATCTCCTTAAAAATACACTAAATTTAGTTAAATAATTATCTCAAACCTCAAATTTTTTAGCTTATTGAAACCTGTTTTTTTGGGTTAACTTATTAAAACCGTTGTATAGATAACTCATATCTTATCTTAGGTTGTCATGATTTTAAGTGTTCCCTTACAATCTAAATAATTAGCTATAGGTCACGAATTCTTTCTCATAGAAAATTTTGCTTTTAATACAGCTAACCTAACTACTTGAATTCTTATCTTACTATATCTATACCTTCTAAAACACTATAGTAAACTTGATTTTGTTATATCTGCTTTCTTAAACACTACAATAGTGAGATTGATGATAATGTTTTGTAATTAAATTCATTTACTATCCCCTTTAGTTACCTGGTTGTTGATAAATTTCTCGATATAAAAGCAATACTCTAATAATTTGGTATCCTGTTTTTCCTCTAGAGGTATCGCTAGATTATTACTTTTGTGTAGTGAGCAGGATTTTGTTTTGATAGCATATTTTTTTAGATATATCGGTGTTGCAACGCAGCATTTTAAGATCTATTTGGTCTAGGCGAGACTTGTTCAGCGTTCAGCACTATGTTAGTCTAGACGAGACTCATGAAGAGTTGGTCGCTTAGCATTACATAAATCTAGACGAGACTCGTGGTAAGTTTGTCGTTCTAGTAATTTTTGAATAATTTTTTGAGGATGATGTTGAAGTTTTTGTTCATTAGTCTAGGTCTAGGTGAAGCTCAAAGGAGGGCTTGTCACCCTAGCAATTATATGCGTTGTAAGATATATTTTTTTTGTTCTTCAACAATTTTGTTATGAGTAAATCAAGTCTTAATTACCGCTATCTCTTCATATATCGATTCAGACCACACTAGATGGGATGAAAATATCTTTAAAATTGCTCAAACTTTGCGTACTTCTAAACACAAAGCAACCAAATTTACGCCATCATTTCTTGTTTTTGGAAGATATACTCCAATCGATGGTAGCTATTATGGTTCAGTTCCGGACCATTCTAACGTAATTGAATTTGACGAAAAAGTATGCTGGGACAAAAACCAACAATCATTACCTTCTATCTTTAACGACGTTAGAAAAAATTTGCTAAAAGCTTACGAAAAAAGTAAGGACCATTATAATCTGCGTAAACGAGATATTTCCTTTGCTTTAGGTGAACATGTTTGGAAAAAGAACTATGTCTTATCGGATGCTACTAAAAAATTCTCTTCGAAATTAGCCCCTAAATTTATTCTAGTAAGGTCACTCGTGTTGTTAGTCCACTTATCTACGAACTTCAAGATGCTGAAGGAAAACACAAGGGTTTATTAAGCCAGAGTACCAGTACATAAAAATTTGCTAGAGTGCAGAGTAACTTTTTTTTTGGACATTTTGAAATTTGGGCATTTTCTTGCAAAAGGAAAAACAGTTTAGATGCAATGCTTATGTGCGTATGCACTTATAAAACTGTAAAGTTAGCTTTTAGGTTATAGTATATATGTTAGGCGACTTGTCGCATTTGTTTTAGTTTTAGTAGTGTTTCGTGCTCTCCGACAAATTTGTGCTGTCGACTATAACTGCGCCACATCAAAGACTCGTGTGTGCATTTATAGATGTAGTTCATAAACAATGGGGCTACACATTCCGTTTCCTGGTTATTCCTGACGTTATCGGTTGAAAAAACCAGGTGGCGCCTAAAATAAACATTTTCTAGAATTTGAGTTAGGATGTATGTAGGTTAGTTAGGATTTAGATTTTAAGCTTTTACCGTGCTAACAGTCATTTTCTTTTTAAAATTTTTTTCTTTTATGGCTTTGTCGCGATTGTATCATGTATCATATTTAGATTAAGTATAAATTTGTGAGTAAATTCCTGCCATTATTTCAAATAGATTTGTGCATTTTAGACATTTCGGACAGTTGTGTTTGCGCAAAAGCAATGCGCAGACGCGAAGTGATGGTGCAAGTGCGCGGTGTGTGACACGACATTATTAGACAACGTGAGGTCGAACGGTGACGTTTACCCGTGTCGTTCCTTTGTCTTTTCTCTTAGAATGTAGGTTCCTCTATCGTATCTCTACCTTCTATCGTTGCCTTCACCTTAATCTTTTGTCCTGCCTACAAACAGAAGAAGAGAGAAGGCGTTAAATCTGGTTTCAACGAGGGCATAACGCAACCCACGCCCAAACAACGCCAAACGAGATACATGGAAATCAGCATGGCCCCTGCGCAAGGATGACCGCAAAATCGTGAAGCGTTCCACATTTTTCAGTGAGTACTTTTTATCTATTTCTCTAAGATGCAACTTGTCTCACTGTAAATATATTTGGCATGTGATACAGTTTGACAAATTTTGTCGTAATATCTTTGTTGTGCAATAATGCAAACGTGGATAGTATAACCTTTAACTATTATTCCTTTTTTTGTTTAACGAGAATTTCCGATAATTAGGAAAGGAGCCCACGGCAAGTTAAGATGGAAGGTGGCTCTATGTTGAGGAAATCTCAAAGGTAAAGCGGCTAGTCGAACTATATGCTCTGGGTAGAGAATGAGCTGTGGGTCGGGGTGTAATTGCAACCACTAATAATCAGAATAAGGCGCCACCGTATTTTTTTATACTGAGAAGACCTGATACAAGTCCCTTGTACAAGGCTAATGCGGAAACCTTTCTCCTATAACCGCTATATAATTTTCAAAGACCACCTAATCTTTGAAGTTTCTTACCTTATGGCTCGACCTTGACCTTAGCAATCCTCCTCTGCACCTGTGAACAGATTAAACAAAAAAAGCACCGTTTGTGCGTTCAAACTCAAAAATAATTAAATACAATCAGACTCATTTTTCATTCCTCTTAAATAAAAATAGTCTTTAGTCCTAGAATAAGAGTCTATTCTTTTGGTATTCAATAATGTACTTTTCTACAAAAAAATATTTCTTTCTTTATAAGTTAATTTGGATAATGAAGAATTAATTACAATGGCACTGGATAAGATCCGTACCAATTACTATTTAATGCAGTTTATATAACAAATTGACAAAGCATAAATTGCTTATTTATAGCAAAAAATTAATTATGGTAGATCTACCTTAATTTAACAGTAGATAATTACAGATAAGTATTCATAAAATATCAAATGTAAAAATTTAATTTTTAAGTACTCAAAATTGTAAGAATTCACTTTATCTAATTAGTAGTGACATCTTCTGATGTTTCATTGAGTTAATAAGAGAATTTAGTAAGAGCGAATTACAGATTCATATCGCATAACATCGAAAAATATAATTGAGGTCTGTCCTTGACCTGTTCAAAGTTAACACAAGTCGGGTAAAGTAAAATTTATCTCGTTACTACGTCGATAGTTCAAATAACATACGAACGTAATTTTTTTGTACATACCAGAACTCCAATTTGCACCAAAATACCAAAATACCTGCTTCGAGCTTACGTCACCATTAACAACGGAATCTTCCATTTTAAACAAATAGTTGTGCTGCACTCTGAAAAACACATCGCTTGACCTCCATTATCTACGCTTCAATTTACAGATGTTCCAGGAGTAATTCAAACCACAAGAAAGAGCGAATTTTGTTTGTAATTAACTTGAATAAATTATATATGGGATTCCATGTTATATAAGAATAGAATTGTTTTTATTAATTTCGCTTGAATACCATTCAGTAAAAATTCCTTATTTATAATTTACGTTGCATTATATGTTAATTTACATTATTCCTTAAAGTTACACTGAAAAATTTTTAATTAATATCGTTATAGAAACAAATTCACTTACTGTTCCTAACGGTCCTTTAACAGAACACCTCCTCGTTCTCCACGAGTTGTTTAAACAAGAAACCGACCATCTAAAATAATTTTCGAAGATGGCCTACACGTACCAAACTTCAATCGTACACGCTTCCAACACAAAAAGTCATCCCAGAACATCGTTCCTAAGAACAATTTCAATCTGCTTTTTCCCACAGCTGTGTTAGAAGTGACGGGCCGAGCATGTTGCTGCCCGGTAACAACGTTACCTTGCAGTTTCTGAGTAGAGGGGGCTTTAGGAAGGATACTAAACAAGAGCTTTTATATTGTCACCGTAGAAATTAATTTTAATATGAACTAACTGCTAATACTTTATTGGACAATAGATGATATTAAATTAAATGGATTGGATAGCATTATAATGCATTATATTATTTACTATTAAATAAAAAGATTAATTATACGGATATATATTAGGTGGAAAATAAAATTGCTACACTAGTACCAGTGTTGCCAACTGTGGAAATGGCTCTGAACGCGCGGCTACGGGGTTATAACAATATAACGCTTCATTTCAATTAATTTAGAGCTACGATTCCCAAAGTGGTCTATTTCGACCCCTAGGGGTCGACTTTCAACCACAAGAGGTCCATGTCAGCGGAAACAAAAATTGAGGGTGCATGATATGTAAATCGGGGTCCACGTGAATGGATTTCATTTAAGTAGATCGTGATCGAAATTTTGGTTTTTTATAAATGGAATAATTTACATAATACACATGTACTTACATAGTGCTTTCTTATAATATACATATAAATTACCAGTGAAATAAAAATTTTTAAAACATAAATGTTTATGGAACATACTGAAGATTTGGAGCTAGATTTGGGGAATTTTATGACTCCATGCTTTAATCATGCGAAAATTCGAAATCGATGATGGGATCAATCTCCATCGATTGCCCTATATTTAATTAATGCTAATTGTTGAATATTCTCTTGATTTCAACCGGCCTATTCCGTTTTGCTTATAGAATTATTGATATACGCTTGTTATTGAAATTTAAGTTGTTATAAATTTCATATCAAACAATTATTTCATTTACTACGCTCAAACACTTTGTGGTTCCAACACTTGCAACTTGTGATAACTTGCACATTTTATAATAGTATCAATATGTTGCGTGAGATAGGTTTTGGTCCTCTTGGAGCTTCTTTTTAAAAAGACTTCTTCCAAAAAAACACGCCTATCGAATTTATTTAAACAGAAATTACAAATGGATTGAATAAAAGGTACGTTATGTTCATTAACGTATTAAAATCAAAAATAATCAAAGTTATTATTCACTAATTTAAATTAATTAAAACTAGGATGAGTAGCTCGAACAACCAACAATGTTAAAGTTGGGAAGCTCAAGACTGACTGGCCATCATGGGCTCCTCAGGGTATTTACGCAATCCCTTCTCTTACATCACTTGTGGGAAATGCAGATCTTATGCCTGTTATTTCTTGATACAATACAATGTATTACTTTTTAATAATCTCAATTCTAACAATTGGTTTCGTATAGTCTATTGTAAACTGCACCTGCAGTGTCATATTACGTCTGGAATACAAGTAACTGTTCGTTATCATGTGTGGTTTATGAACTTCCATTAACCTTTTATAATGCGTCCTTCAATTATACAATGGAACAATCTATCTCTTAAGACTTTTGAATATACATATCTATTAATTTGGGGTATATGTAACTCGCGCATACGTGAAGTAACAACTTTTGTCCAGACTTGTACCAGAGTTTTGCAAGAATGACGTAGACTTGTACGAATTATATTTGTACGGACTAGTTTCATTCGTGAATTATAAATACGAATGTCAGAAACAAACACTGTTCATTTGGGAATTTTGAAAAGAGAAGTGTTAAGCAAATATTTTTAAAATTATAAGTAGGTTGATAGGTATATACAGGGTGATCTTTTAGTCCTGTTACTCTATTGTAAATGTATGGTAATTTTTTCTAATAAAGTGAAATTTTGTTTTGTCGCACGAATTTGGCAGTACTACTCAGTCGGTATACACACGGCGGCGCGAGTTGATTATCTTTGAGCTGTGTAACATTTTGTGCGGATTCCGGTCGTGTTATGAACAGAATGTCTTTTACCATAGAACAACGGGTTTTCATTCTTGTACAATATTTTTCTACGAAATCGCACTCGAGTGTAAAAGAAGCATTTCAAATTAAATTTGTTGGTGTACCTTCGCCAGAAAAATGTCAATTTCTAGTGTAGCAAACCGATTTCGAGCGACAGGTTGTGTTTGCGACAAAAAACGTAGTGGTCTACCAACTATCTTGACAGATGATGTTTTAGAGAATGTGAAAACAAGATTGCTCAATTCTCCACGGAAAAGTTTACAAAAACTTTCATCGCAAGTTGGTTTATCATATTCGCGTGTTCAGAAAGCTGCTAAAAAATTGCATATGTATCCGTATCGCGTACGATGAGGCCAAGAGCTCCAAATTCCGGATTTAAACAAGCGATTGCAATAGAGTCGCTGGTTTACGTCATTCATAAATGATAACGGAATCGAATCTTTGAACACTGTGTTCTTTAGTGGTGAAGCTTGGGTCGATATAGACGGTTATGTGAACAATCAAAACACTCGAATTTGGGCGGCTGAAAATCTTAACGCTGTTTAAGAAAAATTTTTACATCCTGCAAAAATTGGCGATATCTCGTCAGCGCATAGTCGGACCCATATTCTTCGAACAGACTGTGAATGGTGAAGTGTACAGGAATATTGTGCATTAATTTATGGCTCTACTGGAACCTCAAGCATGTTTCCAATACAATTCTGAACGAGGTTTTTGCTAATATGGTGAAAAGAGTCTGAGCGTGTATAACCTCAAGGGGTGGACATTTTGAGCATATTCTTTAATAATCTTTATTAACTAAGAATGTGAGTAATAAAATATTAAATTTCTTTTGTAAATAACAACTACAGTTTTTTTATAAATTACATTAAAAATTCGTAACAGGACTAAAAAAAATCACTTTGTATAAGATAAGTGAATCAATGTTCGTCTTATTTGCGAGTACTGAAGAAAAGTAATCATCATTATTAGGTCTTCAGTCCTGGAACTGGTTATACACGTACCATCATTGTTTCCTATTCTGAACTAACGTACAGATTTCCCTTGAAATTTGCACAGTCGGCATCTATCAATTTCTGATCTAGGTCTACATCTACCTCTTTTTTCCTATCTCTGCTTGTAATATATTCCATACTATTCATCAAAAATGTCTTAGAACGTATTCCGCCCTTCTATTTCTCTTTTTTCTCAGATATCCTTGTTCCCCTACTATTTCTATAACCTATTTGTTATTATCTTTGTCTGTCCATGCTATCGTCCTCATACATCTGAAGCACAGGATTTCAAAAGGCTGCTACCATTTTTCTGTCTGCGTTTCAGACTGCCCGTATTTCATAGGCATACTGTGCTGTGCTCCACACATATTCTTTCAACAATTTTCTTCTTGTTCTATGTTTGTTGTCTTTCCTCATAGGCGCTTTCTTTCTTGTTAGATGCAGTTCGGTCACCTTCTATTGATTTACAGTTATATACCATATTTCTTCAACCTTCATTGGTTGTGAAGGGAGGTAAGCAGCCTGTGACTGCCAAGGTCCCCCAACACTTAACCATTTACCGATTTAATATATTTTCCAATATATCTTTTCGCACAGTCAACATTAGTTGCAGATATTTCGCAACCAACAACTAGTTTATACTAATCATCAGATTTATCTGCGCTTATTTTTTCGTCATTAGGTTTTCTGTTTCAAAACTGGTTGGACACGTACCTGCACTTATTTATATTCTGAGCTAGCCTACATAGTTCCCTGAAATTCTAACACAGCATGTGTATACAGCTCGTTCTTCTTCTATTGTTTTCTAATTTTATGCCTTATTTTACCGAGATTCAGTGAAGGGGGTTAAGCATCCTGTGGCTACCAAGATCCCCCAACAATTAGACATTTGCCGAAATAATGGTTTCCCAGTAAATTCTTTCACACACTTAACATTATTCGAGAATATTGCCCAACCACTTCTTGTAGTTACTTATAATAATCACAACGTTTAAGCACAGTTATTTTTTCGTCATTAGTTTATCCATTTTGGGATTGGTTGGATGCGTACCTCCATTGATTTCTATTCTGTGCCAGCCTACACATTTCCCCGAAATCCCTACAACCTACATCTTTTACTATCTCTGTGCAGCAGTCTAACCTAGGTCTGCCTTTTCTTCTCCCTACATAGTAATTCCAAATATCTTCCTGCATTTGACAGTATTCATTGCCTCTTCTATGTACAAGTTAAAAATCAATGTGGATATGCACATCCCTGTCTAACCCCTTTCCTAATGTTTACTTCTCTACGTTCCTGCTCTAATTCTATTACTGCTGTTTGCTCTTTGTATAAGCCATGTACTATTCGTCTATCCCTATAACTCATTCCAATCTTTTTGAGTATTTCAAACATTTTTTTCCATTTTACATTGTCGAATGCTTTTTCCAGATCTACAAACCTTATATACACGCTTTCCCCTTTTTCTATTGTTTTCTCCGTGATCACTCTCAGAGCTAC
The DNA here is from genome assembly GCA_036346225.1 of Platerodrilus igneus. Taxonomy (NCBI): domain Eukaryota; kingdom Metazoa; phylum Arthropoda; class Insecta; order Coleoptera; family Lycidae; genus Platerodrilus; species Platerodrilus igneus. Next base: position 2,583,954 of record JARFIW010000731.1, on the reverse strand, counting down.
AATAGCCTCCCGTGTTCCCCTGTTTCGCCTAAACCCAAATTGGTCTTCTCCTAGTATTTCATCCGCCCGTTTTTCCATTCGTCTTTGCACAATTCTAGTTAATATTTTTGACACATGTGCTGTCAAACTCATTGTTCGAAAATTTTCACATCTATCCGTGCCTTTCTTTTTTGGTATAGTTACTATGATGCTATGTTTGAAATCTTTGGGTATCTCGCGTGTCTCATACATATAGCTTACAAGTTGGAAGAGACGTTCTGTTACTGCTAGTCCAGCGGCTTTTAGAGTTTCTGCTTGCACCTTATCTGTACCCGGCGCCTTACCATTTTTCTGACTCTTTAATGCTAATTCAAACTCATCTCTAAGTATAGGATATCCCAAGTCATCATTTTCAATGGCTGATTCCTGTTCTATTGCAGTTAGTTCCTCTCTTGCATATAAATTCCCTATATATTCTTGCCATCTACCCACTTTCTCTACGTTTTCTATAATGACGTGTCCTCGTGCGTCCCTTATGTTTTTGCTATACGGTTTTATATCCCTAAAATTCATTCTAATTAATTTGTATGCTTCGTCTGTCTTTCCTATTTCCATCTTCGTTTGTACCTCTTTGCACTTTTCATCAATCCATTGTTCTTTAGCTTTCCTGCATTTTCGAATAATTTCCCATTGTATGGCTTTGTATCTCTGTTTTCCTGTTTCGTCTGATTTATTTTTATATTTTCGTTTTTCTTCTATTAAATTCAGGATATCCTTTGTTATTCATGGTTTCGTATTTTCTTTTTATGTATACCCCATAATATTTCTGACCGCCATGTCTAGGCTGGATTTAATGTTATTCCATTCTGTCTGTTTCTACTTTTTTAGTATAAGATATTTTCCCGATATCTTTAAGCAATTCATTTGACTTTTTTTCGAATCTTTCTTGAATATCTTTAGTTTCTCTTAGTTTCTCTAAGTCCAAGTGCCTTTTTCGGTTTCTTTTTTTCACATTCTTAAATTTAAGTGCGGCCTTCATAATTACGATGTTGTGGTCAGTATCTATATCTGATTCTGGGTAGCTTCTACAGTCTTTTACTTGATTCCTAAACCGTAGTCTAACAAGAATGTAATGTATTTGATATCTTCCTATATCTCCTGGCATCTTCCACGTATATCGTCTTCTAACATGATGTTGAAATAATGTGTTTGTGATGATTAAACTGTTCTTGTCGCAAAATTCTACCAGCCTATTTCTCCTGTCGTTTCTCGTGCCTAAACCAAATAAACCTACTACCGCTCCTTCCCTACCCTCACCTACCACGGCATTAAAATCCCCCCGTAATTAGTAAATTTTCATGTCCTTTTTACGTATCTTAATATGTCTTCGATATCTTTGTAGATGGCTTCTACCTCTTCGTCACTGTAGCTAGAGGTGGGCATGTATACTTGTATTATTACTGTGTTTACCGGTTTAGATTCTAATCTAACCATGGCTACTCTTTCGTTCTTTTGTAAGTAATTTTCTACACAGTATCCTATCTTTTTCCGCATAACTATCCCCACGCCCAAATTTTCTTTCTTTACTCCTGTATGAATTACCCTGAAGTCTCCAGTCCAAAAATCTCCCGCCTCTGGCCACCGAACTTCGCTGATCCCTACTATGTCTAGTGATAACCTATTCATTTCGATTTTTAGGTTATCTAGCTTACCTACTTGCTTCATACTTCTAACATTCCACGCTCCGACTCGCAGAATGTTCCCGACTCTTATTTTTAACTTTCCGATCGCATCCTCCGAAGTAGTCCCCTCTCGGAGATCCGAATGGGGGACTATTTTAACTCCGGAATCTTTTACCCCAGAGAATGCCATCATGTTTGTTACAATTTAAGTGCGCTGTGTACTTGGAAGATAATGTGGTGGTTTCCCGTTGCCTTCCATATCGCGGTGGTAGTGTGTCTTAGACCCCTATAGTCTCTGCCAATCTAAGTACCGAAAGAGCCGCTGCCCTTTTCGGGGACCTGTCTTAGTCTGGTTCTTCACTAACGACCCTACTACTTTGGTTGGGCCTGTAGTTTGGCTCTTTAGCTCATTAGAACACGCAAGCCATTTCACCTGTTCTAGTAATTTAGAACTTCGGCAAGGTGCAGGTCCAGTCGAAATGGGAAGAAAAGTAAATAAATTATTTTTTATATCTTTTTTTTAGTTCTCTCAACTGCATAGATACGACGGTCATAACTTGAGGTAGAGGAAGTTCAATATTCAAGTCCACCACAATTACACGAGTATTCCTTAATAATTTTGTTGTTATATATTTCTCTATCTTTAATTATTTAATATCAAGATTGTTATGGTACATGATTACTCTCTATGTACATACAAAACATATCTGAAAATTAAAGAAAAATACGGTGTTACACCGAAAATTTTGAATGCTGTGTCTTATCATATTTAAATAACTTAATTTTTTTTGTACACATACAGCTGATACCAAATATGGCCGAATTTAAAAATAAATGTAGACACTGCGGTGTTGGTTATTTGAAACTTGGCTTTATTCCATCATTGTCGGACAAACGATTGTCAATGTTCCTTTTATGCAATAAAGTTTTGAGCAATATCGCTATAAAAACCTCCAAGTTAGAGGAGCATCTGAGAAGCTGTCACTCCGAATATGCAATGATTTGAAATACTTTCAAATACTTAAAGATAAACTTCACAAGGGACTCACGATGGATAGTATTTTTTATTCATTTATTGTTGGCTTGGCCCAACCTAACCGTAAAATCTGAAAATATAAGATTTTTCTTCTCAGTTACTGTAGATGTTTATCGGCTGAGACCACCTCACGTCCTTCGTATGTCGACGATTTCCTTGGAGTGATGAATTAAAGAGTTTGACGTAGTGTCTGAGTGCCAGTTGTGTAGTTCCCAGGTGTGATTTTATTGAGTTAGAATATGCTGTATATAGTGCTAGTTGTGTGAGTGAGTTGCTATGGTATTGTGTTTTTGTTTTGTTATTATTACCGCTCAATGGGAGGTTTGACATATAGGATATCAGTGAAAAAAAGGTTTGGTTCTTTTGGATCGTTCGATACTAGGGATCGGAGGTTCGGTAAAGAAGTGAATGGATCTAGGTTGAGTTTGGTTTTAAGGCGTGCTTGATAGGTAGATGATAGGATGCAAGGGTAAATTACGTGTAACGGGGTTTCTAGGGATTGATTGTCTCAGGGCCACTACTTTTGATTTTCCAACGTTCTAGCCGAAGATACTACATTGACCAGGAAGCGAGTTTCTTTTACCTTAAAATTTTGAATTTCCCCAACCCTTGTTGTTCCAAGCGAGATAGGAATTTTTAGCCTGCGTACAACACACACATAGAACCTACATTTTACTTCTCATTCGAGCGAGGACATATTTTTGTGAAAAATGCTCGCCTGACATTTTTCAAGCCGACCGTGTCGGGATTCGAACTCGGACTATGGGTATAGTAGTCACACGCACACCGACTACGCCACGGAATTATTGTCGTAGGGGCAGTACGGGATGGGATTAGTCGGGGTTGATGGAGTTTACTTGAAAAGGAGCCGTCACTAGTAAGAAATTGCATAGTAGTGGGGTGCGAAAATGGGATATGTTGGGGGGATTTTTGAGATAGTTGGGAAGTTGTCATAAGAGAATCTACCCGTTGGGGAACTGGTCCTGGATTCGTTCCAGGTATGGAGTTGCGAGCGCCGGATGAGAAGGTGATTTTGCTTTAGGCAGGGTACAGTATTCATCAGGAAGTAAGGTTCTGTAATGTAGGAGGTAGTATGTTTGCTTCGACGTTACGAAGAAACGATGATGGTTAGCGGACATCGTACAATATTTTGCTACTTATAGCAAGATCTGGAAAACCGCATGCTATCAGGGAACAATTAATTTTCCCAACAATTGAAGAGGTTTCTAAGAATAGTTTTACACAAACCTGCATATGATATAATTACAAAGAAATTCCTTTAAACAACAACACAATTTAAGGACGTAGTGATGAAATGAGTTACGAAATTGAAAGCATTTTGTATAATTATCTGCAAACAACCCATTTCACTATACAACTGGACGAGTCAACTTTATATTGTAATGAAATATTATAATTCGCGTACGCTCGTTTTGAGAGATTACTTTATGAAAAAATATTTAATATCAGCGGCAGTAGATGGATTGTAATACACCGTGTCATCCATCGAGAACATTTAGTTGCTAAAGATCTGATTGGTTGATTGCATCAACCTCTTCAATTTGTTATTAACGCAATAAACAAAATTCAAAGTAACGCGTTGAATACAAGGTTATTTGAAGCACGCGTAATCGAATTATCGTCATCCCAAAATGTAGGCATTTTCTATGCTTTGTCTAGTCTAGAGTATAACTATTTTTTAAATAATTTTGTAGCTCTTACAACTTCTTCGTACATATTTCATTTTAATTATTTACGAAATTCGACATATATTGTACATTTTAAAATACATCAAAAACAAAACACCATTCAACGTCTTGAACCGTTTTTCAAAATTCACTTTATATTAATCCCAGGAATTGTCATTTCACTCACTCCATTCTGGACAGCTCTCATTCGTCAAGTTTTCCTGCAAGATAAGGAACCAGAACTCTTTGAATTACATAAAGGACGAGTTAAGTTGGTTGCCTATCTACGCGGTTTGAAATTATAGAAATGTAGAAAACGCAAATTTAAATAAGTAGGAACAGAAATGGTTTTTTACAGTAATGAGGCATTAAATTCTTTATATATGAAATAGAACGTAACATTATATTATGTATTATTAGTAATAATTAAAAAGAAATGTTTTCTCATCTTTACTAAATATCAATAAATCACTCATTATACTGTGCTATTAATAAAATCAAACAAGCTTTAACAGTTGAACAAAATTAATCACTGGTATTGTAACGCAAATCCTCACGGCAATTGATAGATTTGGGAGTGTACTAATTAAATCATTCGAATGTAAATAGTGCAAAACCCCCGAAACTATTAAATTACTTTTGATATAATTATAGATAGAGCTTTTATTTCGTTAACTACATGTAAACTGTCACCGATCCGTTAGTTAACGAATCTATTAATATAATTTGTAAATGGATACAATATTTTAATTTTGTATTCTTATTTAAATCTATGGTAACGCCTAAATCATGTTGAAACCCAATGTGTTCTGTCATTAGGTGAAATCTTTCATTCAGCTTTGATATTGCGACGTCGATAATATAAAAATGAATTTTAAAATAGGGTTTGCACGACTTAACAGAATCGCCTTTGAATTTATAATCGAAGAACGTAGTTTTCTTTGGAGGTCGTACTTTCCTCTTAACAAGAAAACCAGTGGCGTAACTACACCCCTGCCAGCCCCCGCTATGCGGGGGCCCCAAGTGCAAGAAGGCCCAAACGATAATAAACTCAACTTATTCATCTTCAACGTATTTGGCAGGTAAGAAACGGTCAAGAAAATATTGCAGATAATTCAGAAACCGCAGGTTAACGAACGTTTTCTTGATGTTACTACTAGGAACTGCTGAAATACAAGAAATAATAATTAAGATAAATACTGAACACCACTTGCAGCCTGCATCCTTTCTTCTTTCTATCCGTTCTGTCCTATTTTGTAAGGGTTAATAAACAGATGAAAGAGACTGTAAACTTTAATAACAAAGATGTCTATATTATTCTTAAGTGATAAGTTGTATAAAGTGGTAAAGCATTATTAAACGACGTATAGTAGGGTTAGTTTGGTTTGTGGGATTTTAAATAGGAATAAAAGGGCTATTGTCTGTACAGTACAGATTCACAGGATGGCAGGTAGCTTAGTAACCTTCGCTTTCTAGAAATATAATACTAGAAAGAAATTCATTTTGTGGTTTCTAGTCAGCTGGTTGCAACGTATTTGCATTAGCTGCATTATATATAACGGAAAGGAAGTAAAAAGCATTCCAGTACGTTTTACTCAATAGTGTTGTGTTCGTATTACAGGAGGTCTTTCATATTTAAACGTAAGTATTTATATCTATTTTTATTAAACTACTATTGATTTGATCATAGTTGAAGTCGCGCTGAGAAATACATATAAATAAATCTTTAAGCATTCAATAAAAATCATTTATATTTTGTTAATTAAAGCATTTAAAGCAAAGTATGTATGTGTTATTTGTAATTTCAAAAGGCTTTTAAATAATTATTACTTATCTAATTACATTATAATTAATTTCATTCAAAATTGCAGGAAATAATATACAATGAGCACTACAAGCGGCGCTGCAAAAAACGAAAAGGAAACTATTGGAAGAATCAAAGAGCAAGATTCCAAAAATAAGTTCCTTTTTTACTTCTAAAGAGTCCGAAAAACAAGAACAATCTATGAAAGAAATTGGGCTTTCGACAGTAGCATCTACTAGTTCCGCTACAGACGAACAGCAGTCGTCAACAATTTTAAAACTCTCACCCAGGGCGCAAGTACATCACATAATGACGGCCGCGATAGAAATTTGGAACTAGATACCACTACAATTACAGAGGTAAATGTGAGTAGTACTTTTCACTTAATGAACTATCTATGGATCTGACGAAAGAATATCCAACCGATTTTGCACATTTTTAAAAATCAATGTTTTACAACATGACAATTTAAGAAAAGAAATAATTAATTACGGATTGTGTAGACCAGATGGTGCGTTTCCTAAAGATAATAAAAATAGAAGTTTTCAGTTCACTATTATTACTTAATAACTGCAAGCGAAAATAAAAGCAATACGTTAAACTTACCACACAATTCAAATGGGTGGTTGTGTTATTCTAAATTAAAAATTGTGTTTATTGTCAACCATGTTGGCTGTTTGCTTCAGTAAGGTCAAGTTGGACGACCGGAATTAATGATTGGCAGGGTTTATCAAAAAAATTAAAGAGCATTTGCTTGCTCAATCTCATTTAACTTGTTGTTTTATTTACGATATGTGGAAAAAAATTATACCATAGATAAGAAAGATACTCTACTATTAAAACAAGAAACTGAATTTTGGAAAATGTTTTACACAGACTTTTCAATGTTACTTTAACACTATCCCAGCGCATGCTGTCATTTCGAGGACATAGAGAAAGTTTTTCTGATTCAAAAGACAGTTACAACGGTAATTTCTTAAGTTTAGTTCATTTAATTAGTAACTATGATCCTATATTACAAAAGTGCTTGAACGACCCAAAGGTTCAATTAAATATCTTTCCCAAAAATTCAAAACGATATTATTAATACTTTAAGCGCACACTTAAAAAATATTTTATTAAATAAAATTAGATCCGCTCCTTTTTCTCAATCATAATAGACACTACACAGGATATAACTAAGATTGATCAATTAAGTAAAATTGTAAGATATATTGATTTTAAAAGACAGCTTGGGAGAGGTAACCAAAATAGATATTTGTGAAACTTTTGTGGGTTTTACAAAAGTAGAGTCCCAATCTGCTGAAGGACTATGTAATACTATATTAAGCAATTTAACCAACATGCAATTAGATATAAATAAATGTAGAGGCAGGGCTACGATGGAGCTAACGTTATGAGCGGTACGTATTCTGGCGTGCAAAGAGAATTTTAAACATAGAGCCTGCAGCCTTATATATGCACTGTAGTGCCCATAACTTAAATCTAGTCATAAATGATGCCGTTAAAGGTATAAAAGAAATAGAATCGTTTTTCTACTTTTAGAAAACATATATACATTTTTGCTAATAGTATAGTAAGATGGAATTGGCTTTCTGTTTTTAAAGAAAATTTCACACAATTGAAACGCTTAAATCCGACACGTTGGGCGGATCGAGTAAAATCTTTAGCTGCCATAAGAATTCGGTATAAAGATATAGTAATGTCTCTTAATAAAATTATTATGATATCAAAAAACAGATGAACGAAATGACGCAAAGCAAATATTAACTAGCATGGATAATTTTAATTTTATTTTTTAAGTGTTTTTAAGTCAAATTCTAGAAGAGCTTAACAAGCTCTCACAAACTGCTCAGAGTGAAAAGGCGAATATTAATCAGATAACTCTCTTATTACAAAAACTTTAAAATTTTTCAAGGAAACAAGAAATAACTATTCCAACATCAAGGAGGAAGCAGCGAAAGTTGCAGGGCAATGGAATATTAAACCGGAATTTATAAAAAAAGGCAACCAAAAATAAAAAGCATTACGATGAATTATCCAATGATTATCGATTTAATGATGAAGAATTTAAATTTAAAATAAATGTATTTTATCGCGTAATGGATATTATAATTTCACAGCTGTCGAATCGTTTTAAATCGCTTTTTCATGTAAACGAAAAGTTTAATTTCTTAGAACCTAATGTATTTTTGAATTTAACTGCAGACGATATTTTATCTAAGGCAAAACAATTGCAAAAATTTTACTACAAAGATTTAAATGATGCTATAGGTATAGAACTTACTACACTCAAAATAATAGACTTATTTGTGATGAATTAAAAATGTTAACGGTATCTTACAATTTTTAGAATATCTAGTACTTTCCAAATCTACAGGTTCTAGCAGTTTTCCAAACACCATAACAGCCTTAATGTTATACCTAACTTTACCCGTTAGCGTTGCAAGTGCGGAGAGATCTTTCTCAAAATTAAAAATTATTAAAAATTATCTTAGGAACCGCACTTCACAAGATAGATTAGACGATTTATCCCTCTTAGCAGTAAAACATGACACTGCCAAAAATATGAATATAGAGGATACAATAAACGCGTTTGCAGCAAAACATGCAAGAAAAACAAAATTTTGAATTTGATTTGGAATGTCTGCTAGCTCATAGGTTTTTACTGTATCAAATTTTTAGGTGTAAATAATTTTGTGCGGCGTATAAATATGTAGATTTAATATTAATTAACTTATAAGTTTGAATTTATGTAATTTGGTTTTATAATTAATAAAGCACTTGATTAATATAGTATATGTATTTAATTCTATACTGCTTCCTTCTCTACATGTACTATAATTTAAAAATATGGCTAAATATAAGCCAGTAAAAGTAATACATTTTAAAGAGAGCCCACTTTAAAATTTTTGCGGGGGGGCCCAAAAATCGTAGTTACGCCACTGAAGAAAACTTATTTCGCAGTCTAATTCTTTAGCCAGGATTTAGCTTCATTAAGTAATTCGGTAAAACCAGTGTCAGACCGTATTGAGATGAATTTATTTTTATTCCAAGTAACACTTTTCAGCCTTTGGTAAATTGACGGTTGACTTTTGCTGATTGTTATTTGTAATATTTACTTTTGATAAACTTTTATATAGGATATTATTAAAGATCGTATAATTTGTAAAATTTTAATTTATTAATTAAGTATTTTGTTGCATTTCTATTATTACTGCACCCAAAGAATCATTAAAACCTTTTAGTTTTACTTTAGCTATTTCTCTCTTACCAAAGTATATTCTACACAACCCTAATGAATATGCTTTAAATTCAATAAATTTATGTCCTCAGACGAATCGCTTATACATTAGTAAATACAGTTGGTTAGGGTGAAAATTGCAATAAATTCTTTAGCAGAGATTGTTACCCCGTACATAATGGATGTGGATTTGAATTCTATCAATTGAGTTTATTACTTCAGTTGTATCTGTCACTTTTCTCAGGTTGGTTTTTACTTGTCTGTTAACCGGATGATTTGGTTTTTTGATATAAAATGATCTGGCAGTATCTTGTCTTTATTAAATTCCTAACATGAGGCCGGTTAAGGTAAGTGTTTAAATAAATGTATTTGTGTTCCGTACAAAATAAGTGTGTAAAATTATCTAAGAAGAGGTATCTGTATGCAGTATGTTGCGCCAAATATTCCTTTATACGCATATTTTCTACTACAGAAATTAACCAGGCTAGCGATTTAGATATAGTCAGTATGTGCAAGGGATTAATCTTAAGGGGAGGTATGGGCTTGGTTATAAGTTCAACAGTAATGATTAAACAAACTCTTTTTTTTAACTAAAGCACATAACAGAAATGAAAATTATAGAAGTGTCTGAACAATCGTATTAGCTGATGCTACCCAAAATAATATTCTTTCTTTGTCAAAACTAACAGGGAATATAACCTGATACAGAGTATACATAGAGTACGGCAGCGATATGCCTATATAAGGTACCGCATATACTAACTAAATACAGTTGCAGCGGTTATACGATTTGCACACTGTAACAACATAGTTACTCGTTTGGATTCTTACTCAAGACTTCAGCATCTGTACATCCTAATTTTGGAATAACGATGTCCTCGGCAAGGACTGAGAGGCCAGGAAAATGTGTTGTCAAGACAGTTCTAACCCACAAACGAAACCTAGAAGACACCTGAGTTAATATACTAATAATGCATACGAAGGTGCATCTAGACTAAACGATAATTTACCTTTCCAAGGGTATCCTATGGAGGTTGGTAGAGAACGAAGCTTTTCTGTAGATACCACTCTACAACGAAAAGGTTTCAAACGTAATGGCGTAATGTGTACGTACAGCACATATGTAAAAGTAATCCCAGGAGGTAATAGTAGATTTCCACTTCAAACAGTTTCAACGGTGTCCTACAATCCACACCAAACAACGGAAATGCTAAGAGTCAATTCGTGACTGGAAGATTCCAAAAAGGCAGAGTACCATTCCGATTCTTAAACACCAGCCAGCACGTGTCGTGTTCTACCATGGCTGACTTACGACCTCTCTCCTGCTCAACTTTCCGTATATTCCTGATTGTGGACAATTACTGAAATTCAGGCCTAAATAAGCCAATGGACCGTGTACACGAGATTTAACTCTATAAAACCAAAACATCACTCCAATGACATTTAACTAGAAGGTATCCTTATCAACACAACACCACGAAATCACTAAAATTTTCAGCTGTTAAGGAGTTTAGCGAACAGTGACGTTCTGCCAGGGGTATCGTAATACAGATCAATTCTACGACTGTGCTTGAGAAAGCTGTATGGTACGTAATATATATCGAGATTCGTTACCTATGACTAATTACATCCGAAAAGGTGTTACATGCCAAAATGGTCATGTATCATGTTTTCGGTTAAGAGATACTTCATAGGTTAATTCCGCGTATTTTTGAAATGATACGCTAACTTCCGCCGTTGGTAACGGTTGAGTCTGCGCAGAAGGGATGCGGTAGTGCGCGATTCGAGGAAGCGGCATTAAGTAACTGGACATAGACGAAGCAACAGGTGTGGAAGTGCGGTGTAGTTTTTAAAAAAGTATGTAGTTTCTTTTATCTTACCTTATCGTACCCGCTACCTCTTTCCTTCCAATCCCCTACCAAAAGCAATCTGAATATGAAGATCAACGGATAATAATTTGATGTTCAACCCGGCGAACTACGAAAACCATCCCATGCGGTGGACCCTAAGATGAGAGACTCCGAGATATACATATCACGTAAGTAATTTGAACATTTCCTAAAATGTGCATATAAATTGATATAGACATTGCGATTGCATCATCCGGTATAAGCGTGGTCTGTATAGGTTATATAACGGCGTTTTAGAGCCGCCGCGAAACTGTAACAATGGCGCACTTGCGTGTTATGTTGAAATTTAAAATCCGCTTATAACTAATCTTCATTATAGCTTGTAAGTTATTAGCTCTTACAATAATACTTTTTTGAAAAATTGTTTTTTTCACTCAATTATTTGTAATTAAAAGGTTTGAATTCTAGTGAATTTTAAAATTTAATTTGGCAATCACCAAATTATAGTTATCTCTAGTTATATCTACCTCATTTTATTGGCAGCCCTGCCATTAGTTTTATGTCAATTGAGCTGTTGTTGTAACTGTTGCTTTAAATAATTATTTGTTTACTTTCTGCTTACCTTGATTTTTCTTACAAAAATCGGTTAATTATATTTTAAATGTGTTTGGTAGTCACCACCTACCCGTACTTAATTTGTGATTAAACTGAAATATATTCCTTTGGATGTAGATTATTTCCCCAGAAAGTATTTTTTTATATTCATAGATATTTTATCACTTTAATTACTTTATTTGCCATTTCTCATGTTAAAATTGTTAAAACTCCACTAAGTTTGGTTAAATATCTATCTTGACTTGATTTTTTTTAGATTATTAAAACTTGTTTTTCAGTTCTAAATTTCTAGTATCACTACTATATTACCTCTATCTGGCACTTATTAAACCTTTTCTTAGAATTTGATTAATTAACTCGATTTTACGGATTTCTTTAAAAAAAAATTAATTAATTTTCTTAGAAACTCCTATTGTCTATTTGCTTTAAACTTATCTTGGTATATTTACTTCCTAAACATAGTAGCACGATGAATTCATTACACCTTAAATCTCTTAAAATTATCTTCGAACTTCAATCACGAGGTATTCAACAATCGTCTAACCAGAACGACAGCCGTTTGCAATTAAAGGCTGTACTAGCACAGGAAGCAGACGCTCAACTAATTTTTCGTACATTACCTTCAGACCTAAAACAAAATGTTCTTGAATCAAAGAATCTCTAGATGACATTAATAGTATTGTCTATCGAACCACTCCAATACCTTCCGATTTAGAACTAAAACGTATCAGATCTCGTATTTAAAGCAACGTTTAAACTTGTTATCATTACTTAAGGATGAACAGGCTAATAAAACCAAGCAAACTTTTTAATCTGACGTTCTCTTAATTGAAGGAGTCATTCTCGAAAAACTTAACTTAGATTCAGATATAAATTTGTCTCCTGCTTTTTATAATCTTACCATTTCGCAACCTACTACCTTGCCTCCGAAATCTATACCTGTTTATAAATGGGAAATTTCTTTTTTGGGATTCGATTCGCAAATTTCGTTGATGTCATTTTTGGATCGCGTAAACGCTTTTAAGATCTCGTGTAACTGTACAGACCAAGATTATTTGTCGCAGCGGGGGAACTATTTTCTGCCTCAGCTTTGATTTGCTACAGGAACATATGAAACCAAATTTCTACTGGGGAAGAATTAGTTGCTTGTTTAAAACGCGACTTTTTTCCTCATGGATATATAACTGATCTCTGGAATGAAATAAAAAATCGTACACAGGGGCCTGATGAAAACGTAATCTATTTTATTATCTCAATTGAAGCTTTGTATGGCAGATTAGATAAAAAACCACCCGAACCTGAAATTATTGATCAATTCTTACGAAACGTAAATCCTTATTTCTCTGAAAGTTTAGCATTACAACATCTCTTCCTTATCTCAACTTAAGGATCTATGCCGCTCTCTGTAAGAAGTAAAATTACGTATAGATAAATACAGTCCGTCCCCAACAAAACAATCTGGCTTATTAGAACCAGACTTAGCATGTCAATCAGAACATATAAACTTTTTTTTTGTTTTTTATTTAACTTCGTGGTGAAGGGCTATCGCTTTTTTAGTAACTTATTGAATTCTTGGTTGTTTTTAACGTATTGGGAAAGTATGTTTGTATCTTAATTTAACTGCTTATAGTTAAGTATTCCTGTGTGTTTATGGCGTTACCGTTTCTGAAAATTAGCTTGGAATAGGTGGTTTCTATGTTGGAAAGGTATCTGCAATGGTACTTTTAAGTTGGTTGTTTCAACTTTTTGTCTGATCTTATCGCAGTGGATGCGCTCGTTAGGAAATTGATCGTTCTAGTTCTCATTAGGAGTCTAGTAATTTTTTTGAGTTATTATGTTTTTTAATTTGTTTGGTTAACACAGCAGGTGGTCCCTCAGACCGATTTGCGTTTAACAGGGACAACTCTCTACCTTCTCGTGAACGCTTGTCCAAAACTTTACTTTTTTCTTATCCCGCTGTCTCCGTTTCCGCCTTATTCTTCCTTCGGTAGGCCTGTTCTTATCCCGGAACACCCGTCTACCACATAAGAGTGATTTTTCCCTCACTCCCGACTACTGATCACATTGGCTGGTCGAGTAGTGCTTTTCTATCTACCCTTTTCTAGCGTTGTTGCTCAACACGAGCCCTTCTTCTATTCTCTTCCACCTGGAAGTCATTAGCACATTTCAAAAATGCAAACCTCCCTCTTTTTACCTTCCTTATATGTCTATCGCATTTTCTTTTCCGTTAGCCACCGTGTGGTCGCGCGGGGTTTTCATAGACACCTGGACCACGTCTCTGGGAATCTTTCGTTAGCTCATGCGATGCCACTGCCAGCCGCACGTGGTCGCTGACAGTGTATGTATATATGAGTGTATGTTTTATCGATTTCAATCAACGCAGAGTGCAGGATTGCACCCACGTGCCTTCCCGGTTCCTCGTACTGTTTTAACTAATGGGTCTGCTTCGCAGGTCTCTCTCTTTTAGGGGGTACGAGTATTTTCCCATTTAACGGCTTTGCGGAGCCACTCTCTTTTGTATCTTTCCGATGAAGGACAAAACGGCTTGGTAAGCTGGGGAATTCTACGCTATATTTTTTAAAGCTTATAGTTGTAGCATGCCTTGGCGTACTGGGACGTTTCGGATCCATCTATTGTTGTCTAGTTTTATCTTAACATCTCGTTCTTACCTATTATCTTTGGTAATAACTTGAGACTTTGTCTTACTTTCTTTTGCTGACCAAACGTTTAGTATTTATGATCAGACGTAGGAAATTTTTGAGTATTGAGTGAAGAAGCTAATCTGATGGTAGCAATGTAATTTGTTAGGTTAGAAATGTAAAAAAAATTAGTAAGATGGTACTGTTGGTAAATTTGTTAACTCATAACTTTGTCATTAAAAAGTTTTGATGTGTACTGTTTATTAAGCCAGGGTACCAACACAAAGAAAATGTCTAAATGTATAGTAACTTGCTCTTTTGTGCATTTTCTTGCCGATGTACAAACAGTTAAAATGCAATGCTTATGTGCTCGTGCACTCAAAAACTGTAAAGTTAGCTTTTGGTTATTGTAGTAATATTAAGCGACTTGTCGCACTTGTATTTAGTTGTACTAAAGTGTTTCGTGCTATCCGACAAATTTGTGCTGTCGATTATAACTGCGCCACATCTATAACTCGTATGTGCATTTATAGATGTAGTTCAATAATCTTGGGACTACACATTCCGTTTCCTGGTTACTCGCAAGACGCGTTAACGGGTGGAAAAACCAGGTGGCGCATAAAATAAATATTTAGTAGAGTGTAAGTTAGTTCATATGTAAGTAAGGTTCTAGACTTTAAGTGCTTATCGTGCTAAAAGTTTTTTCTTTTTTTAAGTTTTTTCTTTTATGGCTTGGTTGCGATTGTTGCATGCCAGAATGGTCATGTATTATGTTTTAGGTTAAGAGATACTTCGTAGGTTAATTTCCGCGTATTTTTGATATGATACGCTAACATCCGCCGTTGGTGACGGTTGAGTCTGCGCAGAAGGGATGCGGGAGTGTGCGAGTCGAGGAAGCGGCATTGAGTAACTGGACATGGACGAAGCAACAAGTGTGGAAGTGCGGTGTAGTTTTTAAAAAAGTATATAGTTTCATTTAACTTACCTTATCGTACCCGCTACCTCTTTCCTTCCAATTCCCTACAAGAAGCAATATGAATACGAAGATCAACGGATAATAATTTGATGTTCAACCCGACGAACTACGAAAACCATCCCACGTGGTAGATCCTGAGATGAGAGATTCCGAGATATACATAGTACATAACGACCTACAAGCAACGATACAGTTAAAATAATCCGTAACAAGTGCTGTATTGAACTTATATCATATGTAAAAATGATGAAATGCACATGTATTTAGTTTCTGCTTTTTGTTGAAACATGCCGCCATTTAAATTTAATACTGTTACATTTTAGGGTTCAATGGCTACGCGTTTTATCTGGTTTTCGTTTCTCTCCTTTGAGCATTTGGTCTATTTTTACTTTTAATCCCAATGCAAGGTGCCTGCATAAATGTTTGGTTCAAAATTTTAATTTAATCTCGTACATAATATTTCTTGGAACAAGTACCTGAACAAAATTTTTAGCCTTGATTTGGAACGTATCTTGGGCGTATATGTTTCTTTACTTTTTACCACATGATTATGTGAGAACCTGTTGATCATTGGTTTGTCTTCTAAAGGAGCAGCGAACTATATCAGTTGATATTTGTTTGTTTAGAAGAGTTCGTGATGCCACATTGGGACTTCCGTTACTTGAGCACCAGAAAAGAAATTTGCAATTGTTATTATATAGTTAGTTACCTTGCACTCGAGTATTTTTTATTTTTGTTCTAAACTAAGTCCACGTGTCGAAAGTGATAAAATAATTTTTTAGATGCAATTTAGTAAATTTTACAGGTATATAAAAAAAATTAATAAGACGTAGCTAATTGTGCTACATTTTAACATGACAAATATTTGTAATAATTTTTAAGGAAAAGTTCATACAACGTAAGACAAAGGTTTCATGAAATTTTTTTGTCAAGTACTACCTTACCTACTGGTTATTCCATTTCAATAATTTTAGAATGTTCTAATAATTTATAAAATTGTTGATTAAGGTACAAATACAGCATTCAATGTATTTTATTACAAAGACTTAAATTAGTAGAGGAGTCGACTAATGCTTTGATAATTATTACACTAAGTTTAATCAATATAAAATGAAAGTAATTAACCAGAAATATAGAATCATAGTTTTGTTTTATATAAAAACTAATTCTGGAATTTATTTGCAATTACGTTATATATTTTATACTCGAAGCGTTTAATGCACTTGAAGTGAAATTACTTAGTTATGTGAAGTATCTTGTTCTAATCAAGTGTTTTATTTCACTTAGTGTATCAAATATTTTTTTCAGCTGTGTATTTAAAGTTTACACTTATATCTGCCTGAAATTTTTTATGTAAGTCTTTTGCTTCTCAACACGCGAAATATAACGGTTGATGTTAGTTGTGCCTGAGGGAACTATATTTGTATCCTTTATATTGTGCCTGTTGTCGTATTCTTGTTTATGTCTATGTTAATTTCTTTTTTAGCAAAAAAATCGCCAGCCATCCCTTGTAGTGTCTGTAATCGGACAAAACCCTAGAAAATGTTCTCTGAGATCAGTTTGTTTATTTATGGGACTTAAATGAACATATCTTAAAACAACCGTAATTTATCCTTCGTGACATACCTGAAGTAGTGTGAAATTATTTAATAGTAGTAAGTGGACTTTAATGTGCCTATTATATATGTCCCAGTTTATTACCTAGAAGGTTTATTATTTCGTTCTGAATGTTGACCAAGATAATATGAGGCCTCGGCATTTTGGCACTACTTCTTTGAATTCTGCTAAATGTGTTCGGACATTACGCTATTAAATGGTTTTCATAGTTTTAAAAAATTTTATTTTTCTTAAAAATAAAATTTCTTGTTCTTGAAAAGCTGAGTTTGCAAAAAGTGGCTCGTTTGATCACAGAAATTCATCTTTTTTCAAGCCAATTATCTGATCATGATCATTTATCAATAATTTTACCCTTTTCTGCCTTAGCTTTCAAATCAACCTAAGCATTAACACTTACAAAATGCACTTTATTTTTTTATGGAGATCTGAATGTTTTCATGAGTGTTACCATTCTTTATACTTCTTAATTCCGTTGAATCCATGTATATACTTGTTGAAATTTGATAAAAAAAAAAGCAATACACCATGTTATCTCATTTAGAATAATCAAGTCAATTTCTTGCAATACCTTTATGATTTCTTAATTATTTTTTTATAATAATAACTAGTCGCAGAAGGTTGACTGGGCCCTTTTTCGTATAGACATGCGAAGATTATCTGGTACAATTAGCAACTAAGCTGTCTGCTATGGTAGGTATTTGCAAGGTTACGTTTCTGGAGGAGATTTTTATTACCGACGTTGAATATATGTAAAACAATCAATATCATCATATTCTTCTAGACTTTCAATTTCTTGAGTTTTCTGTTTCTTGCCACTGGTTAATTCAGGTGGGAGGTTTAATGGATAGAATTTTCTTAAGGAAGTATATATATATATATATATGAGATGTGTAGGGGTTTACGGTTCTGATAACGAGGCGCACGGGCAGAATAGAGGTTAAAGTGAGGTTATAGGAATGTAATTTTGTTCGGAAGTTTCTGTGGCCGGTCAAAAAGTGGGTTGTTGTGCTGGTGGATAGAGGGGTATTTTAAGGAATGTTTGAGATGAACGGAAATATTTCGAAGGTAAGTCTGCCGGACTTGAATAAGATTCAGTGCTGCTGCCATTGTAGAATCATGTATTAGAGATTTGGCGTCTATAAAGGGTTGAGTGTGGTAGTTGGTAAGGGTTCTGTTGCGCAGGTAGATGTTGAGGTTATATAATTGGACAATAGAAGTGTAAGAAGATGTCTAGAGGCGGAATCAAAGGTAGTGCGTATAGAGTGGCTATGGAAGTGGTATGATAGGCTCTCGAAGCATATAGGAGGAATTGACGGATACGAGATTTAGTGAACGTCGATCTGAAACGGTAGTTAGAGGAAACCATGAGTCTACGGGGTATCTAATTATTATGACTACGATGTGTTGTGGAGTTTACCCACGGTTGGATTAGGAGCGGTGAGAGGCTGATAGAGGTTGCTAAGAATGATTTTTGGTAGGTGCGGAATTTGGAAAAGTGAGTGTAAAATTTTAAGCGGATGTTGATGTATAAGTCTATGTAAGCTGCAGAGTTCGAAAATGTTATAAGGATGCCTAGCATACGGATTGCTGGGTTTCTACGTAGATCGAGGTGATCTTTGAGGAGTAGCATTTTGGACTTGGATGGTGAAATAAGTTACCTATTAAGGAGGGACCGCGACTTGAGTTTGTTCATGAGGGTGGAAGCGGTGTATTTTAAAAAGGAGCGTGAGTTACCGTGGATGGGAAAAGCTAGACCATGGGCATATGCAAAGGTGGATATGTTAGGAATATCGAGATCGAGCAAGGGATTTAAGGCTAAGTTCCAATGGGTGGAAGAAAGGTGAGAGTCTGGCGGACATCCTTGGATGAGGGTTTAGTAATAGTGCGGTAGTTTGTTTTCAGAGTGGCTGATCGGGAAGTCAGGTAGTATTGTTTGATCTGGAATATGTTAAATAAAAAATTGGCTTGCTTGAGTTGATTTAGTATGTTTGGCCAAGAAAGGAGGTTAAAGTCAGAGAGCGGAAGTCTACGAAGACTGCTAGTATGTATTTTAACTGGGATGATTTGGCTGTGGATATAAGAGAGTAGGTGAATTGCTCCGTCGTGTGTTTTTTTCTAAAACCATGCTGATTTGGTGAGAGAGGAATGAATATTGGTCTGTATGGGATTCTAGTTTTGGCAAGAGGGTTGTTTCAAGAAGCTTGCCTAATGCAGGGAATAGAATTCTCCTTGATAATATTAATATCAGGATGGTGTATGGTGTAGCTCTTCTCGCACTTTTCAATCTGTGCCTGGTGTTTTACAGGGATTGCCTTGCTGATGAAAGTTCTTTCGACCACCATTTGGGTAGCTCTGGCGGCATGTGGATGTACGGTATGGTTTTGTTGGCTGCAGAGGGTATATTGTTACTTATGAGTGCAGTCAATGTATCGTGGTCAATATTGGCGTATATAATGAAGGGAAATTTGGGAGTCGATTTGCATAGTGCATCAAGATAACGGTTCCAGTTTGCGTGTCGAGTGTCATAGGAGGTAGTTGTAAGGAGTTATCTTGGCGACTAATTTGGGTCTGTGTCGAATGTGATAAGGTTGCAATTATTTGCGTGAAGGCTATAAAGGGTTGTCCAGAAGGTGACAAAATTTGTAGCTGTGGAAATGGCTATAGTAGGTCAATATTGGATTTATGGCTTAAGGATTTCCCGGTAGGGATATGTGAGACGGAATTTAGGATATTTAGGTGATGCTGAAGGATGAATTCTTCCAACATTGCTCCACTTTCGTCAGTGTCTTCTTTGAACCACATGGTCGATTTTGCTTTCGCATTGCTGATCTTTGTGATAATGTGGTTCAGCTGGTGCAAGTAAGTGTTTATGTTGATTTGATATTGGAAGATGATGGAGAAGACGGTACCTGCTTGTCAGTGGGATTCAACGGCTGTTATCTGAGGAGTGCATAATGAGGCCAGGTAGGCGATGTCTATTGAGGTATCTGAGGTTACTATAGCTGAGGTTAAATTTGCATCATGAGGATTCGTGCATTTATAGGTACATGGCTTTGGCGGGTGTTGAAGATGTTGTTACGAATTAGATATGGTCCTTGGTTAAGGGAGATTGATAGGTTGCTTTCGTGATGCTGAGTGTGAATTCTAAGGTTACGGAACACTAATGTTGTAGATTGATTTGTAGAATACGGATTTTGGGACGTTGATTTGGCGGGACCGGCGAATGTGTTGGGCTAGAGTGTTTAATATCTATACTCAGTACGTAATCTCGTCATGTATAAGCTTGATTGTAAACAGGACGGTCAAGGCAGGGAACAAGATGGTTGTGCATGCTTAATGCGGGAGCAATTTGTGTAGGACAGAGTGCATGTAGGTGGTTTGGGGCAGTTTTGTGTACTGTTTGGTGCGATTCAGCGGCCGCAGACTGTTTCAGATCGACAGGTTCTCAACCGCCGACACTTATAGTATCTAATAACGTCAATCAGGTTCCTGACCCTACAAGATTTGTAACTAATGAATACATGGGTGTTTGTCGTCAAAATGATTTTCATACGGGGCAAAACGTTTAGGATTATATTGTCGATAGGTCATTTTTTTGTACTGCGGATGGCAAGAAGTTTTTTGTTACGGAATGATTCTCCTGGCATTAGGAGATGTAATGAGTTCTGATGAATATGTAATTTAGGGCATCTGGGGTGGGGTTTCTTTATCAAATTCGAAGATGGTGATTTGGGGTTGTTTTAATTTGGAAAAGAGTATGGAGCAGGAGTCTTGATCAAGGGAGGAAATGATGTCCACGTCTGCGAGGTTGTTGGTGCATATTGTAAATATAGTTTTAGTTGGGCGTATGCTGTAGATATTCAGGGAGGGTAGATGAGGGAAGATGGATGGAGGTTGGTTTCTGTTACTTGGACTAATTGGGAGGGTTTAATTTCTGAGGAAGTAGGCTATATTTTCTTTTTATTATTCTTTTTATTATATGCTATTTCTTAAAGAAATGCACAACATAATGAGGGAGTTTGACGCTCTCAAATCGCTGGGTGTCCTCGTATGGCGCGTCACTTGCGCCACTTGATTAGGATGGACTTAACTACCAAAACTATTAAGCGTAACTAGAAATTCACTTTAATTAAATGTGCGATAGATTCACAGCTATGTTCAAATTGTACTGTATATCGCTATTTTATAATAGAAGTTCATTCAAATAGCCTTTACGACAGAGTCTGATGGTTTGTGACACGAGCTTTTAGAACGGGAAAGAAATCTCGCGAAGCTGAACCTGTCTTAATGAATGAGTATTGAACCATACCTTTGTATAACGAATTACCAAGAATTTGGCCATATACCCAGATTCTTCGGTTTAGAAAATCGGGTAGATATTTTTAAAATAGGCTTGGTGAAATATATATGGTCTAAAATTCTTTAATCTGACAAATTACCATGGACCTCAACTATTAATAACAAAGTAAGTGCGCTGAATAATTCAAAAGAATGGTAAAGATAAATATTTGACAAGAGCACGAAGTAATGTCGTTGCAAATACTCTTCTTACTCGATAATTTTGTTGGCCGCCACTTTGATCTCAATTATATTCGGTGCTCCTAAAGAAGAGCGCCAATTGAATCTGCGCAGGACACCAGAACAAGAAATCAGGAATGTACATCTTAGAGTGTTCTACCGGGTTTGATGAGTGTACAAACGTAAACAACAAACGCATATACAAACTCAGTCTGCGGCTGGAGTAAATTGGTTAAATTATAATAATGTAGGGGTAAAGTGGCATGTAAAAAAGAAAGATGAGTAATAATTCACTTACACTCGAAAGTGAAAAATGGATATCTAACAGTTCAGACCTTTCGGCAATTGGAATTAGGTGATATTGTGAAAAGAAACTTGCTTTCACAAACTGCAAGAACTGTTTCGGAATTACGTGCTTTAAGAAATTTGGGCCAACTTTACTGAGACGGAGATATCATTTTAAATCGAGAGAAATTCATTAGATGTAGGTCAATTTTATGTGATTTTATATTATTATGTTATAGTTGTCATTTAACGAATTGTGTTTCCTTCTAAGATCTTGTATTCTACTACCGTGATGCTTTTTTTTCTAAGTATGGATACTTACAAAAAGTTTTGCCTCTCTAGAAGGCTTCTCCTTACAAAATCTGCGTTAATTTTTAACCACAGTGTTTCCCATAAATTACTACTGTTTGACATAACGATTTTAAGTTGTTAAATAATTATCTTTTAAAAATTCCATTACATTTTCGTAAGCTTTATGTATATGCCTCATAAAACCATATCGACTGTTTCTCCCGTTTGAATTGAATACAAAATGAAGTCAATGTAAAGTCTCGCATTTCTATAAAACAAACATCCTCATCGAACATGCAAAATATGCCGCTTTTGACCTTTATACAAGAAAGTCTCAGTCTTTGTAACCTAGACAGATTGACGTAGGCACACCCTTCATAGAAATTTATACTTTGAATAGATATAACAATTTTTAGAGTAGAACAAAGGCGGAACTAGTCGTTTGTGCAATGTAGCAAATAACATTACATGAAAATGCGTACAATGTTTGGCTTCTAAATCGATGTCTAAGTTGAGAATAATTATACAATATTATTTTACTACAAGAGTCCGTTATGTAACATCTTATAAGATTTATTGACATTTTGTTTTTACTAATAGATGTTGCATTCATTGTGGACAATTATCATCAAGAATTTTTAATACCTCATAATAATTTTTTTATAATATCTAATTATTTCTGACTATTACTCTATTGTTACAAGGCGTCAGGAACTTTATCCTTCGGAACAATATATTCGGCACCACGCAGCATTTTTATATACAAAGATGATTGGCATTTACAAGAGACTGCACTTAAGACATTATAAAACTTCCAAAAGGAACTTTCTAGGCGTTAATTTGAATAAATATAGTTTGTTCTTGTTTGTATTAGAACATTCGCAAACAGTTGAATTAGATATAGAAGAGCACGCTTGCAGAGGATTTATAAAGTCCTGATATAAATTAGATTAGATGTCACCCATAAATATGATGTAAATTATCGGTATTAGTGATTGACATAAATTAACAGTTAGTAATTAATAGATTAATATTGCTTCGATTGTTAATTATAAGTAGAAGAAATAGTTTTAAGAAGATAGTAATAACTTTGGGGGCGTTGAAACTTATAAAATCGACGGATTATAAAAGAAGGGAGATTCGTGTTTAGTTATTTGAAACCAAACACTAGAGCAGATAATCGAAATCGATTAGGACGCAACCATCGCCGTACAGATAAGATTGTAAATTGAGTAGTTAAAGTTATTGTATTAAAAACCCCTGAACTGTTCGTAAACAGGTGTCCTAACGTGAATAAGATCGCGTAGATGAAAATACCGTTAATTGTAAAAGTGGCCTGCGTTGGGAGTTTTCATTCATCTGGAGTTTAAAAATTGGTCTACCTGTAGCCATTATTGTAGGGCAAAGGTTGACCTATCCTTATTAAAGAAAATTCAATAACGGTAAGTTTTGAATTTCTGTCTTGCATCTAATAAGCATTATATGGTGTTTTGTATCACATACTTGTGATTGGTGGTAATAATAAGGATGTGCAAAACGTATTTTTGAGAAGAATGATTATGTAGGTGCACGCTTGTTTAAAGCGGAGTGTGTACATATAAATTCACATATGGGAAAACCCATTATTGTTGAGCGAAATTAGTACGTAGAAATTAAATTGATTAAGATGTATCATTCATAAATTTAAGTTGGTGTTTTAGCTGTTCGGTGTGCAAGAAGTGGATTTTTTTATTTGTGCTTATATTACACTCGTAAGAAGGAGGTGAAAAGGTTGTAAACAAGGTTCTATGAACCTTTAACTTAATTGGAAATCTCTACAGTTGTCTCTCGCATCACCCCTCTTCTGTGCAGGCATTATTTGAGAATATCCAGGTAGGTTGGCGCTCAAAGAGTATAAACAAGGAGTTCAACGACCTTTCAAGGTAGATGTACAAGTATAAGTACAGGTGTTGGAATTTGTATACCCCTAGAAGTTATTTGCGTTTCTAGAACCTATCCGCTTCAATGAAACCTTTCCAGTTCACTATTTAACTGTTAATCACTTCGCCCAGGTAGAGTAAAATTAATTCAGGTACTAAACGTCAATTGAGCACGTAACAAATGATACACGACTTTCCGCATTTTTTGTGTTTGTCTTTTGAATTGTATATTAGTGAAATAATTTATGGGCTGTCCTATATATTGTAATAAGAAGAAAGCTTTTCTAGTGTTATTCAATATGCGTTATTTTTATTACTTTTTCGCGATCTACAGAGTTACCACTACGGCACCAATCAAAATCAACGTTTTAGGTAGGCTTTATCATTAATTTGTTTTCATTAATAATGTCGCCGTCGCCAATGACCTCGTCGCTACATTTATGCTGATTCAAAAAATAAAAAGCTCCTTCCTCTGATTGTAGATAAATATTTCAGTAAGATAATATTACAATTGTTAGATAGAGAAAAACGATACATAGTAATTTCAATTTGCAGTCCTAATTTATTTCTCCAAATTTTACCGAAGGTATCTGGAATCGTGTATGGAGGGAAGACGATTTTTTATAGAACACTTCGTCATGACAACCGATACTGATAACATGGAAAATTTTAGTAGGTATAATCGTTGATAACAAGGTACCGAATTGATCAATGCGATTATTCAATAAAGTCCGGAATAATACCCTAATAAGTTGGTTACTTTCAATTTTAGAAGAATTGTTCCTTAAGTAGACAACCTCATGTTCAAATAAGGTATGTCAAGCAACAACATCCAACTTTTTAATGTAGTTCCGGAAGTCCCGTAGGACCTGCTTAGAACGAATTGAGTTCAGAATATCATTGCTTTTAGTTGTTTCCGAGGTATCTACAGTCGAGAATCATTTCAGGTATTTATGATAAAACTTCTGAAACAGTACCTGTAAATGAATGAACTTTTTTTTATTTTTACTGCACAAACGTATAAACGTCCCTCAGTACGTTCTTTTTGTTTCTTTAAGAATTTAGAAAGTAATTTTGTTCATCGAATACGTTTCCCATTAAGCTAAATCGAATAGTTTCCCATTAAGCTAAATAATTTTTGATGTATTTGGCTCTTTTTTGTTTAAGAATGTTTATTTGTACTTGTATGAAAACATAATAGTGTAGTAGTCCTATATTAGTGTTTTTCACAACTATTGTAAAGGTAATAGTTCTAGCTTGTTACAATATTGCAATTACCTAGAGGCGTGAAAATTATTCAGGTGATTTAGCATTCAATTTTGGAAAACTTCTTTTCAGCTAACAGTTTCTAAATAGTTATGTTAGTGCTTTTATCATAACGTTTAGGTTGGATTTAGCATTAGTGTACTCGATTATTTCTCGAATGAATTTTTGGTCAGACTCACTTTTCTGACCTTGAATTTTGGCATGCTCTTTTTATTCCTTCTGGAGGTTTTCCCTAAAAATACCCGTATTTCGAGATTGGATGGCGTCCAAGATATTTTCCGATCAAGACTGGTATTTCATACACGACAGCATGCCGGAACTCTCTACAAACACTTATACTACTTCCCACTGAGTTAGTCGGCGACCATTCCTGTTAGAACAGTCGAGGTTTTTGGTACATTATCGAAATAGAATTTTTAGCGGAGTATTTCATGGAATTTCTATGTTGATTGCCGGCTAGATTTTCCAGGACTAAAACTATGTAACATTAAGGCAACCATTTGAACTCGTAGGCTACTACTACTCTAAAGTTTTACTTGTTTTTAAGTTCTGCAAATGTACACGAGCATAGAATTAGAAATTGATATTTCAGTTTTATTCCTGCCTCCTCTGAATTAAGATAATGTCTTTAAATACGTGGATATTTAAGCTTTGCTGTATGTAAATGGGTCCTATTTAAACACTTGTTTAATTCGCAGTTTATCCTGCATCTTTACAATTTTCTGCTTCATTTAATTTATTATTTGGGATAAAGTAATTATTTAAATCATCGAAACTTCTAAACGTTGATTGTCAGAAACTTCGAAATGTTATTGTCAGTGCTGCCATTTTATTTCAGCTACTTTCCTCAAGTTATAAGATATGAGACTTTAATCTTTTGTTAAATAATATATAGTCCTTGGGGAAGATAAGCTAACCCTCCTTGCTTGAATTTGTTTCCGTTCTTTTGCTAATCTCTGACAGTTCAGCTTTTACTGGGCCTCCGGATATTTCCTTTAAAATTTTATTAGCTCCTTGGATACAAAGCTTGTAGTGTATAATGTACCTATTCTTAGGCTTGAACCAAATATTACCGCACGATCTGATTACAGAAGCTCATTTGGAACATTAATGGAATAATTCTGGAAGCAGAAAAGGGAAATTTGGGGAAAAGGCGGAAAAGCATATACGCAGTACAATATCATCAATGACGTTACGTTACTAAATTCGTTTCATAATCTAAAGCCACCACACCGAATTTCAGCTTGAATAGATTTCATCCAGTTGCACAATTAGTTTTAACTACCTTGGGTATCGTAACTTTGTCAATTGTTTTATGATAATAAATGTTAGGGGACGGGTTAATTGTCGGCTTTTTGCAGCTGTGAACGATAAAGAAGTGCCCAGAATTACGTGATGCAGGGATGGAGATAAGGGTTATTTGTAAACCGAACAATGAGATGGGATTACTTCCCTGGGAATTTGCGACGTTCTTAGCTTGATCCGAATGTATTTGAATTGAAACAATGCAACACGTTGTTTAAACTTCAGTGTTGCGAATTGAATATAAAGTCTGCTTGTAGCAACCGAAGTATTTTGAACTAAACACGTGTATTTTACAACCATTATTATAGCCGTTAAAATACAAATTTATTGCCTTCTAGTCTAAGGAATGTCGCGACATTCTGGGTTGTAGACATTCGGATACATGAATACAATAGATGATTGGTTCACACAAAACAAAAAGCTTCTTTGTAACAGTCGTAAATTAAGCTCCTTAGTTTACGAAAGATTGAAATATGAGACATCTTATTACTACTAATACAGTCTGCAGCATACTTATGTTATACCGAAATTTTCACTTTTTTTTTCTCGTAAACGTTTTGTCTCCAGAAAATATCTATAGAATTTAATGTAAGGATTTACTTGCAAAGATACATTGTAATATGTCTTAGTCACAAACATGGTGTACCAGCAGACAGTGGTAAACATTAAACTTAACCAATAAATACATTTATGGGTAACGTTAACTCGCCACATACAAAAACTAAAACTAAGTTATGGTAATCTGACATAATCCGATGGAATTTAGTAACTCGCTGTGTAGTGTTTTTTGCCCATTGTGAATGCTTTATTTAAGCGTACAAAACGAACTATGTTAATTTATTTTTGTGAAATATAATCAATTGATTTAATGAAGAAACGTAAATCAATAACATGCCGTCCGTTCCTTTCTATGATAATTATATTCTTTATTTTGAGTTATTTTATCTCAGCGAGTTAATTACAATACAATCGCTAGCTGTAAACTTAGGAAAGGAATAAGTATTGTTTAGTGTTTCAAACAATTGTTATTACCTACTCCAGATAACGGGTACCATAGTTTAGAGAAAAACACATTACCCGCATTTTTAGGAATAATACCAATTTTGTTGAACAGTTCCCTTATTATATACAAATTTGCCTGCTATAAAACTTTAAAAGTACCAACTCCTTACTTTGAAAATGTACTAATAAAACTAGCAGAATGCATCAAGAATCTGTCGCTAGATGATTTAATTTTAAGCAACATCTTTGTTCGCAAAACTGTTACAAACATAGTTTAGGTAAATTCACAGTTACTATTACAATTGAGATTCAGGTTAAAAAATCATATATTTTACAAGTAGGAAATTTAATGTGTTACAGAAAATAGGAAATAAGCTTATTCTTTGTTATTAGTAGTATCCATATTTTGTAATTAATGAATGGAAGGTAATGTAATAATGCAACTAGTATTATGTTCAGTGGGTCAGTAGTCAGGAACTTGACTTCATGCAACTGAAAACTGATGAGGTGTGAAACATGAAGTAACTAAGTTATTATGGGAATAAGAAAATTATGAGTAATGTATAGCACTAGTTAAGCACAAAATTAAATATGTTTAGATATACTTCCCTAGTTTTTTGGGTATAAAAAGTAAGGATTAGAAAGAGGAAGTCAGTACTTATTTGAAGCTGTTCTACCATCCACAGCAAGAACTGTGAATAGTACTCACAGACGTGGAATTGTAATAATTTATAATAAATAAATTATTCTACACTTAATCGGTTATTTTATTAATAACGAAATTAATATTCGAATTCAGCATCTGAACTACCATATCGACGCCGTATTCTTCATGTCGATTGGCGATATTTTTGGTCCTTTGTCGTCCATAATCGTCCATTTATGGTACACCTGGTATTAAGAAAATTAGACAAGGACACGAAAAGAATACTGGAACTGAAAAGGGACAATCCTAAACAGTTAGTGTCCTTCGACGAGATTATGCAGTTCCAATTATTGGAGTGGGTGCAAAAAGGGCGCGAAAGAGCAAAATACAACAAAGCGGAGGTTCTGTCTAAAAAGCGGTGTAAAACGTTCTTGTCACGGACATATTTATGTATAGTGTGTGATAGAAACCATGTAGTTTTACAATGCAGTACTTTTATGAGACAAGCTCCCAAGGAACGAATGGGTACAATTAATAAGGCACAGCTATGCAACAGATGTTTAAGACATTCAGAGGTGACAAGGTGCCATAACCACGATAAGTGTAGCATATGTGGAAGCAGCTTACATCATACCATGTTACACATACCAGTCATCAAAACAAGGAGCAGCTACACCACCAAGGCAGCCGTCTGTTAATAATCACTGCCTAAAAATATACTCAGATTTAGCAGGGCCGTTGCCAACAGCGATAGCTCAATTATTGGATAGACATGAGACCGAACAATCGTGACGAGCATTAATTGATACAGGAGCTCAAGCATCGTTCATTTCTGAAGAAGTGGCACACGGATTAGCGGTACGAAGAGAAAGAATACACGCTATGATCGACGGGTTAGCAAAGACAACAACTGGTACATGCAAAGGAAAAATCAGTAGGCTTCACTTTGTTAAGCAGAATAATGGGGTTGAAGCAGTAGGAACATTCTTAATATTACCACATTTAACGGGAGTGTTACCGCGAAAAGACATAGTATCGGCCTTTAATATATGGGACAAAGTAGACTTAACGGACCCGGAGTTTACAACTCCCAATAGATATAATTTTAGGTATAGATATGTACAAAAATGTAATGAAGCAGGGGATGTATAAGAGGAATGAGGAAGTAGCCCTATATTCAGAGTTAGACTGGAAAATTTCTAGCAATCCAGCTAACTCAACTACCCAGGTAAGAGGTCTAAACGGTCAAAATGTTCAAAGGGACGAATTATGGAAGTTTTGGGCACTTCAGGAAGTAGATGAGAAAGTAGAAGAAAACATCAAGTCACATTCTGTGAAAAACGCTTTCAGCAGAAAGTTACAAGGGGAAGGAAGGGGCATACGGCGTGGCAATCCTTTTCAAGAGAGAATCCGCCGTGGATTTGGGCAATTCAAGAATGACAATTAGAAAAAAATTCAAACATACTAAGGAATCGGGTTTATTACATCGGAATACATTAAAATGGACCATATGAAGGAAGTTGGAATGTCAACAGAAGACAGCGGTTATTACATTCCTCATCAGGCAGTATGTACGTTAAACTGCATGTTCAAGTTCAGGGTAGTATTCGATGCTTCCTCAAAAACTTCCACAGGAGTAAGTTTAAACGACTTAATGGATATCGGGTACAAGGTACTGCTGGATTTAAAAGCCATCTTGGCACGCTGGGGAATACACCAGTTTGCAATAAAATCTTATGGAAAGAAAAACTACAAAATTCTAGGAATGTCAATTAACGAGATTAACAATTGGAATTGCTGCCGCACTATTTTTGGCAACTCATACAATCTTACAATTAACCCAGAGTGGAGACCGCCATTTTCACATGCCTAGTCAGGTAGCAACAAAAGATTTTTATGTAAATAAGGCAATCACAGGGCAAGTACAATGAAAGATGTTTTGGAACTAAAGGAATAGCTTTTTGGTTTATTAAAATCTGTTTTTTTTTCATTTTGTAAATGGGCGAGCAATGTTAGGTACAAAAGCAACCACGAGATAATATTGGATCCTGACAAACCAATGAAAACAATAGTCGTACACTGGGCTCCTGTAACGGATACACTTGCTTATAAGGTTTCCACGGAAGGACACGCTGATAATAACAAAAGGAAAATACTGGCCCGTATCTCCAGAATTTGTGACCCATTAGGATTACTAGCACCAGTAACTATACAGGCAAAAATATGAATACAAAAAATATGGAAAGATGGCCAAGATAGAGACGAGCAAGTCAATGGAGGAAATCGAGAACAACTTCCACGTGCAAAAAATTACAATTCTACGATAGATAGGTCATTATGGGAGGACTGCAACATGGCTACATGGATTTTGCGATGCATCAGAAAAAGTATACGGAGCAGTCATATATATTTAATGTGGTTCCTCAATAAAAATACTTACAGCGAGAACAAAAGTGGCACCACTTAGAGGCAAGCAACTCGCTCGCAATGTTAGAGCCAGACACAGCGTTACTTCTATCAAAACTAATAAAGAACAGTATAACAACACGACATGTCCAAGACATTCGTTATACAGCACGGTCAGATTAAAGAAATAGACTAGCTTGGGTTAAGGGAAATTCAGGGTGATGGAAAACGTTTATCGCCAACAGAGTAACTAAAATACAACGAATTACTAAGCCCCAACAATGGTACTGTGTAAGAACAGGAGAAAAGTCAGCGGACATTTTAAGTAGAGGAATTGACCCATGCCAGTTGCAGGACAATGCATTATGGTGAAATGGACCGTCATGAGTAAGCAGACTTAAGAACAATGAAATCCCGAGTAAAACTTGCTAGAAGCTGCTTTTGTTTCCACTGATATCTACATCTAACTTACAATTTGAAGATATACTTTGTTTCAAAATTGTGTTGTTCGTGTCGGTTCCGTAGTATTTATGGTTCACAAACTGATAATTCTTGCAGACTTTATAGTCTGTTTTGAAGACACATTTTCTTTTTTTTTTTATAGAGGATTTTTCATTGAAGTTAGCACGAGAGTGATTGAAATGGCATTCGTATTAATGGAAAATATCCTGGTTGCCTTAAATCCGAATAGGACATTTTCGATCACCACGAACTTTTCCAGGCTATGCTTGAATTCGATAAGCTCTTCGTTTTGAATAATATATCACCTGCTGTTTAAATTATGGTGCATTTGACAGATATACAAACCACGCCATTTTAATCTGCGTATTTTAAATTTATCAGCGTTGATTGCGAAGAACAGGGGTTCATCTAAAATTATAATTGTTGTTTTGGCAGATTTTGCGGGATTGCAGTAGAAAATGTTTAAAGCGTTTCAAAAATAATTCTGATGTATGATGATGCTCCAGGTTTTATATAGGTTTTAAAACCTAGAAGCAGTTCAGCCTCAAACCTGTACTTATTACCTATTATCATTTTTCTTCTGCAAGTGTGAATGGTGAAGTTGCTATGGCAACCTTTTTTTGAAAGTATGTTAAACACTTTATGCGCGAACTGGGCTGGAGTTTCACTTCCACTTTGAGGCAGAGAGACCGTGTCGTGAGTTTTCACTAGTCCTTCGGGGATTAAAAGCGCCACCACATCCATGAAAGCATCTCTAAGTAAAACACTAAAAAGAGAGATGTGGAAATCCCCAGGAAATTAACCATAACAACGAAATTATCAGAACTGACGAAATACACTATGCCTCGCTTAGAAGTATCTGTAACAGAAAGGCTTAATTAGTATAAACAATTGAAGTTACCATTTGCGCTTCTAAGTCTTGAATAAAATATAAAAAGATAAATAGCTCAATAACCAACCGGACTAATTCAAAATATGTCCACTACGCTTATATTTATTCAACTACATTTTATACTTGAAATCATCATTCGATGTTTTACCATAAAAACAAGCATAAGCTTGTTACTTTGACACTTCACTTCAATATTCCAAAAATTCTTATTTTTAATATTAATTCTATATGCAAACTAAAACCATTAAATTTCCATTCGTTTGTAATAACAACTTAAAATCATAGTTTAATAATTACGTCATATATTCGCCAACATCAATAATCTTGATTAAATGAGTAGATCCTCTAATAATTTTCATTAAAGTTAAAATTATCCTCAAAGTGTTCAGCTGAGCTTTTTGCTACACCTATATATTTTATTCAAGATTTTAATATATCATAAGCTATATATAATTATATCTCTTAACTTAAAATTTTTTAAATCGAATTAAAATTTCAGTGTCAAGCATCACAAATTATAGACATCTGTTAGAACGCATAATAACCTCAATTGTTATTCAAATGACAGTATTCAAATTTGTCTTTTTGGTGATGGAGTAGAAAAACAAAATTTTTTATATAGTTTTCTTGTCATAAAAAGTTACTATAATGACTTTACAAACAAGTTTTATATTCAGATAATTTATGTAAAGTCATAAAATAAAATTGCAACCTATTCAAATGCTAACGTAAATCTACGGCAACAGAAATTGCAGGAGTACATCTATCTTATAAAGAGCGTAAAATAAACTGACCGTATTTAATAGCAACAACTAATCTTCAGGCTAGTGAACGTGACTTCTTACTACCAGGAGCGGAGCACAAATTATACATTCTCTTAAGATGTAGATCTAATAAACCACATTGAAAGTAAGTCTGGATTGTTTTTATTTCGGTCTTAACTAAACATTCATGCGCCTCATGTAGCCCTTTTTAAAATAGAAATTCCATTCAAAAGTCTAAATAATTGCAATTCACAACCAAGGTCGTAGTCACTTTGGGACACTCCTTCAAAGTTTAGTCAGTTGGCAAAATTAATGTTCAGTTAGCACATGCACTTTAATGCGTGTACTTAAAGCTGCGTGTCACTATTTAGTGTCTACATCTTTTTTTTTGTATTGATATGGTTTGTGTGTATAGCTACCAAATATATGTCTTTCTCCAATAATAATTTATACCGGGATAAGTTTTTCAATAGAATAGGAGCAGGGGGAATATGGGCTTTAGGACGCACTCACTCACTCACACTCACTCACTCCACCCGATCCAAATCCGATTCACATTCGCACTATAAAGTCTTATTTTAAAGGGCTTTGCTCCTTGTGGGGAGGGATTTCCTCTTTGCTCCTCCATGTGGTGGTAAAATTTGCTCCATGTGGAGGGGGATTTCCTTCTGGCTTCATTTTACCCCATCATCCCTACCCTAAAAAATCGATAACCTAACTCCTAAAATTTTCGAGATACTATAGCCTTTTACTTATTATGGGATTTTATTTTACGAGAATTTCCTGAAAGCGAATAGATCCCACGGCAAGTTCTGATGGAAAATGGCCCAAAGTTGTGGAAATCTCAAAGGCAAAGCGGCTAGTCGAACTATATGCTCTGGGTGGAACATGAGCTGTGGGTCAGGGTTGGATTGCGACCAAAAATATAAAGAATAAGGCGCCACCGTATTTTTCTATACAGAGAAGACCTTACTCAAGTCCCTTGTACAAGGCGAATGCGGAAACCTTTATTCTATAACCGCTATACAGTTTATTAAAGACAACATAATCCCTAAAGTTTCTTACCTTATGGCTCGACTTTGACCTTAGTACTTCACTTCTTCACCTGTGAACAGATTAAACAAAGAATAGCACTGTTTGTGCGTTTATACTCAAAATTTTAAAATTCAATTCGAATCAACTTTCATTCAGTCTAATTAAAAAGAATAGTCTTGTTCAAAAATAAAAATCTATTCCTCTTGTATTCAATTAACGTGCTTTTTTACAAAATATCATTTCATTTATTATATATTTTTGACTAAATTAATTTGAGAAAATTATTTACAAAGGCACTGGATAAAATCAGTACCAATCAAGTTAAATGTGGTTATTTCTGTAAGAAATATCTAGCCAAGTTTTATTAACAAATTGATTAAGCATAAAGTTGCTTTCTAAACTGTTACTTACTGATAACAAAAATGTTGGTTTGGGTAGATCTACCATAACCTCACAATAAATAATTCCCGTTAGTTAATAATGAAATAGTAAACATAGAAGTTTAATTTATAATTTTTCTTAAATAGAAGAATTTACTTTCTCTATCACCTATCATCTTCCGTAGTTTCAGTGAATTAATAAAAGATTAAGAAATGTAAAATTTACAGATTCCTATTGTTTAATATTGAAAAATATATTTATAGTCTGTCCTTGACCTATTTTGAAGTTTAAATAACTTGATTAAACAAAAAATTATCTAACTGCTATGTCCATAGTTCAGCTAACATACGAAAACAAATTTCTACATACCATATGTCCGTCTGACAGAAAAATACCTGCTAGGCGTCTTGCGTCAGCATTAAAATAAAGAAATCTCCAGTCCGGAACAAATAATTTTACTGCTTACTGAAACTCCAAACTACTCGGCATCCATTTTAAGTAATTAAATCTCGCCAGATCCACACTCGAACAAAGCGTAAATTCCTATATTTTCATCTTGTGCATTAATTAAAATTACGTTAAACCAGTCTCCTGTTAACTAAAGGTTGTATGTTTTTTCCAAGCTAAACATTATTTCCAATTTTTACATTATTAATAAGCTGCATGTTAATTTAAAGTTGCTTTACGTATAAATTAAAATTACGAACATTATTTCCAAAATAAATATTATATCAAACGTTGCATGTTAATTTAAAGTTGCTTTACGTATAAATTTAAACTACGAATATTATCAAACGTTGCATGTTAATTTAAAGTTGCCTGTTAATTCAAAGTTGCATGTTACCACGGCCCTTCAACAAAAATTTCTCGTCATCTACGAGCTGTTCCAACAAGTGGACAACACAAAAGTGCTTTTCGGAGATGACATTCTCCTAAAACAACTTAAATCGTACGTGCTTCCAACACGAAAAAACTGCAATAACCATTGTCCTCGGATTCAAGGAACAATTCGACTTGCTTTCACCACAGCTGTATTGGAAGTGTCCTCATGTCAAGCGAGTTACCGCCCGGAAACAAGATTACCTTACAATTTCTTAACAGATGGAGCTCTAGGAATGATACTAAATGAAAAGTTTATTTTGTCACCGTATAAATTAAATTTTAATTTGAATTGAATGCTAATATTTTATTGGGCAATAGGTAATATTTATTTAGTGGATTGTGTAGCATTATTATGCATTATATTGTTTATTATTAAATAAATAGATTAATTATATGAACACATTTAGATAGGAAATAAAATCGTTACACTACTTCTCGGTGTCTATCGGCACCGCACTACCTTTGTATTCCCACCTTTTTAATTTTCATCTTAACATCAACCCTTATCGAGTTACAACCCCTAATTTTATAACTTTCTATTTATAAACATTTTCTAATCGTGTATGGTCATACCGATTTAATTTTTCTTGGAAGTCCGATTCTACCATTAATTTAACCTTAGGCCAACTCGATTTAAAAAATTGGTGTAAGCAAAAAGTAGTACACATTCCTTTAAAACAATTTTATTTAATTATAAATATACAGTGTACACTTAACATCTATTTTCATATAGGTAAAATCACTACTTTGCTATGCTTTGGGTTACCTAGTTTCGGCTATTTTTCCACTGTCGGGGTGTCGTCATAGCCTTTTATAAATAAAGAGCAATGTAATACTATTCTAAAAATTTTATTCTAATATTATACATAATAAAATTTAAAAATATTTAATGCCAAGCATGGAGCCATTTAAACTTAATTTTAATACAAACCTCTCCACAGAAAACAGTTTTTTCTGTATGTTTGTTTGGAGTGGTTTTAGTTTTATCTAATTTTATTCGCAGCTTAAAATTTAAATCGACACCCAAGTCCTCTATCTCCTTTTCTAGCCAATAGTTTGATACATACAGACCGTCTAGGTTTTCGGATTAAATCCGACCTAGGTCGGATAGATCGGATTTAATCCAACCTAGGTCGGATTTAATCCGTCCTAGGCGGCCATATTACCCCGCCATGGCGGCCATCCGACATATATCCGGACATATGTCGATGCGCACCCTTCCCCAGTCCGACCTAGGTAGGATTAAATCCGATCTAGGTCGGATTAGGTCCGACCTTGGTCGGATAGGTCGAATAATCCGATCTAAGTTGTACGACAACGCGTAAATATTGGCAGTAAACTCTATCCGTTTACGCTAACGGAAATTGTCCCATTATGCACGCCATACGCTGTAAGTGTAAGAAAAAGCTGGAATTAGAGGAAATGGATGCAAAAAGGCGAAAGTTGGACTACATGGAAAACATTGCGACAATACGCAAATAATACAAACATGTGTTAGACAAAGAACATCTTATTAGAGAAAATGAAGAAGAATTAAAAGATTATTTTATGCGCCGATGGGTGACTTAGATACATCCGGGTTCTACAAGCTGTATGCATTTGTGGTTAGTAAGAAAGATTCTTTTAGTTTTGTAGTCGTCCTTGCGGAAAAGGATGGTGCTAAATCCGTATACTTTTTAAAAGGTTATTCTAAAAACGTATTTATCAAATTGGCAGATAACATAGACGAACTAAGGAGTGCGGCTTTCGTAACCTTGACGTACACCACACGCAAAGAGGTTCCGCTAAATATTGTATATTTGCCCAATAAAGAACCTTTCGGATCATTTAAAACCGTGGGTCCTACAACCTATAACGACCATATATTCCCAAAAGTGGTGGACATGCAACTACGCAACAGTGAGTGGGAGAATAAGGATTCCCTCCAATACCGACAAGAAGAAGTCGATCAAGCTAACAAGATACGTATGTAGGATATAGTGGGAGAGCCGCGATTAAAAGATTGTCACAAGCTGCAAGAATTACACGAAGGAATGGATCTGGTTGTCGGTGGAATCAAAGACTTTATATATAGAGACCAACTTCGATACATTTTACAATTCGAAAACCTAGACGGTTTCTATGTATCAAACTATTGACTAGAAAAGGAGATAGAGGACTTGGGTGTCGATTTAAATTATAAGCTGCGAATAAAATTAGATAAAATTAAAACCACTCCAAACAAACATAAAGAAAGGACTGAACTGGTTTGTATTAAAATTAAGTTTAAACAGTTCCATGCTTGGCATTAAATATTTTTAAATTTTGTTATGTATAATATTAGAATAAAATTTTTAGAATAGTATTACATTGCTCTTTATTTATAAAAGGCTATGACGTCACCACGACCTTGGAGAAGTAGCCGAAACTAAGTAACCGAGAGTATAGCGAAGTGGTAATTTTACCTATATGAAAATAGATGTTAAGTGTACACTGTATATTCATAATTAAATAAAATTGTTTTAATGGAATGTGTACTACTTTTTTGCTTACACCAATTTTTTAAATCGAGTTGGCCTAAGGTTAAATTAATGGTAGAATCGGACTTCCAAGAAAAATTAAATTGGTATGACCATACACGATTAGAAAATGTTTATAAATAAAAAAGTTATAAAATTAGGGGTTGTAACTCGATAGGGGTTGATGTTAAGATGAAAATTAAGAAGGTGGGAATACAAAGGTCGTGCGGTGTCGATAGGCACCAAGAGGTATCTCGAATATTTTATTTTCTATTTTTTAGGGTAGGAATGATGGGGGTAAAAATGAAGCAAGAAGTAAATGCTCGCTCCACAAGGAGGAAATTTCACAGTCACAAGGAGGTTCAAGCAGGAAATTCCTTTAAAATAATAGTTTATAGTGCGAATTTACATGTAAAAACCTAGGTTAGATATGAATCGGGAGGATGTGGATCGGGTGGAGTGAGTAAGTGTGAGTGAGTGAGTGCGCCCGAATGCCCCTATTCCCCTACTAGGATTAAACTTCCAATTGATATCTTGCTTAAAATCGTATTCGGGAAAATTATTAAATCATTTGTGATATTATTACATACTCAACCTGTCGTATATGCCGTAAAACGTAACCAAATAATCCATCACTTAAATTATAACCAAGATATCTCGTTTAAGTGGCAAAATGCATTAGAATCTTTAGAGTTGTGACTAAAACTGTATATCTAAGTAATGTACCCTAAAATAAGTTGCCTATATAGCTTCATAAATATATTTAGTGTTAAAATTATTTTCACAATTTTTTAGATTAGTTTGTGGAGACATAAGTTTGTCTAATTGTTTTGCAAGCACACTGAATATCTAATTAGTAGGTGTCTTGAAGGCTAGGTTCTTGTCTTTTGATACGATTACAAGAAGAATAACGACAGTATCATGTGCTGTTTTATGAAATATTGACAAAAATTGACCGGTACTACATACGGCTATATTCTTTACTATGACCACGGTGTATCCGCAAGCACCCTGTATGTGCATTTCTTCTGTTTCTGTTAAAAATATATTAGCACAGAGCATCTATAACAGGTTGCCAAGCTACATGATAATATTCTAGTACTTTAGGAACAGCTTCTAGTAATTTGAAACTTGCCTGTGTAAGCCATGAATCCGATCCTCAAGAAAAGAAGGAGAACTGTACTTGTGGAAGTCAATTTGACGGTGAATATAAACGCAAACACGAATGTAATTGTCATGATGGCGCTTCAGTTCGCGTTACGGGTATCGTCGTAGTGCTAGAGCTTTGCCCTTTCTCTTTCCTCCTTTTCCTTCTTCCTCTTTCTATCCTTGAGTACGTTTTCTCCCAAAAAACTAAATATTTAAGCTCTTAATAAAAGTTATTTCCTGCAATGATTACAACTATTCTTATTCATCCTACAGTTTCTGCAAATAAATACTTGTACGACATTTTTATACCAACAGATTATAGATATCGCAAACGCTGGTCTGAGTTGGTAGATATAGAAGAGGAAATAATTCTAAGTTATAACACTAAAGTTATAGAAATAATTAGGGATATTGTAAGAACGCTGAGTCGGCTGAGTATTGCGATTCGAGGATTTGACGGTGAAGAAGACGGTAATTTTGTTCAAATTGTTCGGCTTGTAGCTAGGCACAATCCAGTGTTACCACGGTAGATAAATGAAATCTGAATGCGTATGTATTATGCTATCTATCTTAGTGCAGATTCCCAAAACGAATTTATACAACTTCTCGCTGAACAAGTAAGGAAAAGGTTATAGAAAAAATTAATGCGAGTTCTTTCTACGCTATTATTGCTAATACAACACTTGACAGTTCGCATAATGATACACTTTCGGTTGTTGTAAGGACAGTGGACGAAAAAGGAAAACCACTAGAGAGACTACTTGAGATTAAATAGTCCAGGATTAAAACAGGTATCGGTTCAGCAAAAGATACTGTTCATTCGTTAGCAAAGAATGGAATAAATACTGAAAACTTGCCTTTTAGTCATATGACTGTACATCTGCGATGTCGGACGAATTCAACAGTGCGCAGAGTTGCTAAAGCACAATGTGCCTAATGTGTCATGCCAAGCATACAAAACCAACACCGCGGTTAAGCACTACTGCAAGGTCAGTCAAATAATTTCCAATACCTTTAGTATTATGTAGGGACTATATTTTCAGTGCAAGCACTAATCGTTATGAACGTCTTGGTGGCAGGCTTAAATCGATGGTAAAATCTACATATAAAAAATTTATCAAGAATAAAGTGGACAGATGGAACTGAAACATTAAAAGCTATCAGTACTTCTTTAGAACCAATTGTTCATATTATGTATGCAATTTCCACCAAAAACAAAAATATGACTCTAGGGCAAAATCCAAAGCATTTGGATTAATGAACAGAGTTCTTTATTTCGATTTTATTATTGCTCTCATATTTATGAAAACAGTTTTGTACAAAATCAAACTGCTGACAGAAGTTCAGGAATCTACAGAACTAAATATTATTGGTGCTATAGTATTAATAAAACGCGTTGCAACGGTCATGGCCGTCTGAATAAAGATAACTTCTAATTGATTTGGTGCTGTTGTGTGACACCTTGTGGGAATTAGCGAAAATTGTAAATTTGTGCAATGATTAAATTACAGTCTTAATGAATGCTTCTTATAACAATGCAAAGAGGGCACTTTCGATACTTGCGTGAAACGATACCTTTTGTCTTGTACGAATCGGAGGACATTTTTGTTCCGGCCAACATCCAGTCCACATGTGATTAAAACAGAAATCTAAAGTCATCCTAGTTTTGGCGACTCAATGCGAGTAACGACCAACTTAATTTAAAAGGTAAATTGATTCATTTAATACAGGATATACTATTTGTTGAAAGTTAATTTAAATTATTATGAAATAACACTCATCTAAAGGATTACCCACTTCACATGGCGGGAGCTGAAGATTTATAAAATATATTTACGCGTTACTAATATTAAATGGTACTTTTAGGACTATCAAGCCTGAGGTTTGTTTGATTCTTCTTCGTTGCTCTATTAATTACAACTTTAGTTCAGCTCATCCAACTTCAACTTTAACTTTTGTATCACGAAACACATTATGAGGCCAGCATGACCAAAAAGCAATTGCTGAGAGCTGTTTGCCGAACCTTGGTGTATTCCGCACCAATTGTTATTCGGTACAGTAGCTGTGAAGCAAATAAGAACCAAATATTATGGTAAATGTAGGGTTATTGCACAGACGTACAGAAAGCAAGTTTATATTAATTGTCAATGAGTGGTGATTTTTGGTTTAAATAGGTAAACGCAATTTGCATATCTTACCGTTATCAATAGTTCCTAAAGCATGTTGGTATTATTAAAGTTTAATTCTTAAAATATATTACAAATTGTTGAAATCGTCGACATTGTTTGGATTTATTTTATGTAGCCACCTGAGGCAACGGCAATTGGTGTCCGACACACCGATTGAGACCGTTACAGCGTTATTAAGTCCCTGAATCTATTGATTACAGTAATGATGAAATCGATAATCTCATTCGATGAAATCGATAATCTCATTCTAGGCGCCGAAGAGTATATAATTTCACTAAAAGTTGACGCTAACAGTGCCTTTGAACAGCGTCATAGACGAAGACTGGACCAAAAGGATTGATGAATTTAGAGACACGCAAGCTACGTTCGCATTTCGCGATATTACAGAGCTGTATTGAAATGTATTTTAGATACACTTGACATTGGCCCTAAATTCAAAAGTTGGTGAATGCATTGAAGCCTTTAAGTCACTATACTTGGTATTTAATCCTTCTATAAACAATGTAACCTAACACTGTCTAATTTAGAAACTGTTGCTTCAGTGTTCCCTCAAACTGAAATGGAAGTGCTGTATAATAATTGCCAAAATTCACAAAAAATGTGGGAGGTAATGGTAGAAGCTGCATAACTAAAACATGTGTTGAAGTTGATGTTTCGACTTGCTGCTACATTTGGAGTTTCAGTTGCTAAAAACAAAAAAAGTTTCAGTATACTAAAGTTTATCAAAACTGTGCTACGTTCTTCAATGACAGAAAGTAGGTTAAAGAATCTGATATGATTGAATGAAAAGTTGAAGATTCTTTGCATTGCTGACAGGGGTGAGTTGTTGGCGTAATTAGTAGAGTATGACGACAGCAAAAATATGTTTTGTGCTGGTAGTATACGAATTCATATTAATATGAAGCTGACTAGTTATGAGGATCGCGATAAACATTAAATTCGTCTAGTGCAAATAATTCACCATCATACATATTGTCATTCAACTAGGTTTCTGTTAAACATACGATATCACTGGAAAGAGCAGTAGCAGAAATTAAAAGGCCATTGGTTTTGATAATAAATCGATAGCTTTATTAAACAATACCAGCACAAATTCCATCAGAGTAGTTGTAGTAAAAAGTTAACAATCCAGTGTTTGACTATCCCAATAATCTCTTAATGGACGTTTCATTATCAATATGATGCATATTATGAGAAGTGGGATGTTCTACATAAATTTTGCAATCCATCGTTCAATATTTAACTCCTCTTGACTCACAAGTATTTCTTACGACCTTGTGGATCTGTTTGTTTTCAAGAATAAGATGTTCATTCACAAAAATAAGCGAATCATATGCCGGAAAACTTATGTCCTTTGCGCGAAGGCCTTTTTTTTTATCAAATTGTTGCAATAATTGTGTTCTTTATATAATGGTTAGCTGTTTTTATGATAATGTGCCTCGGCGAGTTACTACTTTTATCAAAGTGAGGCACTCTATGACCAGCATCAAATATATTAGGTGCAATAGGTATCTCGCGAGCAGTTAATATATTTTAAAAAATTCTAAACGTATTTTTTCTTTTACTTTCAGGAAAACCACGTATTTCCAGGTTATTCAAACACAGGTACTGTTGCAGGGATGCAACCTCTATACGCAAACAATGAACATCATCTTTAACTGCAGGTATCAATTCATCTAGCTTGGATGAGGAATTAACATTTTCCTCAAAAGTTTTAATTTTGACATTGAAATCATCAATTTTATTACCATGGAATTCAAGGGAATATGCAAATTCTTCCTGCTGTTTCATAATAGTAGAAATGTTGCCTTGCATTTCTTCCAGCACTTCAAGTTTTTTTAGAATAAAATCCAATTCAGTACTTCCTACAGTTGTTGAATTATTGCAGTTTATGTACGACCATTGGTTGATAACGTTGATAAGATTAATCTAGAAATGGTAATGATAGGGAAGGACCAATTGCTATTATGTAGCAATACCGATGGCAGTATAGCGGTTATGTAATAAAACAGCAAATACGACA
Organism: Platerodrilus igneus; assembly: GCA_036346225.1. Classification (NCBI taxonomy): domain Eukaryota; kingdom Metazoa; phylum Arthropoda; class Insecta; order Coleoptera; family Lycidae; genus Platerodrilus; species Platerodrilus igneus. The sequence goes on along the minus strand of JARFIW010000731.1, from coordinate 2,540,911 downwards.
AACTACTTAATAAAGAATATAAATACCTTAATGCCTGTGTCGACTTGGGCAAGAGAAGTCACACACAAAGGTAGCGGACACCCAAGAACACGCGCGCTTGGTGTGGTGTCGCTTTCAGGACTCTCGTTCAACTGTGTTCTGTTACCGTCCGAGTACGAATCATGTTACTTCACGCACTCGCACTACGGCATAATGTTTCACTTAAACTGTAGGGTACCTGCACTAATGGTATTTATTGTCACCACTGCTAAATTGTTGAATGATGACGTAACAACCATTTTAAACCAGAAATTAATTTGCAATTTAAAGACTCAGGCGTATCAACATATTTATTATGGAATGATTTATTACACCTGCAACAAGCACTTATCAGGTATATTGAATAGAATTACTATATAGTAAAATACTAGCACTGACTTATATTCTGGATATGTGTCTCCATTATTTATTAAATACAGAAAGAAACGCTGTGATAATATTAGACACGTCTACTCAGTTCAACGTTCAAACGAAATTTCTTATATCTTCTTATATCTAGCATAATGCAGAAAAAAGTACGTGAGGTATATAATTATAGTATCTTGCATAAAGCCATATTGAAATACCCAAGATTTCAGTCACTATGCAAAATTTAACAGTTTGAACATATCATTTACCACCGTTTTACTTTGGTATTCTCCTCTCCTGTTTATCGAATGTAACTAAACTGTTTACACTCTTCGCATTGTTAGTTGTTTGCTTGAGTAGGTAAGATATATTCTATATTGATAGATGTTATAGAGTTGGAAAGTCCATACCTACTTTTCCGAGGTGTGTAATAATTAAATTCGCTAATCATGATATAAGCAATCGGTATTGCAAACTAAAAAACTACTCAATGGTAGTAAATTTGTTATTGCTGAAGATTTGACCAAATTAAAATATCAGTTATACACTGAAGCAGGTAAACTTTTTGGTAATCACAGGGTTTGGTCATTAAATAATAATATTTATGCGATGAATGGACAGCTACGTATAAAAATAATGAATAAAGCTAACTTGGTTCAAATTGCCGGCTAAATTTTCTTTTATGTACATTATATTTATGTTGATAATCATTGTATTATTCTTAAACAATAATAATAATTTAGCACACCTGTAATGTGAATGTGATTAGTTGTTGGCATTAACGTAGATAAGATGGAGGGGAACACTAATTTACTAAGTTATAATATAACTTGATTTGCATTCTCTTAATTTAATTTTAGTTTATTATCATAGATGTATTGTTGCCAGACCTTAGGTGCTAAACATATTAAGTTTAAGATAGGACATTTAAATATTAGATCGTTGCATACACACATTGGTGAGGTTAAGTTTACATCTCGTCAAATAATTTGGATATATTAGGAATATCAGAAACGTGGTTAAATGCTAGTATGGTTTCAGAAGTACTATATATTAATGGATATTCGTTGGTTAGGTGTGATAGGCAGGGACGTGGAGGAGGTGTATGCATTTATATAAAAGATACTATTAAATTTACAATTTTGCATCTGAATAATGCAATAGAACAAATTTGGGCGAAATTTAAAATTCTCGCAATGACTGTAACAGTAGGTGCAATCTATAATCCGCATAAACAATTGTACAAAGCCTTTTTTGATGAACTGTAAACTTCATTGTCTTAAATTTATTTACACTCAGAATTAATTATCTGTATGGGTGATACTAATGTGGACATGCTTCAAATTAATATTATAGAATCACTCTATGCATCGGCTACTTATGAATCAAGAGGGCTTAACCCTTAACTTGGCAGAATTTTATTTTTCGATTATTTTTCGCATTCAAATTTCAGCGAATACAATTGCACCATTCGACATTATTTCGTATAGCCTACACGCAATTCAACTGATAATTTTGATAATTTCACTGGTAATTTTGCCTATATAAAAAAACAAAGGTTTCCAATCTAGTTAACCCTCCATTTAATCTGACAGATTGAATTATATTATGTCAATTGATAAGCTCTAATATAAAATGAGTCGATTTGGGGATTTGTCTTTGCAAACAATTGATGAAAAGTGAAAGGAAATGTACCCATCAACACCATCAAGTCAAACACCTCCGTGTGGAAACAATTTTCTGCGTTTTGTGATCAGAAATATGTCGTATTGAAGGCTGACACCACTGAAGAGGAACTGGCGGATATTTTAAAAGACTGGGGATACAACATGAAGAAGTTTAACGGGGATGATTATAAGGAAAGTACAGTGAAGGCAATGTGGAATAAAACTGCGAAGTTACTCCAAGATAAATATTCGACCGAGTTCAACGTGAAAATAAATCCGTTCTCTGATGCTGTTTTCAAAGGAGCCAGAGGGGCTCGTGATGCTAAACGCAAGGCTCTGCAAGCCATACCAGAAAAACGAAAGGCGAGTGCAGTAGCTCTAGAAGACAAGGATTGGGATACAATGGTTAATGCATGGGACGAAGAAACACCTGAGGGATTACAAAAAATTTTCATGATTGTCTCAGTGGAGTTAGCTTGGCGAGGTGGTGAAGGATCCAAGACAATGATATATCACTTCCGAGAAGAGAGGCAAAATGATGGAGAACTCACTGGCAGAATTGAATACAATCCAATTTTCAGCAAAACTACGCAAGGTGGTGACAAAAGTTGTCTGATAGTAAGTGGTTGGCCGAGAATACAGTAGTCCCCAATAAGTGTCCAGTGAGACTCTTTAGAAAATTACAAGTTAAGAGAACTGAGAAAATAACGACAGATAGATTTTCCTGACTCCAAATCCGAGCTGGGAAATCCAGGTAGCAGTGGCTGGTATAAAGATGTTCCAGTAGGCGAGAATATGATTGCGAAGTGGGTGAAGGAGTCAGCGAAAAGGCCGGTCTTGATGTCGGAAACAAGAGAATCACGAATCATTCAAGTCGTGCAACAGCTGTTTCTAATCTGGCGAAATCAGGAGTTGGAGAACAACAAATTATTAAAATTACTGGGCATGCGACTACTCATTCAATTCGGCCTTATCTACAACTGGATCAAGAACATCATAAAGCGATTCTGAAGAAGCTGCGTAAATATGAGCGCAATGAAGTGAATATAATGCAAAATTCCATTCCCTTCCGTTGCACACCCACAGCCTTCCACTTCCTCTGGACCGATCACCAATAACGCTGATTTGAATAAAATTGTTCTAATGTCTATAACAATTGTATTTTTAATTGTAACACACTGAATATGAATTAAATCAATAATTGTGGGTATTTAATTTTGAACTATGGATTTTGTCTCATGATGGAATTGTATTGGACAAAATTTGGATGGAAAAATAATCCCCCGAATACCACTCGAGCTTCAAAATTAATCGGGTATTTCCCTCTAGGTTCCCTGCAACCAAACGAAGTCGTCAAGTTTTTCAGAAAAATCACTCGCGCTTCGCGCTCGTGATTTTTTAAACTGAAAAACTTGACTCTTCATTGTTTGCAACGAACCTATCGGGAATTACCCGATAATTTTGAACCTTTGTGGTATTACATGTGATTATTTTCGCATCCAAATTTCAGCGAATACAATTGCACCATTCGACATTATTTCGTATAGCCTACACGCAATTCAACTGATAATTTTGATAATTTCACTGGTAATTTTGCCTATATAAAAAAAACAAAAGGTTTCCAATCTAGTTAACCCTCCATTTAATCTGACAGATTGAATTATATTATGTCAATTGATAAGCTCTAATATAAAATGAGTCGATTTGGGGATTTGTCTTTGCAAACAATTGATGAAAAAGTGAAAGGAAATGTACCCATCAACACCATCAAGTCAAACACCTCCGTGTGGAAACAATTTTCTGCGTTTTGTGATCAGAAATATGTCGTATTGAAGGCTGACACCACTGAAGAGGAACTGGCGGATATTTTAAAGACTGGGGATACAACATGAAGAAGTTTAACGGGGATGATTATAAGGAAAGTACAGTGAAGGCAATGTGGAATAAAACTGCGAAGTTACTCCAAGATAAATATTCGACCGAGTTCAACGTGAAAATAAATCCGTTCTCTGATGCTGTTTTCAAAGGAGCCAGAGGGCTCGTGATGCTAAACGCAAGGCTCTGCAAGCCATACCAGAAAAACGAAAGGCGAGTGCAGTAGCTCTAGAAGACAAGGATTGGGATACAATGGTTAATGCATGGGACGAAGAAACACCTGAGGGATTACAAAAAATTTTTTCATGATTGTCTCAGTGGAGTTAGCTTGGCGAGGTGGTGAAGGATCCAAGACAATGATATATCACTTCCGAGAAGAGAGGCAAAATGATGGAGAACTCACTGGCAGAATTGAATACAATCCAATTTTCAGCAAAACTACGCAAGGTGGTGACAAAAGTTGTCTGATAGTAAGTGGTTGGCCGAGAATACAGTAGTCCCCAATAAGTGTCCAGTGAGACTCTTTAGAAAATTACAAGTTAAGAGAACTGAGAAAATAACGACAGATAGATTTTCCTGACTCCAAATCCGAGCTGGGAAATCCAGGTAGCAGTGGCTGGTATAAAGATGTTCCAGTAGGCGAGAATATGATTGCGAAGTGGGTGAAGGAGTCAGCGAAAAAGGCCGGTCTTGATGTCGGAAACAAGAGAATCACGAATCATTCAAGTCGTGCAACAGCTGTTTCTAATCTGGCGAAATCAGGAGTTGGAGAACAACAAATTATTAAAATTACTGGGCATGCGACTACTCATTCAATTCGGCCTTATCTACAACTGGATCAAGAACATCATAAAGCGATTCTGAAGAAGCTGCGTAAATATGAGCGCAATGAAGTGAATATAATGCAAAATTCCATTCCCTTCCGTTGCACACCCACAGCCTTCCACTTCCTCTGGACCGATCACCAATAACGCTGATTTGAATAAAATTGTTCTAATGTCTATAACAATTGTATTTTAATTGTAACACACTGAATATGAATTAAATCAATAATTGTGGGTATTTAATTTTGAACTATGGATTTTGTCTCATGATGGAATTGTATTGGACAAAATTTGGATGGAAAAATAATCCCCCGAATACCACTCGAGCTTCAAAATTAATCGGGTATTTCCCTCTAGGTTCCCTGCAACCAAACGAAGTCGTCAAGTTTTTCAGAAAAATCACTCGCGCTTCGCGCTCGTGATTTTTTAAACTGAAAAACTTGACTCCTTCATTTGTTTGCAACGAACCTATCGGGAATTACCCGATAATTTTGAACCTCTTGTGGTATTACATGTGAATATAAAAATAATATTCATAGCACTTAACTTTAATGACCCAAGGGGTCTAGAAAAAAAATTAAAAAAAATATTCAAACTACCCCTTTAAAAAAACCACCCGTATCTTATGAGATACATTGCCAAGGGCATTGATAAATATATTACGCTATCAATGTATCTCTACAGATACATTGCCAAATTATCTATGACTTGATTATATAATAATTTATATGAAAATAAATATAAAAAACACGTTAATAATCAGTAGTTTGTACTATTTATTTAATAACAAAAATAGAACTTTAATGAAAAAATACAAAATCAGATTAATTTTAGACATTCATATTATGGAAATTGAAAAAACAGTTCCTATCCGGTAAAAGACACAGCCTCATACCACATTTGATGCACATAACAGTAGTCTGACCTTTGATACATAGTTTGCATCGTCCTTTGGACCCAAAAGTAGGAAATGATTGTATCCATCATATTTAACGTCCGCAGTTGGCCTTACGGTACAGGGTGTTTTATAATCTTTTTGGTGCTGGTGGTACAGAATCATAGTTTTGAATGGCTGCAGTCTCCCAGAATGTAAGAGCCCTTGTATAATATGATGTCGAAACTTCTTTAAACTCAGTCGTTTTATGTTATTCACGCCAATATGTCTGCGATACAAAATCCAGCTATTGTTCACGCACATATCTAACATTTGAGAAAATATCGGTAAGTACCATCGGTGGCTTTTCATCTCCGTTCTGTACAAAGCCACTAACATATCTGCAAGGTCGACTCCTCCCATATGTACGTTGTAGTGCTTTATTATATTGGGACAGGGGACAGCAGCTCTCTGTTTTAAATCCTTATTGTAACGTTGTATAACTCAACAGGAGTTTCAGAAACATAACTGCTTGCCACAGTAACCACTTTGTTGTCATGCCATTTGACAATACAGACTTTGTTTGTATTGCATACTACTCGTGAATAAGATCCGCGGCCTTTTTTTTTGAGGGCTTTATCAGGTATAAGCTTTTGTTCTGCACCACGTAGTCTATTTGACCTTATGGTGCCTAAGGAGAATATACCCATATTATATCGGAGCATATGTATTAGCAGAGTCTAGAAAAGAGGTAGGAGAGTTTTTAAATATTTTAGATGAGATACTACGGAGTAACTATAGTATGAGAATTAACTCAGTAAAGACAAAGATAATGACAAGTGAGTTACAGCCTAGTTCTAAACCAAAATTAAAATAGGTAATACCGAGTTAGAGGAGGTAGATGAATTTTGCTATTTAGGTAGTATAATTACAAAGGATGGACGTAGCAGAAGGGATATAGTAGCTAAAATAGCTCAAGCTAGAAAAATGTTTTTAAAAAAGAAAAACTTACTAATAGCTAATAGTATTAGTTTAGATAATAGAAAAAGTTTCTTAAAGTCGTACGTATGGAGCGTTCTACTATACGGTAGTGAGACTTGGACAATTAAAGAAGTAGATAAGAAAAGATAGAAGCTTTTGAAACTTGGTGTTATAGGAGAATGTTAAAGATTAGTTGGACAGATAGAGTAACAAACGAGGAAGTTTATAGAAGAATAGGTGAGGATCCTGTATGTGGAAACAATTGAAGGTCAGGAGAGATAGAATGATAGGGCACCAGTTAAGACATGAAGGACTATTTAGTAAAGTCTTAGATTATAGACTACCAAATAAAAATAGAGTAGGAAGGCCTAGACAAAGCTATATTAGTCAAATTATTAGAGATTTAGGTTGTGAAGGCTATGTAGACCTTTTTAGACTAGCTCAGAATAGAAAAGAATTTAGAGCTGCGTCAAACCGACTTTAATTAAGTTCGAAAACAAAACAAAAAAAATAAAAATCAATTAACTAAATGTCACCATGACATAACTCACAATTAGTTAGCGGTCTGGCATGTTGGTAGCGTTTCGTTGCTTAAGCCTTACCATAACATATAATTTAATAAACGTCACCATGACATAACTCACAATTAGGTAGCGGTCTGGCATGTTGGCAGCGATTCGTTGCTTAAGCCTTACCAAAACATATAATTTAACACTTTTCCTTTTTGAAGCGGATAACCAGGTTATATTTCATTTCCTTATAAATGGTAATCATGTAAACATGTTAGATTTCTTTAACAACCATCAGGTTGCTAATATCTATGTAGAGTCAGCTGGATAGGAAAAAGATAGTAAGGATATAGGAAGACCTAGACCAAACTATATTAGTCAAATTATTAGAAATTTAGGTTGTGAAGGGTATGTAGAGCTTTTAGATTAGCACAGATTAGAAAAGAAGTTAGAGCTGCGTCAAACCGACCTTAAGTAAGGTCGAAAACAAATTTATGATGATGATATGATATTAGCTCTAGACTGGTGAAAAAATTGTCAAAGTACACAACTGAACATGCTGGATCAGGAATAGTTTTACATAGTGAGAAGACGACTTGCCCCAAAGCCCAAACTCATTTCTTCTGGTGAAAATAGGTGGTATCTGAAAGTGTCTTCACCTCCATATACGAGAAAATCATAAATGAAGCCCAAAACGCCAGCTCTAACAAATATTTTGTACCCCCATTTACGAGGCTTGCTCTTTATGTATTGTTTTCGATTACCGGCTTTTTGCCCTTATATGGCACCATCATTTCATCAATGCTGAACCTGGTTTCATGAGGAACTCTCAAAAGTTGTCACGTACTTTTCAATGAGTGGCCTAACTTTAAAATACCGATCACCGTCATCAAGCAGATTGTCGTTGAAGTGGATGTACCGTCGTATCTGTTGAAATTTTTTGAGTATCATTACATCAGCTATTTGTGAAAATATGAATTCCTGACACCAATAGACAGTGTAGGCCGGCATATTCACGATTCCCATTATCAAATTTATTGCAATAAAATCTTTGATGTCTTGTGTTGAAAAATTAAGAGAACGACCAATTGTTTGAGTTGAGTATAAATTGCTTTGCTCTGTAATCATGTTAAGGATGCCATCATCAAAAAGTATTGAAAATATTCTAGTGGTGTTTTATGGTATCTGAAGGTAACTGTTTATCGCGTATTTCGGCGTTATGTTCAAATTTCTTGTTATTCAATGGAATTTCAGTTGCTTTCTTTGTATAGGTGCAAGGCGCCTTACAGCTACCGTGGCTGTTTTGAGCGTGTATTTATATTTGACGGCAATGGTGAGGCTGCTACTATTGCTGGCGAGGACTCTGGTGTTTCAGGCACTATTCGGTTAAATGTAGGCTTTTATTTCGAATAACATTTACAATGGCAGTCGGTGAAGGAGGTATGACCGATTGAAGAGAATCTTGAGTTGAAGAATCAAGAAATACTTTCAGACGCTGGTTTCATTGATACTGTAGGGCAGGAAGTGAGGTTGTTTTCATCGTCAGAAAGTATGTGAAGATTTTCAAGAGAAGAAGGAAGCGAAGGAGCAGATGAAGATTCAGTACTATCGCATTTTGAAGATTAAAATTCTCGACTTCACTACTGAATCCGAACTTTCTTCATCATTTGATGACTGACTGTGTTTTGGCACCAATGTGAGTATTTTGCTAGCTCTTGAAAGCATATGGACCTACAATTAATATATAAAATAAGTCATGCATAGCCATATGAACAGTTATTCAGCTTGGCAGTGTGCACATACAGATACATGACGATTTTTAGAAAGTTGTTAGTAAAGCTAGCAGTGTGTACCATAAGATACATATCAAATATATATAGAATTGTTAGTTTCTTGGCAATGTGCACGAGGAGATACATTCATTAAAAAGTCACATGAAGCATCAACCAGACAATTAAAGAATGTCCAAAGTAATTATTTTAGTGCTAAATATATCTATAATTAATAACTTAACACATCCACTCATTCAATACATAAAACAAGAAAAATCATAACTTTTCTTACCTTTTGCGAGGCAACATGTCGGAACTTGAACTAAAGTGAAGTTTGACAGCTCATCAGTCTCACCAACACAAAAACTTAAGTTGCGTTCCGAAACTAAGAAATGGCCTAAATATTCTTAAAAAATATCATGGTTTCGCTTAAAAATAATAACACTAGAATTTAATTCTGGTGTATCTCTACAGATACACTAACAAGAAAAGGGTTAAACATATTGTAAATGAACCAACACGTATTACTCATTACTCAGCAACATTATTAGATCATATAATAACAAATAAACCGGAAATAGTATACTCAATTCATGTTATTCCCCTTCCATCGGTTGATGATCACCTAACTTATTGTGTACTGAAGCTTAGGTCTAAACTAGTAAAAGTCATATACAAAATGTATAGAGATTTTAACTCAATTCAATTATGAGAAATTTAGAAGTCACTTGTTCGCTATACCATGGAATATAATTTATAACTTGGAGAATGTTGATGCCAAAGTTCAATTTGTTAATAATATAATAACCCTACTTGATATATTTACACCACTAATTACCCGCAGAATAACTAAAACTCATGCACCCTGGTTAAATAGCAATGTACGTGAATTGATACGTGTTAGAGATGGGGCATTACTGAGTTTCAAAAGTAAGTATACGACTTTTGATTGGGAATATTATAAACAAATGCAAAATTTTACTAATAATGCAGTTAAGCGTCAAAAGAAATTGTATTTTGTTTAACAACTCGCCAATGTGGGTAGCAAGTAGATATGGTTGTTACTTATACTCTTGATATTAAATCCAAATTACCCGAATTGCCCTATCACTTGCGTGATGTTAAATTCTGAATAAATATTTTGTTTCTAGTGTACCAAATTCAGACCCTAGTTATGATACAATGCAGTTTTATCGCACTAACGTAGGTAATCAAATAAATCAAGCGTTCCAATTTCAAACAGCTTTCGAAGATGTTGTGTTTAATGTAATCAAGTCCATGAAAAACACTTCTACTGGTTCAGATGGTATTAATACCTTTACAATTAAATTGTGTATTTTTTTGTTGCCTTATATAACGCATATTTTGAATAGCTGTATCATTAGTGCTGTCATCCCTACTGCGTGGAAAGTTGCGTACGTAATACCGTTGCCAAAATCATCTAACCCACAACTATTGACCGGTGTTCGACTCATTAGTATTTTGCCGACATTTTCTAAAATATAGGGAGTTTATAAAAGAACTCCTTGATTTAAAGTTTTATTTGTACACAGTAAAGTTAAAATAATAGTTATTAAACCTATATAGTATTAAAGAGAAACGTATAGTTCAAGCATTTCACAATAAATATCCCCATTAATTGTCTTCTCTGCGAAGATGAAAGGTCCTATAGTCAAAACCATGAAAGAAGTCGTCTGCGTCATCACTTGCATCCGTACGAATCAAGTTGAAAATTTTAATATCCAATAAATATTCCGATTCGGAAATTTCCTTAAGCTTCGCGCATCTGCAAACCGTAATGAAGCATGGTTGCCAACAATATTTTATTTTCATGAGGTAGTTGCTTTAACTATTTTTAAATTGGCGTCCTCTTGTTTTACGAGTTCAATGAATCCAGTTAAAATAAAACGCATTTTCATAAATTGAGTTACATATATTGAAATATTGATCTGAATAGAAACGCACCATAACTGCAATATAAACTATTTACGGCAGCTGCATTGAAATCTTTCTCTTACGATATTTGGCAACCGTGCTTTACGAAAATAATTGACATTTTGTCTTGTTGACAAATGTTCGCCTATTAAGTAGAAAGTTCAAAACATACGGACACATACTCTTCTCTGTCGTTTTCCCAGATGAACGTGTTCACGTTGTTACAGGTGGAAAAGCTACTAAGTGTATCTTTTCAGTCAAATTATAAAATGGGGGCGGCCTGTAAAACAAAATTAAAGGGGTCACCGGCACTAGCTAGCGGAAGGTCGTGGATCATATAGAGGTTAAAATTTTGAAAAAGGTTAAATTAATTTATAATATACTTAAAAGATTTGGCACTTACCTCTCATAAAATATTGTGGCTTAATGACAATTGCCAAGGGCGCCAGACAAGTCGAGAATGTCCAAATGTTCGTACAAAACCTTGAGAGACTTGTCATCCCAAGGAGGACAATTGTTTCTTTTAATCAATTCCTCACTTTTACTACTTATATAAAATAAGAAAAGACTATTGACTTAATCAACGGCAAACAAAACTATTTAATTCACAGAGCAATAAACGTGGACCTCTTACATGCGTTGATTTTAATTTAGAAATTTAAGTATAAATGGAATTTATGAAAATTTTGAGTACATAAGTAGTTATCAAACACTTGTATGTGAAAGAAACTTATATTATAAATCGTACACTAAATTAATCCTACGGTTTATGGCCAAAACGTCCTAACAAACAAACTAACTAAAATTGGTCATGCTACTTAACTATAAAAACTTACTTACTAAAGATTGTCCATTGTTTGAGGGTTTGTTTTCCAACGTAGAGCAGTTCTTAAACTTTGGGAGAGAATCTCGCTTGTTGCTTCTGTTTATAAGTTTTAAAGAATTTACTGGCACACGAACCCGGCAGAATTTTGACAATATCACTTACTTGTGCGTCACACGCCTACAAGTATTTTAATATTTATCTTGCATCACTATAAATCCGCGACATATGGGCATAACCCTCGCGAAACTGGAAGAGTAACACTTCTTTCCAATTTTTACTAACGTGATACGAAGTGGAATATTCTAGCTGTCATGCCGGAGAAACGCTACCCGCAAACTACGTTTCTCTACTTCTTGACCACGGACGACCCCATTGGAAGAACTCCGTCTTTGGCTAAAGCCTTCAATTATATAGACGAATTCCTACTCTAATGATTATGTACGTAATTTTCTGTTATCCAATGACTGAACAGAACCTCCCACATAACAAGATTTTATAAACCAAATCCAACCCCTTTTAGATGAGAATCACGGAAGCAATTATTCTCCCAAGGGTTTAAATTATATTTTACCTTCTACGAATTACTTAGTTATTGCAATGTGGAACCTATCTATGGCGACAGCAGGTTGCCTAAACAAAGACCGGCTAACTTACTTGAGGCGAAATGGATTTTAAATACAATGGATGTCTCCAGACTACTTAAAATTACTTGTAATATTTGAACAAATCAAATTGGAAATAGTTTTGCGCTATTTATAATATTTTGTTTTGTCTAACCCGCTGTCAATCAACGAAAGTATTAAGCTTTTCAAGCTGAAATTGGTTTTCTTTATTTACGCTAAAAGGTACTATTACATTTTAATTTTATCGGATTTGTTAGTCTGTTACCGACCTAAAATTTTAAGACGTTTATTGTATTTGACTTACGATGGTCTAGAGCTTTAAATGATGACCTGCCGCTGGAATTTACTAGCCTGAAGCTATCGGTAAATGTGGTCTTTTATTATAAAGGATCCTAAATAAAATGAGGTGATTTATTGGTGTAAATTTTGTTTATACTTTATTCAAGTTACTGAATTTTAATTAATTGATTTGTTTAATCGTTAACATTACAAAATAATGTTACAACGTATGTCTTTATTTAAAACACGTACAAATCATATTACTATCTTTATCATGTATATTAGTTAAGCTTTTAAATAATCTTAAAGGTATGTTTTGAATTGAGTTAGGCACCTATAACGTAGAGAACTCTTTCGTGGTTTCTACTATACGATACGATCATGCATCAATCTGGGAGAGTCTCGCTAATGTTCTATGAATTCATGCGATGACTCAGACCCCCAAATCCTACAGTTGTGTCGGTTGACAGACCCACTTACGTGAAAAGTCCCCTCATCTGAAAACATAACATTTTCTAGAAATCAAATCTTTTCACTTTGTCATTGGGTTTGATTTCATGCAGACCTAATACCCACGTAATTTAAGCCTCTTTCGCATCACTTTGTACAGAGTAGACTTAGGTATTCCCAACTCCAAACTTCGCCTTGCCAAGGACTTTTTAGGGCTACGAATACAAAATCTACGGATCCGTTCCACATTCTGTTCAGAGACTGAAGGCCTACCCGGTGGCTTAATTTTTAAGACACTGCCTGTTTCCCGAAAGTGATTATACCACTGCCATATTACCGCCATATTCACGTCGATAATAACGCTGAACTGTGATCACTGAACTCGATTTAATAAACCAAATCACACACTGAGGTTTCTGCTAACCATGACTAGTGAGTGACGACTGCCGGCCGGCGGAACTAATAGCACTCTTCCCCCACCACGTTCGCTCCAAGGCCAGGCACTGCGACGAATATTAGCAAAACAATCTTGACAATATACTGAACTCAAGTTTAAAACCAGAAAGTTTATTACTGGTTTCGTTTTTTAATTATGACTTCTTTAAATCAAGGAGTTCTTTTATAAACTCCCCTGTATTTGAAAAAATTTTGAATACTCAACTCCGCTGTTACCTAGAAGCATATAATATCCTGCCACCATTTCAATCTGGGTTTCGACCACGGCATAGTTGTGCTACCCCAATGTTAAATATTAATGATGACATACCGCGTGCCAAAGATAATAATAAAATAACTTGCTTAGTCCTGTTAGATTATAGCAAAACGTTTGATACGATTAACCATGAGTTATTGGTGTCTATTCTTCATTATCTAGGAATGGACAGTAACTCGCGGAATCTGATCAAGCACTATTTAGTAAATAGAAAGCAAACTGTGAGGCATAATGAGGCTGTGTCAGATTTGTTGTGTATCACCATCGGAGTTCCACAAGATTCAATTCGTGGGCCACTTTTGTTTATTTATATACCTCACAACTTCAGACTGCATTAATATCATGCAATCTTCATCTTTATGCTGATGATACGCAGATATATTTATCTTTTGATCCAAATGAAATTTTACAAGGTGCTGCAGCGATTAATTATGATCTGGCAAATTTAGTTCATTTTTGTGATAGTCACTGCCTGAATATTTATCCGAATAAATCTACAATGATCATTTTCAGCGCTGAGCATTATACATTTCTTTTTAACGACAAATTTAAAATATCTGTGGTGGGTAATTTATTAAAACACTCGTATCATGTTAAAAGTTTAGGCATATATTTAGATGAAAAATTGAATTTTTCTAGCCATGTGTCTAAAATTTTACAGAAAGGTTACTTTAACTTAGAAACTATATATCAGAATCGCCATGCTTTAAGTATTCGTATCAAAAAAACTTACGTGAATCGTTAGTGTTATCACAAGTAGGTTTTGGAGATGTGGTTTGTGGCTCCTCTCTGAGAGTAATTAATATACATATAATTCAAGTTTTGGAGAACATTGCTTCAGACTAATATATGGGATAAGGAAATATGAGCACATAAGTTATAAACGAATTGAAACAAAATGAATTAATATGAATAAGCGTCGTATATTTCATGCTCTTACATTGTATCATAAGTTAATTATTAGCAAATCACCAAAGTATTTGTACAATAAAATTAGATACCGCACTTATGTTCATAATTTGAATTTTGATTTAAGGGTACGTTAACTCCTCCTTCACATCTTACTTAAAAATTTAAATCATCGTTTTCTCACAATGTTAGTAAATATTATAATATGATACCGATATCCTAAAAAAGTTGTATTGTTTTAGTTTTTAAGAAAACCCTTTATAAGATGTTGTTTGATGGGTACATTATAATTTTCTAATATTTGCTCTATGTTTTAATTGAATTTAGTGTACTTGCAACTGGTTTTGTTATGGCTGGTATAGATGTTTTAATTAGTGTATCATTTTTAATATAACTGAGGTTCTGGCTTTGTTTGTTTTTGAGCAATATACAATAATATTGTGTGTTAAATGGAAGAACATCGAGTAGTTTTACTACTACCTCAATTTTGCCCACTAGTAGTTAATTTATTTATTTCTATTTCGTTTGAGTTTGTTACGTAATTCTTGGGCCCGTGCGTAACACAAAGAAATCACGGAATGACCGGGCTCAATCGGAGATTAGGGGGGGTTGTAGGAAGCAACCTGACATATAATGTATACGGCGATAAGGAGTTAGTGACAGTACCTGCAATGAAAATAGTTAAGCAAACCTGAAAGAAAAAAAAATAGTTAAGTAAACCTGAAAAAAAGAATGTAAAAGAATGTAAGAAAAAATAAAAACTGTTTGGATAATCTCTATAATATAGTAACGATAAAAGCAATATAAAATTTTTTAGTACAAAGTGAGGTAAGATTGGGGAGTAGCAGAAACGTTTCCTCACACACCAATTTAACATAAATCAGATAAAATGTTTACAAAAGACAAATAGATAAGACACAATTGGTATGAGTAATTCAGCAGTATTAGTCTTTCTTTTTTTTTTTTTAATTAATAGCATGCAAGTCTTTTGTAAAAGGTGGCAGAACGACAAAGATATGGTAAGCAACGGATAGATATTTAAAATAAAAAGAAGTAGGAAATAGTTCACTTACAGAAAGTCCTGCAGAACGAAGTACTTCACCCTTGATTGTGATGGGGTTGATAGAATTTAGTACACTTTACACTAACGAAGCACTTTACCACACTTCACTGGTGTTAGCCCCAGACATTATCATACTGAATGGAACCATGTGGCATTGATAACTTTCTTGTTAATTCTATTTTCTGAGAAAACAATTTCGAAAATATTTTGCAACACAAATCGCAAAAATTGTAATAAAAATTTAGAATTCAGAGTCACGGACCCTCAAGGCACGCGGCAATGCAGGTCATCTGACAAGTTCTTGCATTAAGCTACTGTTAACACGGGGTGTTTTATCTGCTACAACTGTATCATCATTTTCAGAAACAAGACCCAAGCTTAAAACTGTATTTAAACACTCTAAAGTATGCACCAAAAAACCCACAATTAAAAAGTACATGTAAACACTCCGTAAGTTCGTCAATTGTTCCGTAAGAACACGTGCCGTCGAGTTTAACAAATTATACCACTTTATTTCCACAAGAGAACCAACCAAAAAAACATCATCATTAAAACACGCGTATCAATAAAGTCAATGTTTCGTAAAAACAATTCGAAAATTTATACCCACTATTCTCAACGCAAAAAAAAACGGGCAATTTATATATAGGAACCAAAAACAAACTGCTTGTTATCACAACCGCTTATCGACGCTTCTGTTTCATAAACTCGTATATCCACATAAGGAACAGCATTTATAAATTTATATGAAAGCAGCACTCATATCTACTCATTAATTACAGCCGTTAGACAAGAACAATCCAATTTACAATTCATTAATTTTAGCAACAACGAACAACTACGAAAACTACGCTAATCTGTCTATATATAAAATAGTTGTTAACATAACACCTGCGCCTCTTATCTCCACTTCGATAATTGCATAAGTAACGAAATTTATAAGGCGAATAATTATTTATTTATGTAAATTAACCTTTATGCAACCAGCTATTCAAAACGATGTATTTTTAGTACGCTATACAGAAGGGAGCGTAACAAGTTATATATTATAATAATAAAGAATTTTGCAATTATTATTATTATTATTATTTATTTATAAACTCAATACAAAATATAACATTACAAAATACATTGGTATTGGTATCTATAGCTATAAGGAAATAATCCTATTTATCTTATAGCCAGGTTTGTACGAACAATCCTATTTATTATTATTATTATTATTATTATTATTATTATTATTATTATTATTATTCTGATTAATTTTGGAAGAAAGTTTACTACAGGGCAACGTGAACATCACGGTTCCACACCTCTGCGCTTTAATTTATCAAATACTTATCATAGTCTATTACAAATATTAAAGTGATCAGTCGGCAAATTTTATTTTGGTATCCTCTCCCAATATATTTCTTTCGTTATGTCCTTTGTCTAACATATTATTAAAAACTTCATCTTGTTTTCAATTATATCATGACCTCGCATTTACGCATTGGGATCCTTTAAATTATTCTGCCTTCCTTTGTAAATATTTGGACGAGAATTATCCATCTCGTTAGGCCTGATAATCAAATCAAAATGGACGTTTTTCCTTCTTTTATAAAATAATCATCTCATTGCTGGCTATGCACATGCGCGTAACGTTGTCTATACCTTTGACACGAAAATAATTAAACTGTAGGTTATGCTTGACTTTCAATCTCAGGTTAAATGTTCTAATTAATCGACTATATTATTAACGGAATCAACAAAATGATTTGGGATTATTAACAATAACGTAACTCGTTACGAATACGTCACAACTAAATCAAATTATCGAAATTAGAGGGATACAACAGTAGTGAATTTTAGATACGCTTCCAAGTTCTCGAAATCAAGCAGCGCAAGATGAAAATAAGGCATGCTTTTAAACTGAGTAAGGTGTTAATATTTTCTTCAAAGACATTCTGACCTAATTTGAATTGAAACAATGCAACACTTTATGAAATCCGACAAGTGGTAAATGGTGTTTATGGGTACTAAAGGTACTAAAGAATGCGCTTTTATTGTAAGGGCCTTTTGAATGTCGCGCTTTGAATAGTAGGTAGCTTTGAATACATAAACACTCAATATGAGCACACTGACGCAAGACAAAGAGCGCTGTAGGAGTTGCAAAGTCGGCTGCGCATTTTTAACGTTGAAGTTCCATGATTATCATTACTAATGGCGGTCTCCCTTTTGGTTGCTGTATATAAAGTGAAAAATATTGTAAAATGCAACATAAGGCTTCTACATTGTTTCTTATCAAATGCCACGCACAGTAACTCAACATAGCGGTTTAATTAGAAACTAAGTTTGATTATAAATAGAGCAAGACCTGAAACGTGTCTGATACATGTATTATTATCATCTGTTTTAACTTTCAGACGAAATTTTTAAAAGTTTACTTAAGTGACTTATTCAAAAATCAATTCAGTATGAATTTCATCGAAATACTTTTTGGATACTCGCCAATTCGTCTCACATCCTTAATTGATAGTTCGAAGCAGCAATCAGTTTTCTAAGTACTTATTAATAAACTGCAATGGGTTGTTGAACTGAATGCAGAAATCTTTCAAACAGTTGTCAGTTTTCAGTGTAATGCACTTTTTGAAACTTGCAAGCGTGGTATGAGTATTTTAACTATACATAGTTTTATATAGAGAAGTTTGAGAAATATTTGCAGGTCTATTTCTATAAAATGAACTGCAGGAATTAGAAAGGAAAGACTTAAGAATGCTGGAAGAATATATTGCTTTACACAGTAGCTTTCAGGCAAGTTGCAAAGGCACCCGAATACGTATTGTGTTTATAAAATGTAAGTAATATTTTTACATGGTTTTATTGAAAACTTCCAACTCTAGAGGTTTTTAACTAGAGGCTTTTCTTGATTGTGCAATTTTATTCATACTTCTTTGACAGATGTAAACGGAAACATAAATCAAGCGTACTGCACAGACACGTGCTGTGACAATTACAAGACCGTTCCTCATAGCAAAGGATGTAAAAAATATTTAAAAATAAACTCTACACGCTCCTGTCCGTTGTCATTTATTCAATAACATACTAGTGCTTTTTGATTTGTAGAGGTGCTTAGTGCACGCTTCAAAGTACTGTAACGTTCTACGTTGTGTGAGAGATGTTTAGCGCTGCTGCAAGTTGGATTGTCACACGTGGCTAGACGCATCTCTTTGTTAATGGAATGCGTCCGACAGTTACTGTAACACCGATTTTTACACTACTGCAGGATACGTAATAAAATAATAAAAACAGTTCTCAAAATGAAAATGCTCTGAGAAATTTTGTTCAGGTTTAAAAAAGAAAAATAATGTACTCGAGACAGTAGCGACGGCAATATATTAAGTTAAGAACTTGTAATTTGCAATACGAAATTAATTTTCGTCAAAAATAAGTGTATCAAACCATCGTTATAATTTAGTTATTGTCATTAATAACAATTTCATGGTCTATGGTAGGTTTCCATTGTCCGCTACCATGGCAATTACAAAGTGACCACTTTTAAACACTTTAGAAACATACTGCTAGATAAATTAGGACAACGAGTTCTATTACATTGGATCTTAAAAAACCAATGCCATATGATAATAGACCAAATAAATTTGTTAAGGTCAAAGGTGACAAAACTAATTAGTTTTCAATATCGTATTAATACATAATTATACTTTTAAATATTTCTTACATTACTGAAACTACAATGTATGTATTGAATAAGGTCATTCTCTATCCAAAGTAGTTTTCAATTCAGTTACAGACTTCTAAATAAAATCTATTATAATTCAAGTGCTTTAATCGATATTGCTCGACAAATGCGTGATTTAAAATATTCCTTAAAACTCATGTACTTGAATAAACAATGAGTAAAATGACTTCTACATGAAATTGGAAGTTTAATTAGTATATTAAAATTAAAATACTTTATATATACATATATATATAATGCTGTGATAAGGGGTTGTTTAGGGGTGTATTGAGTAGTAAGGGTCGAGTAGTAACTGTAAATAGGAATCAGAAAACTGTATTTAATTAGCAGAAAAATAAGTAATTCGTACATTATGTAAATAGTAAGCATTTAACACCCTGTATATAGACCGTAATTAACTTTAATCAATGCCAGCAAGCATACCTTTCTATAATAGAACGCGTATTCAGCAAAGAAATAATCGTATATGTAATTAAACTACGTTGAGAAGTGTTCAACAAGCTTATAAAACAAATACGCGGAAGATAAGAGAAAACCTAATAAATTCTCATGCAATTACACTTGTTATAAAGAAGGAACAATAAACGCTTTGATAAGAAAACGCACTTTCAAAGATCAGTTTAAATAAATACCAAAACAGCATTCGTGTTACACCATTTATTTTGTACAATTATCCAAAAGCTTTATCTACACAAAACAACAGACATAAGTTAAAAGTCTGGCCACGGTAACAAATAATAAGCCAATCAAAGATCGCAAATAACAGCATGATATGAAAATCCGAAATAGTTTCATCAGAAATCAGCCTGAAATATTAAAAATAAACGTGGTTGGTCGCAACAATCTGTAAGACTGCTTGGAAAACCAATCCAAATGTATTGGGAAAAAGCTATATAACACCCACCGGTGATAAGGCACGGTCAGTCTCCACTTGAAGGACGTCGAATCCACAACACTTTTAATCAGAAAGTTATGCGTCAGATAAATAAAATTTATATTATAGTGAAATAGTGCTGTGCAACAATTGCGTTAAGAATATATGAAGAGTTTTTGCCGCTTTTTTTTCAGAAAACGTGAGTAGAAATTGGGTAATTAATTTAAATTAAATATTCATTACGATATAGGGCTTCTAATCTGCGTCGAAAACAATTCGAATTCTAATTGTGGTTCTAATTCGAATTCACGAATATAAGAAATTCTAATTCTAATTCTGGGACAATTCTAATTCTAATTCTGCGTCTAAAACAATTATAATCCAAGATACTAAGTCTGGTGTTCAGAAATTCATAATACTAAAGTGGTATTTAAGGCGTATCCAGAGAAATATTGAATAAAGCACGAGGTGATTTTTGAAAACAAGCGGTAACAGTACTGAATTATTGGTTCAAACATAAGGAGTTCAAAGCAGGGCATTGGTTTCGATTGAAGATAACAAGGGGATGTTGATCCACAACACGAAACAAATCAGGTCAGACTTACCTAGTTTTAAGGAATTTTTTCAATTTAAATTTTAACACTGAATATATTAATTTTCTCACTAATTTGTAAGGAGTCAACAGGAACATTGCATACGTTGAAACTTACGTAAAAATCATAAAAAGGTCTCGAAAGTTCCAGATTTCTTTTGTAAAAGGGTGTTGTTTTTGGTGACTTTATATTAAATTAAAAGTATATAAATTTTGGGATAAATAATCCATATAATATTAATTGATTGACGGGTGTATTTAAAGAATTTCAAAAAATTGTGAATTGTGAATATTATTTCCTTTCATTATATGAATGTTGATTGACTTCCTTTTATCATATTGTCGGAGGCTTTCACGGCCGGAGTCATTATAATTATTTACGGTTACGGGTTGGGAATGTGTCATTTTGTAAATTAAGGTCGACGTTTCGCCCACTTTTGTAAGGGGCTTCATCAGGACAATAAAATAATAATAATTTTTTTTTTAATATAAAAAGATAAGAATGATAATATTAAATAGACAAGTTGAAGTGCCTCTTTACACTTTCATTTACACTGGTAATTTACGGTATTCAAAACTTCGGATTCCATTTATATTGCTTGTTTGATTTTTAATGAATTGATAAAGGGTTATTGATATATATTTCACGTATTGAGAAAGATTTTTATACAGAACGATTTTAATATTTGAATATTGAACTTGTTAGTATATGAGAATAACATAAAAGATTTAGATTAGCGTTTTCAGTTAGGATCGTTGTAATTTCATGCAGGATCACTCTATTTCAGATAGTTACCGTAACAATCTTTTAAACTGTTTGTGTTGTTCTGACGTTCTAATGCAACTATGTCAAATTGCAACTATTTAATCAAAATGTATTCGTTATCCACGGACATAAAATAACATAATTGTCGTTGCATAATTTTTTGTAACGGTCTAAAAAAGGAGCCTAAGGTTTATTCTTAGATCTCAATTTTTAGTGTTGTGACCGTTACATATCAGCATGATTTTAAAAATGTTTTCGCAATTATACTAATATATTTTAACATGTCGGCGTTACCTTAAATAGAAATCGGATGCAAGAGAGGAAATTTAATCTTAAGTAATATTGGTGCACACTGTATAATTCTGATTTCAGTAAGCATAACATTTTAATAAATTGTTAGTTCTATTAAAATTATAAGCTTAAAAACCACAAAAGTTTTATTTCTGTTAAATACATATTGGAACGGAGCTTAGGTTCATAAATTATTTTAAGCCGCAAAAGGATAAAAATAATATTTATTTCAGTAAATTTTAATAGCACAATCATGTCATTTTAAGAAAGCTTTAGAATTATGAAGTAAATCAGAGTGAAACTACTAATAGGCATGATATTGTCTGGTCCTTTTTAACACGCGAATCAAGCGTGAAATAATATGGTACTATCATACAAAACTTACGTGCTGCGGCTATTTTATTATTATAATAGCTTGAATAAATACATTGCGACCTTGTTACTTTGTATTGAATGATATAATTAATTATCTGAAACTTGATATTGGTGGATTTCACTTTTCTACAATATATGAATCTCCTTATAATACGGTCTGAGGTTTACTTTGTATTATAACTTTGTAATATTCATTCTATTTCATGTTACTAAAAGTAAAAATGTCTCATATTTGGGATAATTAAACGTAAAAACGGAAAATTAGCAGAATTAATTACTTGCGATCTGGGAATGAGAAAAGATCGAAATGTGGTCATACGAAGATGTAATTAGGCGGAAGTGACCACGTGGTTGGGGGTTCGTATGAGGTTAAGTTAAAGATAACGTTGAACGAAACCAGCTTCAAGTATGTAACTCGGCCTTCTCCATAGGGGGAAAATTTAGCCGGTGCCCGACCTTTTTTGCAATTCGCTTGCAGTCTTGGCAAAGAATATTTTTTTCGTTTGCCGGATTTTGAAAACTCGCGTGTGCTGTAATAAAATGGCTACCTCCGCGGATAGCTTAAACAAGTGGGTTGTGCGTGTTAATGGAGCTGTGTTTGTTGGAAAGCAAGCAGGGAATGGAAATACTTCTGGTTTCTGAAAATTCTCAAAAATGAAGATATATTTGGAACTTACACAGTAAGTAAATATGAGCTTTTATGTTAGTACTTTATAATTATACACATGCGACTCTTTAAATGTAAACGGATTTGTATTTATGTGGTATGAAATTAATAAATGTTTGTATATAAGTTTTATTGGTAAAATTTAGTAGTAGTTAAACCAGGAAACCTTAGTATTTGCGATGGACACTGAAATCGTTAATGGAGAACTTGGTATTGAACTATTTTATGTGTTGGTTATTAAAGATATTTCCAGAAATTGGAATTCATAGTGTCATATAATTTAATATGAAAAACTGAAAATTTGGAGTCATAGTATTATTGATAGATTTACTGTAATAATCTTTCTAGGATTTTTGTTAATAATACTCGACCAAAGTAAGGCTAAAGAATGTATGTTTTTTTGGAAAGTATATTTGCATTTTTATTGAAATTATTTAACGTCGATAGTGATTAAAAGATAAGGTTTTTTCAGGTAGGTATATTTATATTTTATTGAAATTATTTAATGCCATTAGAGCTTAAGTAGAGGTTGAATTTCATTTGCATTAATTTAAGAATTGGTATAAAAGGATAACCAGTCACCTCATTGATGGAGTTGTATTTGGAAGACGCATTTATTTTGAACACTTTTTAATTTTGACAAATATTAATAAGTGGTGTTATGGTATTTTAGAGAAAGGTAGCGTCAAAGGTGATAGAATTTAGGAAACCGAAGCAGAGGAGACCTATGCGAAATAACAGTTTTCCATGTAGGAATAATATCGATGGTTTGCTGTGACAGACGGTTTGATGCGTCTCAATTATGACAGTACAAAAAATTTTCAGGCTAAGTGATTAGTGTATCGTAGATGCATTGTACTTCAACCATTTTAATTTATATTTTGTCATGTTTATTTCAAATTCTAATATTAATTTTATAATTTCCTCCATAAAAACCTACTCCCGCACCACTATAGTTGGCCGAAGCACCGTTCAATTGTTACGTGATTCTCGCACCTTCAGGACAAACCAAAATTTATTAAAGTAACGCAAATTTTACCCGTAATAATATTTTGTTTAAACTGATTTTTAGAAAGCTTGCTGTGCCTTAAATCTATGAATTAGGACAATAACCTTGCAGGCATGTTTAAGGTGAGATTCTTTTAATATGTGTGTATTCTCTATAGTCTACGTATATCTGGATACTAGAAATATTATAAAACAAATATTTTGATGACATGAGTTTATGATATTAACTTATACTTGCTATATAATGGAGTCATACAGCTATAAATAACATAAGTCTGTCCAACCACCTTAATTACTTGTAATATACTTCCTGTTAATTCACTTCGGTCATTGATGTTCTAACAGATGTTAAAATCCGAAAAAGATTTTATGACATGAAAATCCGAATATCGTGTGAAAGTATTACTACGTAGAAACGGCCTTTTCAAATTGACGTCTAAAATTGAATATAAATATGAACGCAAAATCGGTCGTTTTGGCGTCATCCCCATCTTACCAAAATGGAATCACATCTGTGTACTAAATATGAATGTATTGAATATGTTTTTACGATACGTGGTAGGTTACATATTTATGAGACCGACCAACCTGAGAATATGAATCCATTCTCCATTAAATAAGGGCAAATACACTACACCACTGAAATCTTCCTAATCTAAATACAAAATTGGCTGCAATTACACTTCCAGGATTTAATATATAATGAACTACTTGTATTTACTTATTACAGAATTTTTTAAATTTTAATTAGAAGTATGTTGTGCGTGTAAGGTTAGATAATATTCAATAGGCCACAATTTTATGATATGTACTAGCACATGTTGAAAGAATTTTGTGTTACGAAATCTGATCAGGACCCTTAAAAGTCAATATCTAGTAATTATTTAGGTAACGAAAATACAGCCAGTGCACCGAAAAGCATTCGGTACTCCTAGGAAGAAATCTTTAGCGTTAATTGCTCCTTGTTTATTAGTTAGTCACCATTTTGTTCCATTTTATATTACATAACAAGGCTATGCTTAAAATTAGGTTAACTTGCCCCGAACCAACATGATTGAAAAGGATGCGATATTTCATGATAATGGAGTTTCTGTTTGCTTAACAATTTACCACCAACAGCACTAAAACAAAGAAGCATATTATGATTGACGTCTCCTGATGATTTTTTTGTCATGCGCCTAAAACTTCGAGATCGTACATGTTTTGGTATCCTGCATTTTGTAAGACCATTATGCATTTCTTAAGTACTTATTAAATTGCAATATTTTACTTTATTTTGCAAATATGAAGACTTTAAATCTTAAAGGTTTGTGAAATTGGTTTGTTTTGCTCGATAAGGAAATCGTCCGTGTAAAAAACTAATCAGTTAACCACAAATCAAAGTTTATATCAATTCCAGATTTCCAGCCGGTGCCGCACACATTCGCTTTCACATTTATAGTCAAGACTTGGTTTTCAATAAATCAATACAAGCGGACCAATCCGTACATAACTCTTTCTGCCAAATTACATCCGTCCTTCGTTGTTTCAGGCGAGATAAATTTTTCTAGTTTGAAAGCTGTATCCTTCCGCAGCATTTTCTTTGTTGATTCTTAGGGATTTTACCTTTCCTCATGTTTCCGTTTGTTACACGTAAAAGCCAGTAATTCAATTAAAGGAACGCATTTATATAAAATACTTTCAGTAATCGGCAATTTAATTCAACTGCTTCACCTGAATTGAAGTATCTCGTAAACCTGAGTTAACTTGTGATTAACAGGAAACTACATGCATTCATCTAAATAATTTTAACCTCTGGGTTTCGTCCCTTATTCGTAGGGATGTAATTAAATACATGCAAGCAAGTTTAATTATAGCAGGAAAGATCGATCCGCATTGTCTTCTATTCGCACACGCAGAATACCTTTATCAAAGAACGCATCTTGAGATCTTGGTAATTAGGTCCCTTGAAACATGCGGCTTATTTATATTTATTACTCAGTTCATGCAAGTCGTGCTTGGTGTTATTAATTGCGGAAATCAGGTAGCACTCGCATGAAGTTTATATGGAAATTAAATTAGTTCTAAATTAGAAATAAATAGGAACTGGATAATATTTCTCATTGGCGGCTTTATTCAAAAATATAATTGGCGTTCATTTTTCTGAACCTTGTTACATGCTGAATTTACGTTACTTTTTTGAATTAATTTTACTCTACAGGGGGCGGAGTGCCGTAACAATAAATTAGTGCCGGCTAGCTTTCAATGGCGGCGGGGTGGATTTTTTGAAAGCTAATATACTACTTTTAGGGGTAAATACTGACACTTCTACTGAATACTTTTACGTTTACCTTGAAAGGTATTCAAACTCTCTTGTTCCTATTTTGCTTGTGAGCGCCATCCAACCTGAAAAAAATCAACACAATAAAGCCTATCCGGAAGGTAAGTATTTCGGGTAACGATATAGCGGTTATCACTGCTGTTGGTGGTTGATGGAGCTTTACGTACACCCCCATCACCTTTTTCTACTATTTTATTATGAAAAAAAAATACTCAACGTTATGTATACCTATCCTATGTTGTAACATGATCAAAACAGCGAGTAGCAACGAAGAAAAAACTATGATCAACCCTTAATTGACCAAATATGCGTGTACATAAAAAACTTAATATTATTTCTGATGAAGACCAATATAATTTTTACACATAAATTATGCCATTTCGAGTGAACCTGCACCTTGAAGAAGTTCTAGATCACTAGAACAGGTGGAATGACTTCCGCGTTTCAGTGATCTAAAGAACCAAACTACAGGTTTAACCAAATTAGTAGGGTCTTTAGTGAGGAACCAGACTAAGACAGGTCACCGAAAGAGGGCAGCGGCTCTTTCGGTACTTAGATTGACTGAGACCATAGGGGTCGGTATGGCATTCTAAGACACACTACCGCGATGTAGAAGGCAACGGAAATCACCACATTACTTCCCAAATACACAGTGTACCTAAATTGTATTTAAAATGATGGTAAAAGATTCGAGGTAAAATAGTCCCCCGTTCGGATGTCTGGTAGAGGCGCACATCGAAGGATGTGATCGGAAAATTTAGAAAAGAATCGTGAACATTCTGTGAGTCTGAGCGTGGAGTGTCACAAGTATCAAGCAAGTAGGTAAGCTAGAGAACTTAAAAATTGAAATGGATAAGTTAGCACTAGACGTAGTAGTAATTAGCGAAGTTCGTAGGTCAGAGGCGGGGGACTTTTGGAGTGGATACTTTAGGGTAATTCATACAGGATCAGATGAAGGAAAATTCGGGCGTGGAGATAGTTATGCGAAAAAAGATAGGGCACTGTGTAGAAAACTACTTGCAAAAGAACGTATTCATGGTTAAATTAGAATCTAAACCGGTAAATACAGTAATAATACGTATATATCACCACCTCCAGCCACAGTGAGAAAGAGGTAGAAGCAATCTAGAAATATATTGAGGACATACTAAGATACGTAAAAGTACATGAAAATTTAATAATTACGGGGGATTTTAATGCAGTGGTAGGTGAGAGTAGGGAAGGAACGGTTGTAGGTCTATTTGGTTTAGGCACGAGAACGACAGGGGAAATAGGCTGGTAGAATTTTGCAACAAAGACAATTTAACCATCACAAGCACATTATTTCTACATCATGCTAGAGGACGATACACGTGGAAGATGCCAGGGGCTATAGTAAGGTATCAATTACATTACAATTACATTCTAATTAGACAAGTTTAGGAATCAAGTAAAAGACTGTTAGAAGTTATCCAGAAGCAGATATAGACACTGACCTCAACATCATAAAAAATTTGAAAAAAAGAATGGAAAAAGGCACATTAATTTCGAGAAATTAAAAGATAAAGATATCCACAAAAGATTTGAAAAAAAAAGTAAATTGAATTGCTGAAATGTCTGATACTGAGAAGTAGAAACAGAATGGAATACCATTAAATTCAGTTTAGACTTGGTGACCAGAGATATTCTGGGGTATACACAGTAAGAAAATAATAAACCATGGATAACAAAAGATGTCCTGGATTTAATAGAAGAAAGACGAAAATACAAAAATAGATCAGATGAAACAAGAAATCAGAGATACAAAGCCATATAATGAGAAATTATTCGCAAATGCAGCAAAGCTAAAGAGCAATGGATTGATGAAAAGTGCAAAAAGGTACAAACTATGATGGAAATACGAAAGACAGACGAAGCATACAAACTAATTAGAAAGAACTTTAGGGATATAAAACCGTATAGCAAAAATATAAGGGACCAGGAGGAAACGTCATTATAGAAAATGTAGAGAAAGTGGTTACATGGCAGTGATATATAGGGAATTTATATGCAGGAGAAGAACTATCAGCATTAGAACAGGAATCAGACATTGAAAATTATGATTTGAAATATCCTATACTGCGAGATGAGTTTGAATTAGCATTAAAGGGCATGAAGAATGGTAAGGCGCCGGGTACGAATAAGGTGCAAGCAGAAACTTTAAAAGTCGCTGGATAAGCAGTAATAGAACGTCTCTTCCAACTTGTAAGTTACATGTATGAGACAGGCAATATACCCAAAAATTTAAACGTAACTTAAAAAAGAGAGGCGCGGATAGATGTGAAAATTTTCGAACAATAAGTCTGACAGCACACGTGTCGAAAATATTAACTAGAATTTACTAAGACGAAAGGAAAAACGAGCTGAAGAAATACTAGGAGAAGATCAATTTGAGTTTAGGCGAAACAGGGGAACACGTGAAGCTATTTTAGCTCTGAGGGTGATAATGGAGAAAACGATTGAAAGGAGGAAAACGTGCATATACGGTTTGTAGATCTGAAAAATGGTAAAAAAGTTCGAAATACTTAAAAAGATTGGAATGTGTTTTAGGGATAGATGGGTAGTACATAGCTTATACAAAGAGCAAACAGCTGTAATAGAATTAGAGCAGGAAATTAGAGAAGTAAATATTAGAAATGGGGTGAGACAGGTAGGTGCCATATTCCCGTTAATTTTTAACTTGCACATAGAAGAGGCAATAAATACTGTCAAACGCAGGAAGACATTTGGAATTACTATGCAAGGACAAAAGATTGATATGCTTAGATTTACAGATGATATAGCGGTATTAGCGTCTAGCAAGGAAGCTGCTCTTAATGAAATGGAAACAGTTCTACTAGAGAGACGTGGTATGAAAATTAACAAAAATATAACTAAAGTTCGAGTATGCAAAGGAGGGGTAAATAAACCAAAAACAAGAATACCAATAGGTAACGAGAACTTTCAAGAGGTTAAGGATTTCTGCTGCCTAGGAAACCAAATAAGGCAATATGGGAAAAGTACAAAAGATATAAAACAAAGATTAGCACAAGGTCGTGCTACATGTAACAAGAAAAAGCATCTACCGTGTCAAAGACAACAATCATGGAAGCAAGGAAAAATTTGCTTAAAGCATATGTGTGGAGCACAGCACTGTACGGATGTTAAGTCTACACAGTAGAAGATGCGGACAAGAAATTTGGTGTTACAGACGTATGATGAAGATATCGTGGACAGTCAAAGTTAAGAACAAATACAGAACAGTAAACATGGTAGGGGAAGAAAGAAGTATGTGGAAAACAGTTAAAAGTAGGAGAGATAGGTTGATAGGTCACATATTAAGACATGAGGGAATAGTGCGGAATATATTAGAAGCAGAGATAGGAAAAAAGAGAAGGAGAGGTAGACGTAGGTTAGACTATTGCACACAGATAGTGAAAGATGTAGAAAGTGGAAATTTCAGGGAAATGTGTAATTTAGCTTAGAATAGAAATCAGTCCCAAGATGGAAAAACTAATGACGAAAAAAATAAATGTACTTAAACATGATGATTATTATAAACAACTACAGGTATTGGTTTTGCAATATTCTCAACTAATGTTAATTGTACGAAAGTATTTACTGGAAAACTATTAATTCGGCTCAGTGTTGGGGGATCATTGGCAGTCACAAGCTGTTTAACCCTCTTCACATTTTTCTGAATAGTGGTGAAATATGGCATATAATTAGAAAACAATAGAAGGGGAACCGATATGTATATAGGTTGTTATGGAAATTTCAGGGAACTGTGTAGGTTAGCTTAAAACATATATAAGTGGAGGTATGCGTCCAACCAGTTTCAAGACGTAAAATCTAATGACAAAAAATAAGTGCACTTAAATCTGATGATTATTATAAACAACTACAGGTGTTGGTTGTGAAATATTTTCAACTAATGTTGATTGGGCGACATGATATATTGGAAAATCATTAATTCGACAAATGTTCAAGTGCTGGGGAACTTGGCAGCCACAGGCTGCTTACCCCCTTCACATACCACTGAATATCGGGGAAATAGGATATGTAACTGTAAAACAATAGAAGGTGATCGATCTGCATCTAAGAAGAGAGAACAGCGGATATGTTCAAAGACAACAAACATAGAGACAAGAAGAAAATTGTTCAAAGCATATGTGTGGAGTACAGCACAGTACATCTATGAAATAGCGGCAGTAGGAAAAGCAGACAGAAAGAGATAGAAGCCTTCTGGAATGTTGTGCTTCAGATGTATAAGGATGATAGCATGGACAAACAAGGTTAATAACAAATAGATTATAGAAATAGTAGAGGAATAAAGATATCTATGGAAAACAAAAATGGAGAAATAGAAGGGCAGGATTCGTTCTAAGGCATTTTTAGGGTATAGTACGGGATATATTACAACCAGAGATAGGAAATAAGAAGTAGAGGTAGACCGAGATCAGACTTTTACATGCAGATAGTGATATATGCAGACTGTGCAAATTTCAAGGAATGTGTAGGTTAGTTCAGAATAGGAAACAATGAGGGTACGCGTGTAACCAGTTCCAGGACTGAAGACCTAATGATGATATAAATTATGCGGTTACAAATGTGAGTTTGTCTTTATGAAAAGCCGCCATACACTTTAAATCAGCGTGTATCAATGTTAGTCTTTCTTACTAATGATAAGCTCTATACATTATTATCATTACCATTAAACACAATTATTCAATATAAGATAGCATGTGATGTAAGATGTATAACAAGAACTCAATCGACTTACACTTTTTTGTTCTCCGAGCTCCATCGACTTCTAGTGCAAGACTCAAAGCTGGTAAGAATCTAACTTAATAGTTGCACAAAAACATCAACCACGGGTATCTTCCGCGTTAACCACAAGTATATGAAATTCACGTGTTCGTACTTGCGTTCGGAAAACTCACTATCACTAGCAGTTCCGTCACGCTAACTACCTGGTTCTCAACCTCGTTCCGCATCTCGATCATGTTACGCATATCAATTTGCAACTTTTAATATTTGTCGGCTTTTATAAGTTATTCATCCCAGGGTCATTGCATACTATTTTTCGTTCTCACAGATTGTGCGTCTAAACTATTCTCGTTATGAGGTTGATGTCGTTCTGTCCGTGTGAGCGCACATTTTGTTCCCACACTTTTACATTTAATACCGAAAGCTGCGTCATTCGTTATAAATTGTATGGCTGTTTTTATAAGTTTGTAGCTTACTTGAGACGTATCTCCCATAGTTGATGAAGACTTGTATGAAGTTCTACAAATAGCTATAACATGCCGGTTATTTCTCGAGTATCTATCTGTAATTTTTCTGTAACAAGGAATATTAAGTTTGGTTATTTATTAGTGTTTGTATTTAATGTACTGTGCTATACTATTTATCCTTTCATCCTAATTTAATATCATATTCACACAACAACTTTATTAAATGTAAACTACCAAAGTTTCTAAATTTTACAGACCGCTTTCGCTGTAAAAGCTCAACTGAAATTAATAAACTGCCAAATGATTGCTTAAGTAGCGCACCAGCATTACAACCTCTTTGATTTATTTCTAGTTTTTGGAAGAATATACTTAAATTGTAGCTTAATAACAAAATTTCTTTTATACATAATTTTACTCTTTTGACATTTATTGTAGAATGTGACACCAGTTATATTTATTTTGGTGCTGTTTTATACAAGATGATTGATGGCAAAGAAGAAGTAATTTCTTATGCGACTAAATCTCTTAAGTCTTACAGAACGTAGCTACTCAGTTATGGAGAATTATTGTCTTGCCATCATATTTGCGATAGAAATATTTCGTCTTTGTGTCGAAGGAATCCGTTTCGCTGTGGGAACTGGCCATTTTTCTTTGCCCTGGCTTAATAATATTCGAATCCCGCAAAAAGTAGGCAAGATGGGTTGTCCACTTGAGGCATAATCGACAAAACAAGTTCAACGGTGTTCCCGATTGCTTAAGCCGCGCAACTGTAGATGAAAACCCCGTAGTATATCTAGTGGAAGTTAATCTTGATCAGTTGTACCTGTGGTACATTGCGGTACGTGAAAAGATTGTGTAGCCTCTAGATTCTTACTGTCAGTGGAAAGTTCGAGATAATTTTGGATATAAGTTTGTTCTTTCAAATTTGCCGTTCTCGTAAAACGAGTTGGAACGGAAGCGATAGTCCCTAAGTCACAACGAGAAGAAGTTATCCGTTCGGGGTATTTTGGATTTTCAAAAAGCATTGCTTGCATGCAAGAAAATTATTATTGGCCCAAGATGGCAGTTGATGTAATGAAATTTTGTCGCTGTTGTTTAGTTTGTGGAGCCCAAAAGTGTTCGCATAGGGATCCGCTTGGGCTGATGGGAAAAAAGAAAGTTGTGATATTCCCGTTTCAAACATTACTCTTGATTTGATGGGTCTATTCTCTCGCTAGAAAGCAGGACATAAATGGCTACTAGTTGTTGTGGTTGGCTTTCTAAGTATACGCTGTTGCATCCTCTACGTAACGCTAAGGCGCATACTATAGAACGATTTTTAAAGAAAAAGTATTTTTTAGTGTACGGTGTATCACAATTCATTATTTGTGGTAATGGACCACAGCTATTGGTAACTCTATCATCACACGCAGAGCACTGAACGAAATGAGAATTTGAATTTGACTATATCAGAGTACACGTGCTGGAAATAGAACAACCCAAAGAATCTAGAGAAATTCCAACTAAGTTTTGTTGTAATAAAATTTGGATAATCTTTGTTCAAAATTGAAAATCGACAACGCATTTCATTGGTTAAAGACCTGATAAACGTGTTTCAACACAGGAAGGATAGCAACCAGAACTGTATAAATATAATTTCGAATTCTGTAGAAGATCATCCTAGTGCTCACCATAGCCTGCGGCTCCTCTCTTCTGCAGTGCTGTCCATAGCCTGCAGAACCCACCTAAGCAGCGCTCGCCATTGCCTGCTAAATCCAAACGCAGTGTTCATCATAGCCTGCTTCCTGTCCAACGTTACCCTATCCGCCGCCGTACCTGGGGGCCGTCATCATAATTTATCAATCCATAATTAACAAACACGTATGAACGTTAAACTCCGTTCCATACTTTACTGACCAGTCGTTATTGTGATTGCATCTGTCAAGCTCTACCACAGGGACGACATCCCCGTAGAGGCATCACCCCACGAAACCTGCCGAAGAGCTCAGAAGACAACCGAAGACATTCTGAACCCTCTTTTTTTGTGTATATATTGTAAATTAGTAGTTGTTGAGTGCATATAATTTCATTTCATAATTTCTTTTAACGTAACATTGACCCACCACTAAAAGCACGAAGCCTACCGAAGAAATCCGAAGACCACTGAAGATGTCTGGACCTCGTTAACCTGTATATATCTCCTAAGCATCATTGTTCAAGTTCACGCTGGGCCTCATAAGCAACTTCCGAAGCTTTCCGAAGAAAGCCGAAGACTTCCGAAGACTTATATACCCCGTTAAATTGTGCATTCGAACATTTAATTAGTGTTTAAGTTGAATTCTGTCTCCACAGCAACCATGAAGCCATCCGAAGACTTCCGAACTGCTAAATCAATCAGTTGCACTTTTTATTTAATGTAATTTTGGAACTTATAATTATTTTACTTATGTTTATTAAACAATTCATCATGCCCGAGACGAGGAGTCAAACCACGTCTAACCTCCAGCTGGACACCAACCAGACGCCTCCAACCCAAGAGGTCACTCAATCAACAATTCTGGGACTGCAACAACCCAGTGGCGCTCAACAAACACAACCAATCGACAAAATGGTCACGATCAAAACGCTCGTGGAAGACCTGTACCACGTCACCACAGCCACCTCCGAAACATAAAAACCTACATTATCTGACACCCTTCTGGAGGATCCCACAGAATTCCTCCAGCAGATGGAAGCGATGAATGCGGATGTACCGACAACAACCGCACAATTCCGAGGCCAAGCAGCCACATGGTGGGAAGCATACGCCATATTCCAACCCACCTATATCGAGTTCTGAAGGTTATTTCTGAGCCAAGATAACCTCCGAGTACTATGGGCTGAAGCAGACGGCATCTCAAACAGTAGCCGCCTTCCTGGGCACTAAGGTACGACAAGCCCGCCGCCTAAAACTAGACACCAACCGAGATATGCAGCTGTTTACGGACCTCCTCCTGCCGAAGACTTCCGAAGTGCTAAATCATTCAATTGCACTTTTTATTTAATGTAATTTTGGAACTTATAATTATTTTACTTATGTTTATTAAACAATTCATCAAAGCCAAGCCTACTTGCTTTTAAGACGCCGCCCCCGTGAACGATAACACTATCGGCTCGTATTTTAAAGAATTTGTGTGATAGCTTTGAAATTCAAAGGATTTGGCATACCTCGGTTTATTTCTCTCAGTGTAAGTTTGTTGAAAGAATGAATAGAACCATAGGAACAGTAATTCGTTCATATGTTGAAGAACATGAAACGTGGGATATCGAGTTGTCTCAGATTGAATACGCTATTAAAAGGCATTATGAAACTAGTTACGCTTATTGCAAATGTATTGTGATTATAAAAGAAACGTTAAGAATTCATTATAAGTTTAAACTGTATAATACTTCATTTTATTGCTAAAGGTTAAAAAATGAATGGTGTACTTGAGAATTAGAGAAAGACATAGTACAATCGAAATTTCTTTAAATTCAGTTAATGTTTGTGAAAGATTTCAAGTATAAAAACCATAAGAGCTCCTCACAAGAAAGTAAGTTTATTTAATTGGTTTCAATATGTACTATTAATTGGATATTGCTTTATCTATTTTATTGAGCACCAACATTGGCCCCAGTTATTGATTTTTCTTGAATATATTTTTATGTTTCAGATTTAACTAGGCTACTTATTGCTGTTGTAGTTCGTCATTACCTAAATATTTCTACACCTTACCATTAGGTTTATCTTGTAAGTATTTTTTGATGTTTTGGCGTCCGCTTCCCCTCTTTTTGCTTTGGTAGTCTTAGCCCACGATCACTCTTATGCTCCTGCGCGACGTAAAAATCAAGTTAATCTGTAAGTACAATCAGCGATTCTGTTACTTTCAAAGCCGCTCTTCCACCTTGCCCAAGTTTAAGCTTATCTCAATTTTTAAGGGATCCGCTGAACCTCCACCAGGTATTCTACTCTACCTATATGCCACTCTTTAACCTTATAAGGTTAAATGTAACAAACTAGTTTCTATTCTGGCTTGGGATTTTAAAGTAGTGAATTACTTAAGCTATTTGTTGTATTACACTAAGCATCATGTAAAGATGAGGCGATTTTTGTTATGGTAAGAAGATGCATTTTGAAGGTGCGTATTGTATTTTTTAAAATAGGATTGTGTTTTTGGCGTTTATTGTTTTGTTAATGAAAAATACATTTTTTTAAAAGTACATTTTGTTTTGAAAATAATAGTGTAGCATATTCATTGTTTTTAATCAAACATCTATTCAATTGTACGTACGGAAGGTACAAGCAAACATTTTGCTCAAAAGTAAAATTTTCTAAAAATTAAAAAGGAACCTTTCCCTCTTTAATCACATATACGTAGACAGACTATGGCAACTTTTTCTAATTTTTCGTAGCTTAATGTAATGTTTTATTGAGGGAACCGCTTTCAGTTTCATTTGATATCGATTTAGCTTTTATCACCAATTGTAATTACATTCAGTTTATGTTGTGGTATATAATGTAACACATTAAAAATGCTTTTAAAGCTGCTGTGTTTCAAAATTTTTATATGCTAATTCTATATAAATAAAACGTTCTTGACTTTATTTTCGCCAGCGGATATCCATCTACCCTTAGAATTTCTTTGCGTAACCGAATTCGCTGTTTTGAATAGTAGTATTGTTATTTATGGAAAGAGTATAGAGATCAAATTCAGGATCATTTTATATTTCTACTGCATTGTATCAGCAAACTGTATTAGCAAGAACAAATAAAGCTCCTTTCCTAAGTTTCCGTTTCGTTTTGTACATTTAATACACGTCTACATTTTTATGAGTTTAATTATTGTGTCGTGGGCAAACTAAGAATCGATCAGGCTAAATGAGATTTAAGCAATAAATCAACAGTAGTTAGACGTTGACTAAAAATTTGATTGATTCTTTGTATGTACAATATTCAAATAATTACACCAACTGTTCATGCCTAAAGTTATATTCAGTTGTAAAGCTATTCACATATTCTGTTGATCTGAATAAAAGTATGGCTACATTCAAAACCGCTTCGTTGCGTTTGATGAAAGGGTTTATTTCCTCGGTCTGGAAATATTTTAGTGTTTTGGTTATCGATGTACGTGAAAACCCAACCAGGAAAACCTTTGTGCTTGATGAAATATCGCTCACGTCAACATGACGTAAAACTGTAGCCTCGATATGATTATGTAGATATAAACTAAACGATACTACCTATCCAAAATTTCTGTGAATAGCTTTCCAGTTTGTGCTATTGAAATGCGTTTTATGTGCTAGAGTGCATAGAGAGAATGGACGGAGTTGATTAAGCAATCTCAAGTTATTATATGGAATGCATCATAGCGTATGGGCGTATAAATTAAAATTTTGTTAGAAACGAAAAGTTAACGCTTTATAATGTTGTTTATCGTTTTAGAAAATAATTTTTAGTGTGTAATTACGTGTAGTTATTGTAATTGTTTTGCCCAAAGAAGATAAAATGATCTAATTGAAGCTTATGCCAGACAGAGAACTCGGATAGTTGATTTGAAACATATGTTACAGGCAAAAGAGCGGTCCAGAAAGAAAAGGACTAGAGTTAGTCAAGAACGTCTCGTCCGAACTACTGCGACGGAATTGGAAACGGAATGAAAGAGAAGACCGCGCTAATACAGTCGAAGATTGGGAATCTATCAAAACGAGATTGATGAACCTATAACCCGAAATAAAGTATAGAAATACAAAAAAAAAACAATAATTAACATATAAGTAACATACAAATAAAAAAATATTGTATGTATCCACATACATATATCTACAATTGCTCTACCTAATCTATTTACTAACACTCCAACAGCTGGCGAGTTTGCCTCACAGAAATCTGTTTAACATAAAAATGGGAAGAAAAGTATGTATAATAATACCATCACCAATCACCAAATATCTACACAACTATTATATCGGCGGGATACCGTTAACTCAATTGTCCATCCTTACAAATCAACAGTGTTCAAATCATACCCTCATATAATAATCCTAATAGTTACATAATACCAGTGGACCACCTTAACGCAAGCCAGCAAAACAATCGTTTTATAAAGATTGGTACTCTTTTAATATTTACCTCAAATATGTTGTTTAGAATCTAGGTGACTAAACCAACACACCAGGGTAGCGCATCAAATATGTTGAAACAAGATTTGGAATTTCCAGGCCAAGGACAAATGAGCATGGTTCAGGGGTTCATACGATAGCTGGAACCCACGCTTCGCACTTAAACTTGGGTTACGGATATACCCAAAATACGAAATTTTTATTAGAAAAACAATAAAAATATTAGTCACCAGTCACGCAGAAAAGTAAAGGAAGTTTTTCATTACACAAGAATTTTCATAGCTATCTGTTCGAAATTATGATACTTGTTATGTATTAAGAGCAGACTGTAAGGGTTGGTACACTTGATAATTGCGGGAAAAATAGGTAAAACAGAAATAAAAGAAAGTTATAGCGTATGTGGTACTCACCGGCAAAATACTGTGGTTAACTAACGAAGCTCGGGCTTGGCAGTATGCAGGAGAGTTCGGGTGATCGGCACGGGATCCTGTTCTTCCACACACTTACCTGTACACGTTTCAATAGAGAATGACATTATACACTGCACTTGCACACGCGCATAAAGTATTTGACCACGCTTTATAGGAAGGGAATGGAACAATAACAATAGGAATTTAATTCTAATTGCAATCGCAAACATCCCCCTACTGAAATCAAAGGATTTCTAAATTCAATAAAAATTTTTTTAAATTTTTTATTATAGGTAATTAAATCTGTGCATACATCGCATGCTCCACAAATTAAAAAAATATATTAAAAACTTAATAAAAATGATAATCATGGTGAATATGAGATAATTGCACTATTTCAACGAGTACTGGACATAATTTAACTACAGGCCGGGTGAATACACCGTTTGCAGTTTGAACAGAAACAACACGGACGATTTGTCTGAACCTGAGATAATTTCTTTGATTCTGCCCAATTTCCAATTTAGTGGCGGTTGATTTTAATCAATAATTACAACCAGATCGCCTATTTTTAAGTTGGGTGTATGAATATCCCACTTTGCACGTTGTTGAAAAGTGTGTAAGTACTCTGAGTTTCAACGTAGCCAAAAATGAGCTTGCATTTTTCGCAGTAACTGCCATCGATTAAGACGATTATTCGGAATATCTTTGACGTTATCAAACACGGCAACGGAAACTAACGATGAACCAATTAAAAAGTGTCCTGGCGTTAGAGCTACATACTCATCAGGGTGAGGAGATAATTCTCACAAGGGGCTCGAATTCGTTATCGCCTCTTGTTTAGAGAAAAGAGTATTCAATTCCTCAAAAGGCAGAGGTTGGTTCTTAGTTACCCGTTTCAAATAATATTTGGCGCTACGAATCCCCGCCTCCCAAAGACCTCTAAAGTGTGGGGTGGAAGGTGGATTAAAATGCCAAATTTGACTTTTACTTAGCACATTAGTGATGGCTTCCTTAATCTGTGATTTAGCTAAGTAAACAAAAACTTCGGATAAATATCTGTGTGCGTTTACAAAGTTTGTACCGCAGTCGCTATAAATGTTACTGCATAGACCTCTGCGAGATACAAATCTATCAAGAGCGGCTAAAAAGGCGTCTGTAGTAAAATCGTATACGACCTCTAAATGCACGGCTTTGGTGGTCATGCAAACAAATAATGCAAGATATGCTTTCTGCAATTTTGTATTACGCTGTTTGTTTTCGTTTATAACAAAGGGTCCTCCAAAACAACCCCTACGTTTAAAAAGGGTCGTGCTGGAGTCACGCGAGGGGAAGGTAAATTTGTCATATATGGATATACATGTTTACTTCTCAATCTAATGCAGACAGTGCATTTTGAAAAATTAGATCTGATGACATTTTTTATGCCTAGTACCCAGAATTTCTGGCTTATAATGGCTTGTAAGCTGCGAGGGCCTACGTGTAAATAAAATATGTGAAAATAATTTTTAATAAGTTACATAAATAACAATGTTTTTGGAATAACAAGGTATGCTTGGCATCCTGAGTCATGGTGGCATTTTGTAATCTACCCCCCACCCTGTGGAGACCTAGGGGGTCTATCCAAACACTATAAAATCACAATAAAAGCAAGCGGTGGAGTGAGGGTTTGCGTTTTGGTCAGTTACACAAAAACAATGCATACCACAGAGGAATACGACAAACTCTGTTTGTAGCAATGTTTGGTAATGTTGCAAATACGTTTTAACAAATTAAATTGTTCCTTTTTTTTTCTTTAGAAAGGAAAATTCCTATCGGAAGTTAGTCTTTGACGGATCAAATTAATAAAGTATTGAAAACTGAAGAGCTGAAAGATGCACTTTTGACAATGAGCACTGACGAACGTAATGATGGATTTGGCTTAGAAGTGGAAGATACCGAAATAGCAAACGATACTGACTCAGTGGATGATTCCACGTCCACAAAGACTATATGTGCTATTTGTGGAAACACCTGGTGCGCACAGATGCAGAACTTGTGGTGATAACATTCACGTGATTTGCACTCAGAGTCAGAGTTCTACTAATGATAAAGGTTATGAAGCGACGGTTCATTGTCTCTTCTGTGCACA
Source organism: Platerodrilus igneus (assembly GCA_036346225.1). Lineage (NCBI taxonomy): Eukaryota > Metazoa > Arthropoda > Insecta > Coleoptera > Lycidae > Platerodrilus > Platerodrilus igneus. Next base: position 2,500,701 of record JARFIW010000731.1, on the reverse strand, counting down.
GAAAAATGCAATAGCGACAAATACGGAGATTACTTATGAGGGGCTAAAACTTCAAGCAGCCGAGATGAAGCGGAAGTTGCAAAGAAAATTTCCGGAGATTCAAGTAGAAGAACAGCCAGAGTGCCGGTCCCTAGCTTAGAAAGAAGTAAAGCAGATGCCCGTAACATAATTGGAGTTATAGTGGAAAAAATGGAAAATTGTTTGCACAAAGTAGGCATTGAGCATGGGAAAATTTGTCCTCTGTATTCCAGAAACCATATTCAAAGTTGTGCGGAAAAATTTTTAGAAATCGATGATGTCTCAGACTAGAAATTATCGCTTAGAGGCATTAGTAATCGGCATTCTGGTTTTGGACGCCAAGAATTTGTTAAGTGTAATTGTACTAAAAAATGTATTACTAACTCTTGTAAATGTAAAGAGGGAACTTACTTTGTAATTCAAACTGACATCGCTCAACATCATGCGCTAATAAATAAAGAGTGGAAAAATACATTTCTAAAGACGAGTCTACACTGAAACAACTTGCAAGAACTTTTTGCCACTCTAACATTGCCACTAGGTACAGTTTTTCAGTATAGACGAATGTTTTTAGCTATTGCCGATTCTTTTTCGCCCTATGTTTCTGTTGCCAAATGTTTACCATGTGTTCGAATATTTTGTACGTGTTTTTAGCTTTAATAAAATTGTCAAATATTTTTTTCTTCTACAAGTTTCTTTTGTAAGTAGATTGTAATTAGTTGCGTTTCAGTCCTAAAAAGTTAATATTGCTAATTTTATACGCCTACATAAAGGTATTTTGGACTTCGTCAAACACACATATGGCAAACCTAAGATTTCCAGGTTACGTATCAGGCAAACTTCGTAATACGAAATAATTTCGGGCCTGGCCTGGAGGACTCCGGCAATGCGTGGTTTACTTAAGCAAGCTTACGGTTACCGACACAATGGGCTTTACCGCTAATATATACAAACAAAGAGATTATGAAACCAAAAATTTTCTGCACTAAAATGCCTTTGATCTAAATAACGACGTTGTATCTGCATGTTAAAGTATTGATTTTTGAGGTGTATTCGCTCTTCAAAAAATAATATTTTGCACCTTCCTGTTATAAATTAATCAAGTACATATTATCAGCAACGCCATGATTTTTGAAGATAAAAAATGTAATCACTTCAGGTAATAAAAAAGAAAACTTACTAAAGTGCTATAGAAGCCTCGTTGCGGTACTATCCATCCCTAAAAACGGTTCGTATTTTACTTTTAAGCTAAAACGCATGTAAATTGATCAATGTCTTACTTATTTATCACCTAGTCGTGATCGTGACAGTAATATAAAGCTTGGAGTTGAGAAGCATAACGATTTCCAGTTAAACATTTAATTCTCAAACAGAAGTTCATGCCCCTCTCTAGCTACAGTGAGGAAGAGGTAGAAGCGATCTACAAAGATATCGAACACATACTAAGATACGTAAAAGGACATGAAAATTTAATAATTGCGGGGGATTTTAACGCAGTGGTAGGTGAGGGTAGGGAAGCTGCGGTAGTAGGTTTATTTGGTTTAGGCGCCCGAAACGACAGAGGAAATAGGCTGGTAGAATTTTGCGAGAAAAACAATTTAACCATCACAAACATATTATTTCAAAATCATGCTAGAAGACGATACACGTGGAAGATGCCAGGAGATATAGGAAGATATCAAATAGATTACGTTCTTGTTAGACAACGGTTTAGGAGTCAAGTAAAGGACTGCAGAAGCTACCCAGAAGCAGATATAGACACTGACCACAACATCGTAATTATGAAGGCCTCTCTGAAATTTAAAAATTTGAGGAAAAGGAACCGAAGAAGGCACTTTGACTTTGAGAAACTAAAAGGAAAGATTTGAAAAAAAAGTCAAATGACTTGATGTAAGATATCGGGAAAATTTCTGTTACTAAGGAAGTAGAAACAGAATGAAATAACATTAAATTCAGAGACATGACGGCCAGAGATATTTTGGAGTATACACAAAAAGAAAATAAGAAAACATGGATAATAAAGGATATTCTGAATTTAATAGAAGAAAGACGAAAATACAAAAACAAACAGGAAGAAGTTGGAAAACGAGATATAAAGCCATAAAATGGGAAATTATTCGCAAATGCAGGAAAGCTAAAGAACAATGGATTGATGGAAAGTGGAAAGAGGTACAAACTAAGATGGAAAAAGGAAAGGCAGACGAAGCATACAAACTAATTAAAATGAATTTTAGAAATATATAACCGTATGCAAAAATATAAGGGGCGCAGAAGGAGACATAATTATAAAAATGTAGAGAAAGTGGTTAGATGGCAATATAGAGAATTTATATTCAGGAGAGGAACTAACAACACTAGAACAGGAATCGGACATTGAAAACGCTGACTTGGGATATCCTATACTTAAAGATGAGGTTGAATCAGCATTAAAGGGATCGGGTTTAGATATGGTGTAAGTAGAAACTCTAAAAGCCGCTGGACAAGCAGTAACAGAACGTCTCTTCCAACTAGTAGGGAATATGTATGAGACACGTAGGATACCTAAAAGTTTCAAACGTAACACCATAATCACTATATCAAATAAGAGGCACGGGTGACAGCATACGTGTCAAAAATACTAATTAGAATTGTGAAAAGAGGAATGGAAAAGCGGACTGAAGGGGAAAGGTCAGTTTGGGTTTAGGCGAAACATGGGAACACGGGAGCTTTGACGGTGATAATGAAGAAGACAATAGAAAAGGGGAAAGCGTGTATATAGGGTTTGTAGATCTGGAAAAAGCATTCGACAATGTAAAATGGAAAAAAATGTTCGAAATACTAAAAAGATTGGAATGAGTTTTAGGAATAGACGGATAGTACAAAGAGCAAACAGTGGTAATAGAATTAGAGCAGGAACGTAGAGAAGTAGATATTGTACATCGAAGAGGCAAAGAATACAGTCAAATACAGGAAGACAGAATTATTATACAGGGGCAAAAGATTGATATGTTTAGATTCGCAAATAATATAGCGGTATTAGCATCTAGCATGGAAGGGTCAGAAGCAACTCTTAATGAAATGGAAATAGTTCTAACAGAGTCATACAGTATGAAAATTAACAAAAATAAAACTAAATTACTAGTATGCAGGGGGGGGGGATAAATCTAAAACTAGAATACCAATAGGAAACGAGAACTTACAAGAGGTTAAGGATTTCTGCCACCTAGGAAGCCAAATAACGCAAGTTGGGTAGAGCGTAAAAAATATAAAACAGAGATTAGCGGAAGGTCGTGCTACATATAACAAGAAGAAGCAATTACTATGTTCAAAGACAACAAACATAGAGACAAGGAAAGATTGTTGAAAGCATAAGTGTGGAGTACTGCCGTAAAACTTGGACAGTAGGAGAAGCGGACAGGAAAAAAATAGAAGCCTTTGAAATGTGGTGCTATAGACGCATAAGATATCAGGGGCAGACAAAGTTAAGAACAAAGAGATTCTAGCAATGGTAGGAGAATAAAGAAATATGTGGAAGAACAGGAGAAATAGGATGATAGGTCACATACTAAGGCATGAGGGAGTAGTGCGGAATATATTTGAAGCAGATATAGGAAAAGGGGAGTTATAGGCAGACGTAGGTTAGACTATTGCACACGGATAGTCAAAGATGTAGGCTGTGGGAATTTCAGAATAGTACCAACATTGATATGTAGGTACGCGTACAACCAGTTTCAAGACAGAAAACCTATTGACGGAAAAATAATTGTACTTAAACCAACTACAGGTGTTGTTTTTGCAACATCTCAACTAATGTGAAAGGATTTATTGGAAAACCATTAATTCGGCAAATGTCTGTCTTGGGGGATCTTGATAGCCACAGGCTGCTTTCACATACCATTGTATATCTGTTAAATAGGGCATATATTTAGAAAACAGTAGAAGAGCAACCGAGCTATATCTAGGCTGTGCGAATTTCAGGCAACTGTGTTGGCTAGCTCAGAATAAAAGTCAGTGGAGGTACGCGTTGAACCAGTTCCAAGATGGAAAACTTAACGATGAAAATAATTGGACTTTACCCTGATGATTAGTACAAACAACTGCTTGTGTTGGTTGTACAATATTTACAACCAATCTTGATTTTGCGAAAGGATTTATTGGAAAACTATTAATTTGGCAAATGTGTGTTGGGGTTCTTGGTAGTCACAGACTGCTTAACCCCCTTCACATACCTTACATGTGATTTTCCAGTGCTCCACCCGAAGGTACTACATGGTCCAGGAAGCGAGTTTTTTACCTGGAAAATTTGGAATTTAGCCGAACCCTTGCTGTTCCAAGCAAGGTAGGGATCTTTAACGTGCGTGACAACACTCACACACGGGACCTCTATTTTACTTCTCATCCGAACAAGGGTGTATTTTTGTGAAAAATGCTCGCCTAACATTTTTCAAGCGGACCGTGTCGGGATTTGAACTCGGGACCTTGGGTATAGTAGTCACACGCATACCATCTACACTACAAAGCCGCCTCCCCCCCCACAAAAACAACGCATACCACAAAGGAATACGACAAACTCTGTTTGTAGCAGTGTCTGGTAACGTTTCAAGTACGTTTTAGCAAATTGAATTGTTCCTTTTTTTCTTTAGAAAGGAAAAGTCCTATGGGAATTCAGTCTTTTTCCGGATCAAATTAATAAGGTATTGACAACTGAAGAGGAGCTGGAAGAAGAACCTTTGACAATGAACAATGACGAACGTAATGATGAATTTGGCTTAGAAGTGGAAGATGCCGAAATTGCAAACGATAGTGACTCAATAGCTGATTCCATGTCCACAAAGACTACATGTGCTATTTGTAGAAACATATGGTTCGCACAAATACAGAACTTGTGGTGATAACGTTCATGTCAGTTGCACTCAGAGTCAGAGTTCTACTAATGATGAATGTTATGAAGCGACGGTTCATTGTCTCTTCTGTGCACAGAAAAATGGAATAACGACAAATACGGAGATTGCTTATGAGGGGCTAAAACTTCAACCAGCCGAGATGAAACGGCAGATGCAAAGACAATTTCCGGAGATTCAAGTAATCAGCCACAGTGTCGGTGCCTAGCTTAGACAGAAGTAAAGCAGATATCCTTAACATAATTGGAGTTATAGTGGAAAAAATGGAAGGTGGTTTGTACAAAGTAGGCACTGAGCAAGGGAAAAATTTGTTCTCTGTTTTCCAGGAAACAGATTCAAAGTTGTGCGGAAATATTCTTAGAAATCGATGATATCCCAGACAAGGAATTATCGCTTAGAGGCATTAGCAGTCGGAATTCTGGTTTTGAAAGTCAAGGATGTGTGAAGTGTAATTGTACTAAAAAATGTATTATCTAACTCTTGTAAATGCAAAAGAGGAAACTTAGTTTGTAATTCAAACTGAAATCACTCAACTTTATGCGCTAATAAACAGAGAGTGGAAAAATACATTTCTAAAGACGAGTCTACACTGAAACAACTTGCAGGAACTTTTTACCATTCTAACATTGCCACTAGGTACAGGTTTTCATTATAAACGAATGTTTTTAGCCGTTGCCGATTCTTTTTTGGCGCATGTTGCCAAACGTTACCATGTGTTCGAATATTTTGTACGTGTTCTTATCTTCAATAAAATTGGCAAATATTTTTTTCTTCTACAAGCTTCTTTTGTAAGTAGGTTGTAATTAGTTGCGTATCAGTCCTAAAAAGTTAATATTGCTAATTGTATACGCCTACATAAAGCTATTTTGAACTTTGTCAAACACACATATGGCAAACCTAAGATTGCCGGATTACGTATCAGGCAAACTTCGTAATACGAATTAATTTCGGGCCTGGCCTGGAGGACTCCGGCAATGCGTGGTTCGCTGAAGCATGCTTACTTTTACCGACACAATGGGCTTTACCGCTAATGTATACAAACAAAGAGATTACGAAATCAAAAATTTCCTGCTCTAAAATGCCTTTGATGTAAATAACGACGTAGTATATGCATGTTAAGTATTGATTTTTGAGGTGTATTCTCTCGTCAAAAAATAATATTTTGCACCTTACTTTTATAAGTTAATCAAATACATATTATTAGCAGCGCCAATGGTATTTGAAGATAAAAAAATACTATAATCACTTCAGGCAATAAAAAAGAAACCTTACTAAAGTGCTATAGAAGCCTCGTTGCGGTACTATCCATCCCTAAAAACGGTTCGTATTTTACTTTCAAGCTAAAACGCGTGTAAATTGATCAATGTCTTACTTATTTATCACCTAGTCGTAATCGTGACAATAATATAAAGCTTTGGAGTTGAGAAGCATAACGATTTGCCAGTTAAACATTTAATTCTCAAACAGAAGTTCAATAGAAAGATATGTAAATATTTCTTCCAGACTGGTGTTTTAAATAAACATATATTTATCCGGCTTTGTTTGAAAGATGGTTAGATAACTGATGCGTCAATAATAACAGATCATGACAATTTCCGTTGCCTTTGTGGAGAGAAATGTAAGTCTCAACATTCCTGTGAACTAGTTTCCTAATATAATATTCTATCGTGACAGCCTCAAATCTATTAGAGTGTAACCAAATATAATGGCGTTTCAAGTTTCCGGGTTCACGTAACGGTACGAAGTTTCTGCATAGTTGATATGCAACTGGATCCGTTTAATATGTTGAAGCTGGAAAACCTATTTAATGGGAAAATCTATTTATATTAAGTAGTTCGTAATGCTCCGTATAAAGCTGCTAGTTGAAATTTCATATAATATTTAAGCAAGTGAAACACAATTGATGGTTTCAAGTTGTAATAGCTTGTCCGACTAGTGTGTATAACTTGATTAATGATGTGTATTTGTACTACTATTACGTGTATACAGGGCCCCTATAATAATGTGTGCAAAACTGCGGTGCAAGCGGGCGGCATATCACAGGGGCGGCAAATAGTCTCATGGGTACGGTACATGTTTCACTTTCATAACTCAATTTAAAACAAAAAGTATTTCATTTGACGAAAATTGTGATAATTTATTACGTATTGTAATGTCTTTTCTAATCGTCCTGTGGCTTATATTTTTAAGAAATATTAGTCTAATAATTATTCTTCACAATCACAAGTATTTACAAAATCTTGTTTGTATTAGCACTAGCATAAACATTATTTGTAGACATTAATTTAATCTTCTACATACTACGAATTAAACACTATTATGGCACTAATCTTACTTGTAATTTAATTATTTAACACATTTATATCACTTCACTGAATTTATCTTACATTAATTTATGTACATCAAACGTTTATTAAGACCGAGTTCAAATTAAAACAGATCAACTCAATGGAGCTGGCGCTTATATACAATAACGCTATATTCTAATTAAATTGAGAAAACATCTAAAATGTGCGTCACCAAACCTATTGTATTACAATACCTGGTAATAATCCTTCCTATCGACAGACAGACGATTGTAATACAATACCTATGGCTCATCCTTTCTCATCACCAAACAGTATTGAATTAATAAAAACCGAAAAACCGTAATTTTCAGTGATCTGTATACTTCTAAATTACATTACATTACCCCCTCTTAAAATTGTTTTCCAAAAATATTTTGCGGGCCATGACCTGGATGTCTCTGTGGTGATAAGAAACCGAAGCCATTCTTACGTTTTCCATATTGATGGAAGTAGTAATCGACACTCTCATTAGTAGCTGACGTCCCTTGTGGGTTAAAGCTGCATGCCAAGGCTTGAACCCGGGTCTTCTGGGATAGTAACTTCTGCATGTTTCGTATTATCCTCCAGTTTAACCTGTCGAGCACACAATCAATCTTGGGTTTGTCGTAGTAGACACTGTCGTAAAGTGCCAGTTTATTAAAGTGCACTACTATTGTTATGACTATTTACTACATCAGTGAGCCATTTCAGTATTTCATAAGGACTCTTCGATTTTTTTGTTGTAATTTTGGCGACAGTCCACGCCTTTATCTGGGATTGTATAATTATACACGATCTCTCGTTTGACAACCGGACTCTTGCGTCTTATGTCATGCGTGGCTTTCATCTGGTCGCTCGAAATCTGAAAATTCTTTTTTACGTCTCCATAGATGTTATGCCTTTTCCGCTTGCCTCTCAACATAACTTTCGATCTACAACGTCTTCGCTAGGCTTTCTGCCGAACTCAAGTTACATGGTAAACGCATCTCGCGTTCCAGCATGCAGGAGTCTGAACAATACTCTCGTGAACCGCGGATCGATAGGCCAATAAAAATAGGTATATGTATTAGTTTTAGTTTCTTTAATGTTTGAAGACATACCATCCGATCGAAGGTACAACGGTGTCGTTATAGTGTTTCTCATCCCCAGCACCCGACAAACTTCTTGTAATAGTGACGACTCAAAATTTCTGCTCTAGTTAGCATGCAGCAAAAGTATTCCGAAGCGGCAAATACGTCGGCGGCGGATGCTGCTATCTGGTTGTGTCTCTTTCAGATGGGCTTCCTACGTTGTATTATCTCATGAGCGCTTTCCGGTTATCCCACTGCGCACATAGCCGACAGTTCCTCTGATTCTCCAATCCATAATGATGCCTAGATTTGAGTCATTCTCTTGTTCGGTTTTTAGTTGGTGTGATTGCAAATCGTCCTAAATCACGGTTGTCCGACAAGAAAGATCACATTACGTCTCCAGTCGTTTGGACAACGCATCTGCGTTACGATGACCTGAACCCGCTTAATGTTCAGTGTCGAAATCGTACTTCTGTAGCCGTTTTATTCATTTCGCGACCAGTCCTTTCGGGTTTTTGAACTGCAGTAGCTACTTCAACGCTGCGTGATCTGTTCTCCGGTGAAACTTCCGACCTAGTGAGATGCTTATAAAAGTGCTCTGCTGAGTTCACTACAGCCAACTGTTTTTTCCTCGTAACGGAAGTTTCTTTCCAGTTTTGAGAGCATCATGCTAAAATAACCAATCACTTTTTCTTGTCCGTCCTATATCTGGGAATAAACACTTACATGGCAACACTACGTACGTTCGCGTCTAATATGAATTTGCCCTCCGACCTAGAGTAACTTAAGATTGGAACTACCGTCAATAAATGGCTTAGCTACTGGAACGCACGTTCACAACCTTCGTCCCATACCTAATGACGCCCCTTTTGTGTTCATTTATGATAGGGTTTGGTAATGTTCAAAAATTCACAAACAAATCTTCTATAATATGTACATAATCCCAGAAAACTGCATAGTTGGTGTTTATTTCTAGGCGTCGGTTACTCTTGTACTGCCTTAACTTTTTCCGGGTCTGGCCTAACTCTATTTCGGGAGACTACATGCTCTATGTATTTTATTTCTTCGCCAAGCAAGTAGCAATTCTTCGAACTCAATTTCGGATTGGCCCGTCTCAATTTTAAATGGCCGTGTTCCTTAGATGTCTACCCAGTAACGATTAGGTCATCCAAATTCATGAGGCATGTTTTCTATGACAGTAGATTTCAACTACCGTTATTAAGTGCCTTTTAAAGACTGTAATCTAAACCTTTTTTTTGTTATTCTTAAATTATACAAGCTAAACAAGTTCAATAACTGCGTATTAAACCGTTCTATAAAATTATCCTATATTTTTGTACAACAGGAATACGTGGAATATACCCCTAACCGGTTTATAAATTCTTTGAAATAATGCTATTGTTAAACCACTTCTAAAAGTCTAGAATCTCGCCTTATCCATTCCTTGTAATACACTCGTACAGTTGCTTGTTATTTCCAATATTTTTTTCTATAAAACATGTTAGAAACAACTGCTTTTTTGTGAGAAAACTTACTTTGTTATATTTGCGCGTGTTCGGTCGCTCAAGGTTTGTGGCTAATAAAATCGGCCTACTAATTAAGTCATTCTTGGTATCTTCGTAACGTGGATCGATAATAATACGAATCTCTTCATTACTAAAATTTAGGCAACCGGTTATATGTTACATTGTCTTTGGTAGTACGCAAGATTGCATATTCGCTTGGATGTTTTAAAATATATTTTGCTTTCCTATACGAACAACGAAATTCGATGGAATTAATTATAGTATTTTGCCTTTTTATTGCTTGCATTCTAGGAATATTTCGCCCTTGTTGTCTGAAATATATTTTTGCTTGCTTTCGTAGAATATTTAAAATTCTATTGCTGGAAATGGTTTTATGTTATTTCACTCGTGGTTCTCAATTTGTATAAATACAAGCCGAGCATTTCAAAGACTTTTTTGCTTATTCGATTCTTCTCTTATGTATTTGTTTCTATTGCTGTACAACGTCCATTGAGCGTTGTAAAGTCGCGATTTTAAAATGCATTTTTGTACATAGTCTGCTAGTACAGTTAAGTTGGTTGATCCATCACCCAGCCGTAGACGAGTGCAGCCGCACTTTCTCATCTAAGATGGTACCAGAGAGAAGCCAATAGCTTAATTTACAGTGTATTTTTCTGTTTGCTTTACTTGCGTTGATGTTTTGGAAGATCGTCACTTTTTTGGTTGATTCCGCCATAAATTGCAGACTGTGTTACCAAATACACGCTCACAATGCACGAACAATCAAGCAATTATTCTTAAAGCTCAACCTGAGTTGTGGTTTGTTGTATGCAGATGACACTTTGCCAAAGAATTTTCCCATTGGATAATGGTTACCGTAGTATGGATATCCAGAGGGCAAATGCACCGGAAGCTACATCCAGTACAAAATATCAAATCTTCCTACAACTGCAATGCATAAAACTTTACCAATTCTTCACATGTACCTAGAATAACAGACCGCATTTACAAACTCTTGGGCAAACATAACAACATTCACCACTAAAAATGACAACAGGGTGATTAGGGCAGATGGTAAATGAACATAAACGATGTCTTTGGAATAGCCGGTATAGTAGTTCTGCAGTAGCCGGACATCAACACAAAATTTGCCAACGCTTACAATTTTGATCAAGCAAAATTTACAACTAAAATGCCCCTTTTCACCAGTAGAAAAATTAAGCAAACTGTGTACATCAGTAACAATTGCAACAACATTACCAGAGATAAGGGTTTCTAACTATGTGAAAAGTCGCATGAAGAGCATCTAAGCGCAAGCCATAGCATTCATCTAAATGTATCTATGCAACTATTCACTTTCTATTATTTACTCGTGCTGTAAATAATAAAGGCTGTATAAACCATAACTTCCCACTGTTCGTCAGTTAATTTCCTACAAAACACCTTTTGGGTTGATTGGATTAGTGAATTACTCCAAAAATATCTTTATTGCATTCGTACTTTTCTGCAAAACAGTTTTAGGTTTAATTCAGCGTGTGAGTGGTATTTCAAGTCTTGTTTTTATTATGTCACTTACGATAGCGGCAGAAACGCCAACTCTTTCAGTTTTTAATATGATACGGTTCAAATTCGAAACTGGAATAATTGTTAACTATGACTCCGACCTCGAAAGCGTTCCACGTCATTTTAATTTGCACTTATCATCCTGGTTATTTTTCATATTTTCTTTACCTTTTTTCGGTTATTAGAAAGTGAAATGATATTTGATTGATGTTTTGTTGTTATACTAATTCTTGAAAGAGAATTAGATTTTTCAACGGGTTAGATCAATTCAATTAACAATGACCATTGACCAACACTTATTGAATATGATGCTGCCGAGACAACACGACACGACTACACGTATTTTAGTTTTTAATAATGCGTATAAGTATACATTTACCAAAAATATGAGTATCAGATTAGTATTGACAAAAAAAAAGACGTACGCTACTAACGCATGAAATGAACATCAAATTGAATATAAGGGAAAGGGAGGGAAGGTCGTATAAATTATATAGTGAGATGGTTTCTTCGAAGGTGTAGGACACTGACGTTTTTGATCTCAGCCGCACACTTATTTTACAGTATCTTAAGTTGTTTCTGATGCTCATCTTTGTAAAAATAATCACATAAATATCTTTATATATAATTGTTTAACATACGACTGGTGTGGGACCGCAAAGAAGACCCACTTCTACCAGTGCCAGTGGACTGAAAATTGGCACACAACTTACCCTTATCATCGGAGTAACAAGAAAATTTGAAAATTGTATATATGTTTGTGGGGATTCCACGGGTTGCTAAAAAAAGGGTAAAAATTAAAATTTTGGAAGCAGCACTACTATTTCTATACAAAATTTTGTTTGTTTTGAAAGGTAAAACCAAATGTAAGCTGGCGAAATCGATTAAAAGGGATTTTGGTGAACATTGTGTTGACAATTTAAGTTGTGATCTTTCTGAAATCTATTTTAAAACCGTAAAGTTTTTAATACAATTTACGATAGAAACGCATGTGAGAAACCTATTTTAAAGCACATTTGTTTTTCTGTTGCATCAGTTTGCTTAATTATCATGTTAAATGGTTAGAAACCTCAACTGGTTACAACTAACAAAATTTCGACAGACTTCAGATTATTGATATTGTGTTTAGTACGGAGGAATTATTGCAAATGCTAATTTTCTGACTGATTGGCTAGAAAATACTAGAAGCAAAATTTACAAGCCCAGCAGACAGATTAGGTATAAAATATGTTATGATAGGATATAAGACTGCTGAGGCGTTTAAAATTTGGTTGTTAATGGTTTGGAAAATAACTGGACTTTAATAATACAACTTGTTTGATTTATAGTTCTACAAATAATTCTAGTAATTGAGTAAACCTGATAAGTAATTTGAAATTTTGAAGTGTATCGTATGGATTTGACACTGTTAGAAAATGCAATGAGATTGAAAAATGCTAAATGGGATTTTTTCAGCTTGCTAACGCTCCCAACGGTTTTCTACGTGCTGTGTATAAATCAATTCGGCTGAAAGTGAATGACGAAGTTAATTTTGATGCCAGAACCATACATTAAATCAACTGAACGACTGTAATAGTATTAGAAGTAGCGCTTCATAATGCTGGCTTTCCTTTTTGACTAAAGCTTGCCTGGTTTGTCTGCGTATGAAGCGCATTTTGCCGGCATCAAAACCCTATGCTCACTTTTATTGGTTAAGGATGAAACTTTGTGGTAGTTGTGCGCGATTGAATTCAGAGATTTGCATTCCAGATGGTAGGAGCTGCCATGGTTTTGATTCCCTCGATATACAAGCCGTCAATTTCGGATTATTGGACGCAAAATTGTGGTTTTAGGATTTTTAGGATTAATACGTAAACCGGCGCGATTATCTGTTTGGCGTTGCTCGTACTGGCTGATTGCTCTTCCTACCGAAAAGTCGTGCTTTTTAGTGTACTCTACAACTTTTACTTTTTGAAAAGCCTTAAAAGCTTTGATTAGTATTAGCTAATAGTAAATGTAACAATTCTCTGCCCGATTTATTGCTTACTTTTGATCAACTAACGATTTAGGGCGTTTCTGGCTGACAGTTTGAACGGTGTTCACCTCCAATGGGAGAGGGTTTGCAATCGGTTTGGGTAGTGCTACCGAACGGACGTCACAATATAGTTGAAATTTACAATAAATAGAATTCGATTAATGACACAGACTTACACGATTTTTGTTTCTTAATGTCTGATGGGTGTCTTTTATGTATTTTTGGTTGCTGAAACCGAATCTGCACTCAGAATCGCTGGAAAATCTGGCTTGAAATTTATGAGCGCCGTGGACAGGATGAGTAGCAGCTGATATTCTAAATGCCTTTATAAATAGATATAAAATATAAATAAAGAAATGATGTTTTACTACAGTATATGTTGTTGATAGACTTTATAGAATGTCGCGAAAGTGTGTAAATTAAACCAGATACGTATGTGGCGAATTTGCGATTAAATCTCACAAACGGACAATAACTACGTTAATCAAAAAGCTTATGAGCTTTGTTTAAAATGCAAACTAGGAGATCAAAATAAACCTTGGGCACAGCACATCATTTACGCAACGTGTGCTGTAGATTTAAGAGAATGACTCAACGGTACCCGTAAGTCAATGCCTTTTGCGGTGATATGGACTGGAGAGGATTTAAAGATCATGTTACAGATTGCTGTTTTTGCTTGACAAACCTATTTGGAATTTCTCTGAAGTCCAAACCGTACTGTACCCAAACCTGCAATCAGCTCTAAGACCAGTTTTTCACAGATAGAATTTATCTGTCTCGAAACGTCCAGAATTGTATACACTTGATGATGATCTGAATGTTGCTGAAGATTATATTGTTCAGCTTATGGAAGAAGACACGGAGCCTCATTTCTAATTATTTGATATAGGTACTACACATTTACTTTTACAAGATGAGCTTAACGATTTAGTACAGGATTTAAATTGTCAAAAGTTAGGATTCAGGTTGTAAGGTTGGAATCTGTTACAGAGTGGTTTTCATATTTCCACATATCAGAGACGTGAAAAGATTTCATTCATTTTTTACATCATCTACCCTATGATTGAAGGGCGTTCTCCTTCACAATGGATATTCATCCCCCTTTGTTCCTATCGCACACACATTACATATGAAGGCACACTATAACAATATCAAAACTTTGCTTGAAAAAATTAAGCATGCAGAACATGGGCGGCGTATATGTGGCGATTAAGTCATAGCACTTTTGTTAAGAATGCAATTGGGTTACACCCAGCACTGCTGTTTTTTTTGTGAATGGGACAGCAGAACAAAGGATAAACACTACTTTTTAAAAGACTGGAAAATTGTGAGAAAACCTTTTTGTTGGAGAAAAGATGTTACAAATTCTCGTCTCGTTGATACAAAGAAAATTTTGTTACCACATCTGCACATAAAACTGGGACTAATGAAAAACTCCATCAAAGCTGTGGTAAAAAATAAGAAAATTTCAATATCTGAGAGAGAAGCTTTAAAGGCTAAGTGAGGTAAAAATAAGAGAAGGATTTTTTACTGGGCTGCAAATTTATCATAAAGACAGTGTATTCGATTTAAAATTGACCGATATTGAGACTGCTGCATGGATATCATTTAAAGAGGCGTGTTTCAATTTTTTGGGAAATACAAAGGCAAAAAATTAGAAACAAATTGTAAATCTTTTAATTTCTACATACCGCGATATCGGTTTGCAATACGTCTTTGAAGCTCATTTTCTCCACTTGCATTTGGACTTTTTCCCCATAAATCTAGGTTCTGTGAGTGACGAACATGCTGAAAGGTTTTACCAAGACGTTGTGTATTGTGAAAACCTATACTAATGGAAGTGAAGCCCCGCAATGCTCGCAGATTATTGTTGGAACTTATCAGGGATGCTCCTGAGGTATCCTATAAACGAAAATCACGCGGAAAAAATTTTGAGATTCGGTAGTGACGTGGTAACCACAATTTGTGTTGTATCAAATGTAAACATTACATAATAAAACGCTCCCCTATAAAAATATGAATAACTTTTGACTGAAGGGTGACGTAAAAGTTCTTTTAACAGATTCATAGTCAACTAGTAAGATTTTATAAGTAACGCCCGTCACACATTGGGAAACAAAAAAATTACAATTTGTAGTTCAATATTATTGATAAATTTTAAGAGCAGTGATTAATCTAATTTCGTTTTCTTACTTAGAGTTATACCATTCAAATTGATCCTTACCTTAAAATTTCATATTAAATTTTGCTCTTCCACTTCTTTTTCTAACCAGTAATTGTATATGTACAGTGCCTTATGATCTCCGATCTGTAAAATCTAGTTTATTAATATAATAAAACATATCACATTAGAAAACAACGATATCTTAATTTCATCGGACTTAAATTCGATATTCCCTGGTATTTTAATACCACGTGCATTCATATATTTTAAGAATGTTCATGTAGATAGTGAAACTAATAACGATAAAATCTATGAATATAAAGCTCATTTCACATTGCTTGTGTCAGAACTGTTTTCTTTTTTAATAAGTTATACGAACAATTCGAAGAGACCTAGTGGGAAACAACCTATCACACTCTATGGTTAATTTATTTGTCTCGTGATTTGAGAATGAGATGAAAGAACACACTACTTTCAATGTATTTAATACTTCTAAACCAAGCATTGATGATCTTCATAAACATCTAAATTCAAAGGTTAAAAGTATAAAATTTATCTACGAAAAAACAGTATTATAAATTACTCTTTTTATTCCATTGAACTAGCAGTGTTCACTCTGCAGAGAAATCGTTTACTTTAAGTGCGATATGTTTGGTCGAATTCGAAAACGCAGTGTGTTTAAAATACTGCGCAATCTTAGGACAAAAACGTGCTCCGTAATCATATTCCAAATATATTTGCAACGGCAGTTTTGAATAGTTTGTTGTTTCATCACGGTCCTTTGGTGAGAAATCGCCGACTCGCTGTCCACTTAACCTTACTCCATACCGCTACTATTACGTTATTTTTTATTTATAGAAGACCATTATGTTAGTGTGACCTTGGCTAGATAGATGAAACCTGTTAAGTTACCAGTTGGCGTCAATTATTACGTTATCTCCGGTCGTAATTTATTACGCTCCAAATGTGGTCACAAATTATTGCCGTCAAGCGGTTATAGATTTACAACCAAGAAGGCAATTAAAAAATATGCAAAAGGCGTATCTTGATTAATAGCTATAGCCAAGGCATCCTCCAATTGTCGCTTCTAGCGAAAATTACTGCTGATGTCTTTAGGTAGATCAGGGTATTATGGAGGCCTATTTTTTATGTTTGATCCAGATTCTTATAGCGAAGTTTAAAACTTACAACTTTAGGGAACACTAGGCATTCCTAAGGTAATTGGAGGAACTGTAGAGGAATGGAAAAGGTATACTTCGCTGCACTAAACCCGCACTTGCGTTTAATAAATCGATATTGTAAGGTAATTGACGGTTGATTTCCGTTTAAAACGCACCTTTTCCATGAACTCGTTGTTCACACCATAAAAATGCTCTCATTGGCTAAGGCAATAACCGCACACTATTCCTAATATTAAAATGAAAACTATGTGCAGTCAAAAAGCGTAAGAGATTGAGTAGCTGAAAGCACAGCAAGTGTTTTTACCCATATGAATGTAGGGGGTCAAGAAGGGCGAATATCTTTTGGAACTCACAAAAATAATCTTTTGTACCGTAGAATTTCTTATGGAAAATATATATGTAAAATGACGATTTTTATATTATACGTCTATAGTTTATCTACTGCTACCACTTTAAAGATCTGCATTTTACAGAATTTTACAGCCGTTTGAAACGAGTCTACGGAGTTTTAACAGAATTGACATACAGTATTAGAATTATTACTTTCTCGTCGGTTGTTTTTGATAAACAGTGCTCACTTTGCCTCTCCTCTTTTATTATAAACATTTTTTTTCTATACTTGCCAACGTAGCGCAGATTTGCAGTTGTTTTTACCCGCAAATGGTTTTAACATTTATATATTTTCAAAATGTTTGTGATTTAAAAATTTTTAATTGGGGTTTACCTCATTTAAATCCTTCAGCTGCTTTAGACTTTTTATCGATTCTTATACTTATCTTTATTTCGTACGGTTTTTTTAAATTAGTAAATGTTTTCAACATATTTTTGAAGACAACGTTTAAGCAGTTTGTTTAAAGATTTAACATTTGAGAATTCTTATTTGTTTGATTCAGAAATATAATTTTTTATTGAGTTGCTAATTTCTAATTAAGTTATCATCAAATGATTGTATAAATTGACATTGTATTAAATCTAAATAATACTGTCATACCATCGCGCTAATAAGTTGGACAGTTTTTACGCTTGTTATACATTTTCTCCTTTGTAGAGGACTGCAATCATAGAAGAATGTTGGCCATCTTTAGGTCGCTAACTCGTAGAATGCAAAATTATGACACATCTCTAAGTTGACATTGGAACGCATGTCGTATATGTTAATTCTGGGAGACGCAACGTTAATGTGAATCCGTATCGAATTTATGGGTTATTGTTATCGATTCTTGTTAAATATATTATATAATAGTAAACATACAGATGCTCAGATGCTTTATATACTTATTATTTCTTAATTTCTCTTACACCATGGAAGAAATCATTTTTAAATTGTCATCCGCTGGGTGCAAGAATAGTCCCGGACGTTTATTGCACAAAAGTTTTTGTATGGCATCAAGTGTTAAAACTGTTGTTTTATATTTTTATATTTTCGCTTTTTTGGGACAATCCAATTGTTTCAACTGCTAGAATATTTTGTCATATCTTCAACAGAGAGTATATTCTCTTTGTCGCATTTACTGGCAATCTTCGCACAAAAGGCTTTCAAACATCATTATCCATTTTTTTTTAAATCATGAAACAAACTTAACTATTTGTTTTCATAACATTTTTAGGTTATTTGTTACTTGAGGCCATCATTGTGTGTCGTCTTTTTGCTGTAGGCAGGTAGAAGAATGTCTTGTATCCCGACACTTTTTAATTGTGCGTGAGGAGGGGTTCTCGAACAGGTTTTTGAATTTTTGTCAGCTGTATGCTGGTAAAAGTTATTGCTTTTTAGCACTTGTAAATTATGTGTTTTCGTTCAATTCCTTTCCAAAAACTCGTTTGCAAAATGTTTTAGCTTGGCGTTGCAATAATAGAAGTATAGCCCGGGAATGTGTTGGTGTGAATAGGAATGAGGAAGAGGGCGTATAATAGACTAAGGAAAGATTTGGACGGTTTTCGATTTTTAGAGGATTTACAGAAAAAATTATTTTAGTTTCAAATTTTGCACACAGGTGTTACTACTTTTGTGTGAAACCAGCTGTAATAATCCCAGATATTCTTCTGTTTGTCGTAAAATACGACTAACTAACGCACCTGCTCTTTCAAAGATGTCCTTTAAACGGAAGATAGACATAAAACTATCACAGTAGAAACACAAACTTTCTAAAAGAGATAGAAAAAATGAAGCTACAGAATAAACTGAGTACTATAGCAATCAAAGAGTATTACATTCGATTTTTTTTAGAGTAAAAAAACCGTAGATTTTGAAGTTAACACTGGTAGGCGCAATCAATTATATTAGGAGGTATTGAGGTCAAATAACCGATCGAAGAATTTTTTAGATAAAAGAATTGGGGAAATCCACTCAGGTGAAGGTGTTGACCATAAAAAAGTGGGTTTTAGGAAAAGTAAAAACAAACACCAAACAAAATAAGACGTGTACGATAGGTTAGTGATCAGTAAAATTCACAACAAAACCAATGAATATGATTTATAATACAGGTGAATAGATCTGACGATGAACAAATAGAAAGAATGTGTGATCTAGTTGAAGAGGTTTTTGAAAAAATAGAAAAAAGGGAAATCTAATACGGAAGATCTAGTTAATAACAGCAGCTAAGGGAATTTGTTGCTTAAGAGGTAGGATAGGCAATTGAGGCAACAGGAATGTAAGAAGTATAATAATATACAGAAGGAGACGTTTGAGGTTCTAGGTGTTAGGAGAATCCTCTAGAAAGTCATGTGTGTATCACAACACTATTCGCTTGTAACAGGTGGACGTTTTGCAAAAGACGTTGAGATGAAGGAACATTTGGAAAGTCGTGTTATAGGGGAATGCTTAAAATCAATTACAAAATTAGTAGCGATATGATTTTAGAAAAGGTTCAAGTTAAAAGGAGTTGTTGTAATACGAGGAAGCCAAACTACAAACTTTTTTGAGCATATATTTTCCAAACTCTAAGTCCTGATAGTAAAAAATTAAATCGTGTTACACCTAACTTTCTGGTATCCTTTTAAGGTGGCTCCGTGGATCAGTCAGGTTTGCGTATGGCTGCAGATCCTAAGGTCCCAGGTTCGAATCCCCGACATACACCGCTTGAAAAATGTTAGGCGAGTATTTTTCACAAAAATACGCCCTAGTTCGGATGAGAGGTAAAATTGAGTGTTGTGACGTATGTTGACAATCCTTATCTTGCTAGGAACAACAAGGGTTCGGCAAAATTCAAAATTTTCGGGTAAAAAGACTTGCTTCCTGGCCAATGTAGTACTTTCGAATGTAGCATTGGAAAATCGAATGTAGGGGTATCCTTTTGAGCTTTTTAAGCAAACTAATAATTATTTTTCAAGTATTTATTTATCCTGTCAAAATTTTAGACCACTAAATTGAATTTTGCGCAGTTGAAAGCTTTGATCAACAAAATTTAACGTGTGCATCACAAAAGAGGCACAAGGCCATACCAGAAATAAACTGTCTAGTTGTCCAACAGGCGTAATAGGATGAGACAACACTTTTTGAAAAATGAAGTAATAGTTAAAACAGTGACCGTTGGCAGAACATAAAGTAAGATTGGTAGAGGAAAGTAAAGTTACAAACATATGAACCAGAGCGAGGATGATTTATAGGTGGTTAATTGCAGGGCATTGAGGTAATTGACAACAGAAAACTGGAAAAATGCTTAAAGCTTATACATATCATCTGTATAAGCCCTAATAGCTTTCAGAACTGAGAACTTTACAAATGGTTATTAAACTTTTAAAATGCTTACGGTCAACATAACATTAATAAATTATTGGCATAGACTCTTCATTTGGTATGAAGCTAGTTACGAAATAATCATTTAAACATATGCATGTAGAAATAATCTGACTTATTTTCAACTCATTTCAATATTTGTTTGAACAAACAATTTAGGTATCTGCAAACAATTTTTTTATGACAACAAATGGTTCCACATTGCATGACACTTTTTACAAAAGGGAAATGTTTCAACTTTTAACAATACAACTCGTTAAATAATATTCAATAAATCAGTTCTGTATGAAATTTCTAGACATTAAAAATTTAATTTTGCACTAAAATTTGTATCCAAATATTTATCGTGATCATATACTTAATCTGCGTCAGCATATCTAAATCGATTCGGACCCCGAGGCAAATATTAATAAACATAGAATAAAACTTGCTTACTTTATTGATCGAAATAAGTGAAAAACATTCTAATTACATTACCAGGCTATATTGAAGAGAGATTACACTCAAATCCTTAGTAATGAATGATGTTCACTACTCGTCTCTCCTGGCTTTCATTTGAACATGAAACGCATATTTAAAGTTCCAGATGTATTCTTTAACGTTATACTTGTAGCAGCTGTCGATATTAACTAATTAATCTGTGATCTTACATACTTAGCGCTACAAATAAATCGCTTTACTAATAACTAAAGACAATTTTTTTACCAAGCATTAGTGAAGAGATCGAGTTCGACCCTAACTAAGACTCACTCACTAAGACATTTTCATAGTACAATTCGTAATTTGCCTCTCTCCTTAAGCTGGAACAGCTTTTCAAAATTTGAAGAGAATACACAAATGCTCATAAATTTTAGTAGAGAGGGAGTGGTAACTTAGGACGCAAACGCTAAAGGACACTCCTTCTATGGTGTTTCAAACGACTTACAAATGTGAATAATGAGTTTCAGTGCCTGCAATTCACACGACCCACAATACTCAAATAACCTTGCTACAGAGTAGTTAATATCAGTGGCTTAAACTTGTCAAATATCCGGGTGCAGATAGTTCCAGATTAAACAACTTAGAAATTTATTTTAAGTTAATGTCTATTCGATTGTCTTCCTGATAACAGTACCGCTAATAACTATAGGAGATCAGGGAATTCTCAAATTAGTGTTTCCACAGAGATAAAGGTGTCCATAAATTTTGACAAAATTTGAAACGAAATATTTTATTTTCTTCACAGTATACAATTCCTATTCTTAAATAACATTGTTAGAAAAAATCAGTTGAAGGAGGTAGGGCATACTCAAGTACATAGATGGAAATTTTTTACTGCAATCTATATTGTTTCTTTGTTATTATTTTTTCACGAAGTATGAATCGTGTTTATTTTTTTGATGTTTAAACTTTTTGTGATCAGCGATTAAAATTTTATACCAAGCACGCGTGTTTATAATTTCATTTAATTTGGACAATTTGTTTCACAAAATGATTAAATACATTTTTCTGCAATAAGATTTTAACACCGTGTGTATTATATATCTTTTTTCCTGGCTTAAATTATAAATGACATGTTTGGATGATTTTTAAATATTCTCTTCACGTCGCCGTCAGCCATTAGGTGGTTTAAATAGCCAATTAATTGCATTTGATCAAGAAATGTGTATCTGTCTGTCACTATATGTAGATCTTAAAGAGTTTTCACCATCATACGTGATTCGTCAGCTACCATTCAAAAGGGTCAATGATTTAATAAAAAGATACAATCTAATAAATCAAAAAACAACATACAATTAATACAGACAGTGGGCGTTCAAGTTAGGTTTCATTTTATAACGTAATTCTTTAAAATTGTCAAACCTGTACAAGATCGTAATCCAAACATTAACACGAATATATTTAAGAAGATATTATTACAGGTTGTGTTTAGAACTAAACATGATAAACTCCATATGAGGATGATATAATTGATGCGTGCTAGCTAGTTCTGTATGTGCTCATTAAAGTCAACGTGGAGTATCTCGTTTGTTATATAAGGATACCAGGCTTCCAGACATATTTAACGTATTTTGTTAGGTATTTTTATAGCCTTTTTTGTACTTGCTATTTTGACGACCTTCTGCAAACTACTGTTTGATGCCAAACAAGTTCTGAGTTGCAGGATAGCATTCGTTAGAGATGATGTTTTTAGGGTCGTGCAATGAATATAATACGCTCTAAGAAGCAAACTAAAATACATCTAGTTAATTAATTTCATGACAATTATAATTTTACGTTTCACTTGGTTGTAAAACATAAAATTAATTGCCGTTTGGGTGTGTTTTACTTAGTAGAAGCGATAGCTATAAAAAAGTGTTAGCACAGAATGCAAAAAATTGTTGTTCCCATAAATATCTATTAGGAGAATTGCAACCTATACTGAAAAAAGGAATTTACTTTACCTCATCATATTAATTTCAATTATTTACACCTTTAATGAAACATTTTGCAATTGGTCCTATTAGATTAAAAACCACTAATACAGTACTAGAGTACATTTCACAACCACCGAGTAAGTATAAACTTGGATTATTATTATTATTATTATTACTTATTTTTTCCAACCACTTCTTCACCTTCTGCCTCTAAACAAAGACGTGCTGCGGGTAAAGAAGTTCGGCCACACTCAAAAAGAACGTCAAAGAAGTGAACAAACCCATCCTTTCAGAAATAAAGTACGAAATTCGAAAGGCCTTAGTAAGCCTTTGTTGTGAAATGTCACACAAAGCTAGTAATTGCCAGGAAAAGTCTCTTGCATAGCTCCACCCTAAGGTTGGCTTTAAGCATTTTTCCAGTTTTCTGTTGTCAATTACCTCAATGCCCTGCAATTAACCTTACCTAAAAATCTTATTAGCTCTGGTTCATATGTTTGTAACTTTACTTTCCACTACCAATCTTACTTTATGTTCTGCTCTCGATCACTGTTTTAACTAGTACTTCATCCTATTACGCCTGTTGGACAACTAGACAGTTTATTTCTAGTATGGCCTTGTGCCTCTTTTGTGATGCACACACGTTAAATTTTTTTGATCAAAGCTTTCAACTGCGCAAAATTCGATTTAGTGGTCTAAGGATTTGACAGGATAAATAAATACTTGAAAAATATTTATTAGTTTGCTTAAAAAGCTCAAAAAGACACCCCTACATTTGATTTTCCAATGCTATACTCGAAAGTACTACATTTTTCCAGGAAGCAGGTTTTATTACCTGAAAATTTTACATTTTGCGTAACCCTTGTTGTTACTAGCAAGGTAGGGATCGTTTACGTACGTTACATCACTCAATTTTACCTCTCATCCGAACGAGGGCGTATTTTTGTGAAAAATACTCGCCTAACATTTTTCAAGCGGTCTATGTCGGGGATTCGAACCTGGGGCCTTAGGATCTGCAGCCATACGCGAACCTGACTGATCCACGGAGCCACCTCAAGAGGATACCAAGAAGTTAGGTGTAACACGATTTAATTTTTTACCATCAAGACTTAGAGTTTGGAAAATATATGTTCAAAAAAGTTTGTAGAGGACTTCCTCGTATTAGGAACAACTTCTTTTAACTTGAATCTTTTCTAAAATCATATCACTACTAACTTTGTAAATGATTTTAAGCATTCCCCTATAACACCACTTTCCAAATGTTCCGTCATCTTGAAAACTAATTATTCCATCGTGAATAGCAGATAGTAAATTGGACCTCCATATACCATAAACCCCTACCTTATCTGATATCACCAGGTCGAGAATTTCTTATTAATGAAGGAAGCCCAAGGTAAAGCTGGATGGAAAACGGCTTGAGGAAAAGAAAAACTCAGTAGAGATAAACGGCTAGTAGAGTGTTAGCTCTGGGTAGATCATGAGCTTAGGTCATGGGTTGACAAATGACCAAAAATATAGATAAAGAGCGCCACCGTATTTTTCAATACAACAACATACGAAGATACATGTACTTATATTAGGGGAATGCGGAAACCTGAAGCCTACGCCGCTTATATAGCCACAAAACGTAAATATCAACCTTGCAAAGCACTTACCAAAATGTTACTTGTCAGATGTATTACAGATGTCTCTGCATATTTTTGATGCAGAATCTCATTAAATGATTTTTTCATTTCTTTCACCTGCACTGCATGCTTTTTTACCTTGTGTACAATTATCTACATTAACTAGATCTTCCGTATTAGATCTCCCTTTTTTCTATTTTTTCAAAAACCTCTTCAACTAGATCACACATTCTTTTTATTTGTTCATCGTCAGACTTATTCACCTGTATTATAAATCATATTCATTGGTTTTGTTGTGAATTTTACTGATCACTAACCTATCGTACACGTTTTATTTTGTTTGGTGTTTGTTTTTATTTTTCCTAAAACCCACTCCTTTATGGTCAATACCTACACCTGACTGGATTTCCCCAATTCTTTTATCTAAAAAATTCTTGGATCGGTTATTTGACCTCAATACCTCCTAATATAATTCTACGGTTTTATTTTACTCTAAAAAAAAATTCGAAAGTAATACGCTTTGATTGCTATAGTACTCAGTTCATTCTGTAGTTTCATTTTTTCTATCTCTTTTAGTAAGTTTCTGTTTCTACTGTGTTAATTTTATGTCTATCTTCCGTTTAAAGGACATCTTTGAAAGAGCAGGTGCGCTAGTTACTCGTATTTTACGACAAACCGAAGAATATCTGGGATTATTATAGCTGGTTTCACACAAAAGTAGATATACCTGTGTGCAAAATTTGAGACTAAAATAATTTTTCTGTAAATCCTCTAAAACTCGAAAACCGTCCAAATCTTTCCTTAGTCTTCTCATTGCTATTCACACCAACACACTCCCGGGCTATACTTCTATTATTGCAACGTTAAGCTAAAAATTTTGCAAACGAGTTTTTAAAAGGAATTGAACGAAATCACATAATTTACAAGTGCTAGAAAGCAATAACTTTTACTAGCATAAAGCTGACAAAAATTCAAAAACCTGTTCAAGAATCCCCCCACGCACGCACAATTAGAAAGTGTCCTGGATACAAAACATTTTTCTACTTGCCTACAGCAAAAAGACGACGCACAATGACGGCCTCAAGTAACAAATAACCTAAAAATGTTATGAAAACAAATAGTTAAGTTTATTTCATGATTTAAAATAAAAAGTCGATAATGATGTTTGAAAGCCTTTTGTGCGAAGATTGCCAGTAAATGCGACAAAGAGAATATACTCTCTGTTGAAGATATGACAAAATATTCTAGCAGTTGAAACAAATGGATTGTCCCAAAAAAGCGAAAATATAAAAATATAAAACAACAGCTTTAATACTTGTCGTCATACAAAAACTTTTGTGCAAAGAACCTCCGGTGCTATTCTTACATCGAGCGGATGACAATTCAAAAATGATTTCTTCCATGGTGTAAGAGAAATTATGAAGTTAATAAGTACATAAAGCAGTTGAGCAACTGTATGTTTACTATTATACCTTTAATATATTTAACAAGAATCGATAACAATAATCGATAAATTCGACACGGACTCACATTAACGTTTCGTCTCTCAGAATGAACATGTGCGACATGAGCTCCAATGTAACCTAGAGATGTGTCATAATTTTGCATTCTCTTAGTTAGCGACCTAAAGATGGCTAACATTCTTCCATTTTTAAGTATTAAAATACCATTCTTTACGATTCAAGCTATGGTGTAAAAAGCCTTTTACTATCTGTCACACGCTACTATAATAAAAAAGAAGATGAATCCGAATGGACAGAATACCTAAATGGCGTCCATAAGAAACAAGAAAGTGGATGATGGTCAGGTAACGATGAAATGCTTTTTAACAAATTGAATCATGCTATTTGATACAGAGTAAAAAGTGGCCATGAGAAAATGCTTTTAAATTTTGCATATTGTTTGAAATAACGACACTAAAAATAAAACACTGAAATTCAGTTTTTTACATTTTTGGAAATATCTGGGATGCCAAATGAGATGTGTCAAATTGTTTTGCAAACTATTAATTAGTGTAAAATTTAGCAACTTTGCCGAATTTAAACATACCTTCTATTTCCATTAATAAACAGGATCCCCATAGAGGCTCTCGAATACAAATCAGCCTGTATACTTACGTTAAAATACAAAATAAGCGGATATACATACCTTTAAGCCTGCGCGTCCGTCGTAGAAATCTTGTTCTTCATCACTGCTGCCAATATACAATCACTAAGATAAGATGTGTTCGCAAACACGATGTATGGCATTGTTCACAATCTACGGTAGCATTAACTAACCCCATTACCAATGTTGTTTTATGTCACCATTCAAATTTTCTACGATGGCGTAACACCGATTTTTTGTAGTTATTCTATATGTAGAAAACTAGCGCTATCTACATTTTGATGCTATATAACACGGTTAATCTAAATTTTCGACCAGTATACATCCAACTTTCCGTCACATGAATTTTCCTACTTCTATTAAGGAACTATATAAGTATAATTCTAAGAAATTTTCAACTCTTACACTAAATCCATATTTTTGTTTCAACTTGTACAAAACTTTTCCCTGGATTAAATTTATTGTCAATTTTTTGTTATCCCTGAATTTCAATATCCAGTTTGGTAGACTGATTATTCGTCAAACTTAGTGTCAAAACTTCCACAGTAATCACGGTATCTTGACCGTCTGTGACCTGCCATCTGCAGTCTCACTATCGTCTCGGATACAAAGTAGCGCATCCGTTCTCATGAACTGTTAATAAACTTTATAACTTGTCCTTGTGTTACTTCGTTGCACTTCACTTAGCGTATTCTTAATACTTTCTAATAATTTCCTAATTATTCTATTTTATGATACATATATCAATTGGGAGATACATAACTAGCGTGGCAAGTAATGCCATTTACATTTTTTATTTTATTTCAAAAATTATTCAGTGCTTAAAAATTACACTTTTAAAGTTTTTATTGTTTCTTTTTTTCTATTGGCTTTAAAGGGTTTTCCAATATGGTTTGATATTTATTCTAGTAGTTTGAGTTAGAATTTTTTATTTCAGTGCCGTGTGTAAATTTATACTGTGTGATCATGTATCGTTCGGAAAATATTTTATAGTATGTCCAATTCTGTATTTAGCGGGGATCTGCTTTTGTTACACACGCCACGTAATCCCAAAAGAAGAAATTTAACTCTTATAAAACGGACAAGTATCTACATTAGAAACTGCATGAACAGAAATGATAACAGAAGTATATTAATGTGTAAACGTAAGTTTGATTTACTCCGTGCACACAGATTTTGGTACAACAAAAGCGTTTTTCACCAATCAAAAATTTAGGTTGTATTAGACATATCTTAAATCTAAGTAAGAAACGACATAACAGTAGATGTATTATAATCAGATAAAAAAAGTGCGCGATGTGCTATACTTATAAAGAGAGTATAGAATGCTGCTTTGCAGCGGTCCTAGCAGTAAAAAAGACAACTGAGTTTTTTAACCAACTTCGAGAATAGCAGTAGCGCAGATAAGGGGTATGCATGTCTTATACAGCGCACTGTTACTATAAAATATTTTAGTTTACGTGTAACTCGAACGTGTAATTGATCACGACTTATAGCTCCCTCGTAGGTTTAAAAATTCTGAGACCATTGTCGTTTGAAAAATGTTTGGAAATTACCAGAATGGGGGCGGGTCGAAGTATAAGTTAGACGGATGATTGACAATAGTTTTTTCTACCTTTTACGAGGGAAGCAGAAGTTAACAGTCACTAAGTAGCTAATTCTTATTTGGGTGGTATCGAGTACTTGCCGGTGTATGTATCCGGAGTAAAAAACACGATTTGTACACGCAGCTTATTAATAAAATTAGTTAATCGAGCGAAGATGACAAGCGTTGCGTCATCCCCGGAAGCATATCAACCTACACATGGGGACATAAAGATGTAGGTCTAAGATAGTTGTTTATATTTGTATAGATTTTGTAAATCTATTGTATATATTAGTTTTAAGATTCTATAATTTTTAAGTTCTTCTCCCACCTTCCCTTCTTCCAAATCCTTCGTGCTTCTATCCTGGTGGACAGAGTATACGTGTTATCGCCACGTGGTGTT
The DNA here is from genome assembly GCA_036346225.1 of Platerodrilus igneus. Classification (NCBI taxonomy): domain Eukaryota; kingdom Metazoa; phylum Arthropoda; class Insecta; order Coleoptera; family Lycidae; genus Platerodrilus; species Platerodrilus igneus. Next base: position 2,472,134 of record JARFIW010000731.1, on the reverse strand, counting down.
CGCTGGACACAGCGGTTTTAGATTTCTCGGGAAATGGAGTTAAATATAGATGGGTAAAAATTAGAGGTTTGGGTCTTTAAAAGGCGCAACTTTGTAAGGGATGATTCTATTTAAAATCTATTTACATATTTGGGCTCCCTAGAAAAATCTAATATTAGTTGATACCAAACAAGATATATTTATCTCGAAAGAAACAAAAATAATATTATATATGTTCGCTAGAGGTGCGTGTAAAACGGTAAGGGGTGGTCGGATTTTAAATCGATTTGCAGATTCGGATTTTCCGTAAAATTCTAGACTAATTTGATGTATCGCATGGCTAAACAATGTTATAAGGACGGTCAGAAATCGATGCTGGTAAAAAATCTTACAATGAGGGTAGCTCCCTCTGGGATGATGCTATCTAAAAAATTCTTAGAAATTCGGATAGCTGAGAAAAATCTAATATTAATTGATACCAAACAAGATATATTTATCTTAAAAGAAACAAGAAATAAATCTTTTATATGTTTGCTAGAGGGTATGTGTGTAAAACGGTAAGGGATTACCTCGATTTTAAATGTGTGCAGATTCGGATTCTGCGTAAAATTCTAGACTAATTTGATGTATCGCATGGCTAAAAAATTCATAGGGGCGGTCAGAAATGACTGCTGGTAAAAAATCTTAAAATGAGGGTAGTTCCCCGGGGGTTATGCTATCTAAAAAATTCCTAGAAATTATAATAGCTGAGAAAAATCTAATATTAATTGATACCAAACAAGACATATTTATCTCGTGGATGGAAATGTGGAGAAAGATTTATCTCGCGGGTGGAAAGAAGGTGGGTGTGACGTAATCAAAATGGTTGATGTGGTGGTGTCCGAGCAAGGAGGGAATCCCTTCTCCACAAATCCTTCTTATGGGAATTTACATGTAAAATGACTGAAGAAATGAAGGTGCTGGAGGAAAAGTGGCTCTGATTAGCCTTTCATACCTCTACTCATAACTTAACGCATCTCATCTTATGTATTGAACATAATGGGAAACCTACTGAACCTGCCTAAATAATATCATATATGCCGACTACTTCCTAAAAATATCGAGGGGGTTTAATTTTTAAAGTTGTCAGTTTAGATTAACTGTTAGGGTTATTTAGTTATAATTTATAGGTTGTATAAACTTCCATTTGTATTGTAGTAACGATAACATAACACAATCCTTATTGTCGTATTCATCAATCTTTCTTTACTGTACTGATTATAGCACCAAAGGACAGTGATCAGAACATTACTAGTTATAAATTCACTCAAACAATCCTTTAGAAACTGAGTAAATGCCTGTAGCTGTTTCAGATATAATTAAATCCTGTAACTTTGGCTTATCGCCAAGTTTGTTTAGTTGTTATTTTAAAATAAACTGGAAGTTATGATGAGAAGTTCTGTGTATACCCTATACGGTTTTGCATCTTAAATTTGTTTTTTGGTTTTTGTAAACAAGAAACTTTCGTTTCATTGTAAGCACATCGATTTAAAATCGTATTGTAAAATGCACCTTTCTGTTTACATCTATTAATAACAAGTGTTTCAAAATGGTCGCAACCTTAAGACTAAGAAGATAGAAGTTACGCGCGACAAATTTTTGTTTCTCCTACATGTCTGTTGGTAACACTATACTTAAAATTAACATCTAGTAACCGCTGAAATGTACCTCTTATGCACCAGTGCTATTCCAATATCCATTGGTCTCTATTGTGACAACTATGTCATTTACCATGGATGAAAGTGTGTTTGTTATTGACACTTTTTGCAGGCATAAATCTTACATACAAATGAAACCATGTTTTAGTTAAAATTTTCCGACTTTAAAGTTTCTAATAAGTCGACAATATTGCTTTTGATTAATAAATTTCGTGAGACTAACAGTGTACATGACTGAAAAGCACAGTTCGACTATTACGGTCAAATGTTCTAGAGAATATCAAAAACCTTTGACTCGCTCACCTACAAAATCATTTAGAAAGGTGTATCTTCGTAGGCAGTTTTTTAATATTCTGTATTAAGCGCTACTGAAAATTATATTTGCGTGCCTACTGCATTGTTCATTAAATGAAAACTTAAACCATAGAAAACATTTATGGCGTTGTCGTCGATTTAAATATTTTAGGTAGTTAATTACACAAGGTAAGTTGATAAATACTAACATGTTACAGTTAATAAGATGAAATAATAACTTAGACTCTTATGCAAAGCCCAAATGATCATTTCAAATCGAGCTAGTAATTGAAAGATGGAAAATATAAAGTCTTGGACAGGACTTGAACTTGTATCTTAGTCTAAGTTATTATTTATATATAATATATATATATATATATATATATATATATATATATATATTTGCTGTGATATACTCCTTTGAATGCGGGAACTGGGTCCTTTCAACAAAAATTCTAGTCCCACAGATTGGGCGTCATAAACGGCAGTGATCCTCTTTTCGCCTCGGCTGCTCACCTAATGTTATAAACCTCCTCATTCATAAAAAAAAACAACACATTCCTACCAAAAACATCAACGTTAACTCTATTTACATCAATATTCAGAATACATTAAAATTTCAAAATTAAAACTCAGCATAAATTTCAGTTTTAAAAAGAATTTCAAGATTAATTTTCTTATCATTTTAATGTGCATCCAAAATTAAAGTCCTTGTTGGATGCCTACTAATTAATATAACAATATAAGCAGACCGGAGTCTGAGTATAAAGGAGCATCTACCACCCTTTACGTTAATTAACCAGGTTCGTCTAATTAAGCTCAAAGACATACCCATATTTTCATCATATTACCGAACATCAAAACTAAATACCCTTTCTACTTCAACAAGCAAATTTCATCTTAAAATTAAAATTTTATGGTTAGTACAATTTCACTAATGTCCATTTAAAGTAAATCAATTATAAAGTTATTCAACACACACAAAATGTCAAACAAAATAGTATAATTTACCTGAAGGTGACTGTCCTCGTAGCTTCAAAGTACATCGTCCCTTTAGTTAATCACACCATTCCAACAGGATTATATTTACGGCTTCTAATTCTCAACGCTTTTAAAATTTTCTCCATCACCATTTATTTAAAGTTGTTTCTGGGCTTTTCCGGAACTCATCTATGTATATCTGACCCTTGTTTCGTGGATCCAGACACGTATTTGAACCATTTAATTATTAACACCCCCGAAAAATAGCAAATAACTTCATACTTCTTTCACCAATATACGCCAAAACTGCCTACTTTTGTGTATACATTTGTCGTTGTAAATTTTGCTAATCGGTACAGTGAAACTAAATTTTATTACCTTGTATCTAAGTGCACTGAAGTACATTCATGTTAGCACGTAAATAACCAACTATTTTGAATCACTAAAATATACGAGCAAAATTTTAATTTATTTTATCAAACTAAAATGCACTGTTTAACATCTTCAATCAAGTCGCGGATGGAAGAGCTTTTAACGCATCGAATAGTCAAAAGTCTAAGAGAGCTTGTTTATATTCATCTCGGTATATATAGCAAAAAGCCGGCACGTCGCTTTTGTCCTCAAAACGGGTAATTCTAAAGAATTCCTCATTCTATGTTCCCAGTCTGTCGCTCGCGCGTCGATTTTACGAATTTTCACTCGTCCCATTTAAATCTCAGAAATTTCAACACACGGCACGCAAGCATGTCCGAGAAATAACTAATTGACTTTTATACCGAAATTGTTGTTTCTACCTCTGATATTTGCATCCTATTTTCAACCAATTGTGACCCTCGTGACGTTGCTTAAATCCCGCCTTTTACTATATGTGTCTTTGCTTGACGCATTTTCTCTTTCCTTTTCTAACCTGTTCGTATTGGTGCAAATTGATATTCTTTATTATCGATTATATTTTAGTCCATGTGGACTGTTATCTGGGTTTAATAACCCCGTATCGCACATTCTCGTGAATATTAAGCCCCGGTTTCTCCAAGATTCTTTGAAACTATTAATTATCTACAAAATTTTCGCCGTATTTGACATTTAAACTACGCAGGTGTTCAAAATAATATTAATTCTCAGAGCTTTATTTTCTGGTATTATAATCTTGGGTTTTTACAAGTTTCTATAGATATTATCTGTTACTAACGGTTCAATTAACTTCAATTAAAATTAATACTCTTTAATTTTTAGTGAATCCTAATTAAATATTCAATTATTATTTGTACATTTCGTTTAATACTCGTTGCCCAAACTTGAATCAATTAATATAAATCTTGCACGTAATTTCCATTTGATTCTTTACTTTGGAATAATTAAATTACACGTTGAGCATTTTAAAACTGCTTATTTTTATATGAAGCGTCTTGTAAATAATTTTAATCTCTTATTTTTAATAAAACGAATGAATTTTTATTCTCCACGGGTTTTTAATAAAGCGTATTATCTAATAAACTTCCTTATACACGGTGATTAAAATTATTTGATGTAATCCATTAATTTTCTACCCTGGTCTAAATATGAGTAATATATATATATATATATATATATATATATATATATTACTGCAAATTTCTTGTTGCTGAGCTGCAAGAACTGCTAATAAACTTAAAAAGTCCCACTTTCTGGGCGCCATATATACTACGAAAGTCCGTATACTCTAATAGTAATTCAGCCCCGCCTTTGGACGCCAATAACTGCTGCGAACTGCGGTCTGTTTCGAACTTTGATTCTGATGATGTCCCTCGTTCATGGGTGCCAAAATGCTACCAGTCTTCGATGCTACTAATATACCTAAAAGGCTTTAAAATTTCTGCTTCGCAAAGAAGTTTGCTACGGCTGCTCAGCTGCTTTCTGCAATGCAACTAACTACCAAAAAATAATAGCTGCTACGGTCACATACATTTATTACATACTCAGAGAAAAATACACGCCAAGTCACAAGTAAACTCCTCGTTCACACATTATTTATACATTATATACATCCCCTTTAAAAAGAATTCATTTCGAGATCAATAATTCTCCAGATTAATTATTTCCAATTGATTATCCTAGAAAGTAACAGTGCTTTACCACATGTTTTACTTTAACCTTGGTTTAATAAGAGCTCCTAGTAAAACCTTAACCTCTTGTGCTACTTTTCGTATATATAAGAAGTTAAGACACGTTGAAACTATTAGTTTGAATGCCAGTATGTTTATAAACACAACAAGCATTTGGGTTTTCCAATTAAAACAACATAAAATAACTTACATTCACTATCTCAAGGTACAAGGAAAATACGAAATTTCTTTTAAATACAAAAATAAATTACTTAGATTTAGCAATAAAACTTTAAACATAATTATCTTTAAGCAATTCTTTTCATTAGATTCATAACTATTGCTTTTTCTAATAACTTCACAATCATTAATTTCAAAGTCAAATAAATAACCAAAACATTTCAGTTCAGAAACTCACCCTAAATTATCCATTTATTTACAAAAAATGGAGATACCTAACAGTACTTCTAATTGACATTAGTTGAGAACTAAGGTAGCATATTGTCAACTATCTGTTTAACACAAACTATAAATCAAAACCAAACTTCGAACCATTTGATTTTAAATTTGAACTCCATATAATTGTTATCTTCTAATAAATGAACCAACAAAAGATTTACGAAAGTTGTTAAATTCGCAGAACCTGTTTACATATGCATATCGAAAGTAACTAAATATAAATACTATGATTAAAATCCTTAATTAATAAATGTGGATCAATACTACTTTTCTTGCGTGCACAAAAAGAATCTCATTTAGTGTTAATAAAATTATACTTCATACTAACCACTAAGGAAAGTCAGACTAATGTCTCTTCACATCTCTGTTGATCACTAAAACATTACTGGGGCCAATTCAATGGCGTTTCTGATACCCCATGCCGTGATTAGAGCGTCTTCATTTATTTATGTAAGGAAAAATGGCCACGATCCCTTTCTCTTCGTTATAAAATCGCTTCCCCGTCAAGCACACGCATTATCTGGCTGCGGCTATGTATACGAAGCATTGTATTTCAACCAACACAGAAGTAGTATTTGAATTAGACGAAAAGTGACAGAATAAGTTCCTAGTGAGAATTTGTTACGTGCGGTTCCTGCATTTGGAATATTTCTGTTCTTATTTAATCAAATTTCCCATTCTTTACTTTATTCAGAGGCATTTGAGTATTTATTAACGATTTCGAGTGCCTGCGCAATTTAAACGGTTGATATTTAATTACCAAAAATTACGTTAAATGCTTCAAATTATAATTTGAAACCCTTAAATCTATCCTATTTTGTTATGGCATTAACAATGTGGGGTTTCTGTTATCAAACAGCGTTCGCTTTCTTAATTATTTACATAATGTTACGTGTTTCATAACAAGGTTGTTTTCAATCATGAATCCTAAATGCCTGGTTCGCTTATCTTTTCACCGTACTTTATATAAATTATTAATTAGTGAATGTTCGTTTCTATAATTTCAATGCGGGAAGATAGGCAACTAATCCTACACGTCTTTATAACTTCAAGAGGTTGGTTGTATATATTTCTTATCTTGTAAGTAAACGTTAACGTATATTTGTGTAGTTCAGAACGCTAAAACCGATTGCCATCGTTAATCGTGATTTTCGCTTGGTAAAATAATATAATAAGTTTTGTTGTACGAGTTGTCTCGGATGATTCTTTAAGAAACATTAATTTCGTTTGTGTAAAATTAGAAATGTTCTATTTCCTTTAAAAAGGAATAATATAATTTGTGGAATGTTTAGCGAAACAGTGACGTAAAATCGTAAACATCTTGGAACTATTAGATTCGTTTTCCTCTTGCGCCTTGACAGATGTCACTGGTATTCTGTATTTAAATAAGAGCCCCATTTTTTAATTGTACACAATTCAAACTATTGTACATTTAACTAGGTAATTTTAATATCTATAAGCGAACACTTAACCCATTTTGATTGGAGATAAATAAATTCGTGTAATGATATTTTCATATTCAGTCAAGTCGTACCAAAATGATTTTTGCTCCATTTAGAGTTCATACTCAGTAACATGTATATAAAAGGAAGTTTTAGTGAATTTTGTCGATTTCTAAATCATAGTGTAAAACGTACTGAACAGAATATTCCTACATAATCAAATTAATGTAATTTCAGGTATGATGTGCCATGTGATCTAGCAGATGTTGACTAAAAATAGTTGTTGTGCTTCAACATTAAATTATCACAACCTTCAGGATCACGCTATGATAAGCTTAAAACAGAAACGTCAAGCCACGTTGTAGGACTTCCCATCTCTTCCCTGCATCGTTTGATGACCTCCATCCTGGAGATGTTACGGTATTGAAATTGAACTTACTTCGCTCAAGTCGTCGGAATATGCTATGGCAATAACTATTATTGGTTGAGTACTAATTATAAAATGAGATCAGCGTAGATTTTCTATATAAAAATTTAGAGTTACACTACGAATCTTAGTATGTCTGCAATATATTTGTAGACCCTTCTACATCTTTCTCCCTGTATTTAACGGTCTAGATATTAATCTAAGTACGAGTGATCTTTCGTTTTTTTGTAAATCTTTTGTAAATGGTTTTCTACACAGTGTGCTATCTTTTTCCGCATATCTATTCCCACCCGGTACTTCCTTCTTTCGAACCTGCATGAATTACGCTAAAGTCTCTGCTTTAAAATTCCCCTCCTCTAGCCTAGGAACTTCGCTAATATTCCATGCTCCGCTCACGAAATATTTCCGATTCTTTTTCCACACTTGCCCATCACATCCTCTGAAGTAGTCTCTTCCCGGAGATTCGAATGGGGGAATATTTTATTTGTGGAATCTTTTACCCCAGGGTATGCCATTATTTTGAAAAATGTTTTTGGAACAATGTGTACTTGGGAGTTAGTATGTCTGCAATATATTTGTAGACCCTTCTACATCTTTCTCCCTGTATTTAACGGTTTAGATATTAATCTAACTACGAGTGATCCTTCGTTCTTTTGTAAGTCTTTTGTAAATGGTTTTCTACACAGTGTGCTTTCTTTTTCCGCATATCTATTCCCACTCTGTACTTCCTTCTTTCGAACCTGCATGAATTACGCTAAAGTCTTCGCTTTAAAATTCCTCGCCTCTAGTCGAGGAACTTCGCTAATATTCCATGCTGCGACTCGCAAAATATTTCCGATTATTTTTCACACTTGCCCATCACATCCTCTGAAGTAGTCCCTTCCCGGAGATTCGAATGGGGAATATTTTATTTGTGGAATCTTTTACCCCAGAGTATGCCATTATTTTGAAAAATGTTTTTGGAACATTGTGTACTTGAGAGTTAGTGTGGTAGTTTCCAGTTGCCTTTCACATCGCAGTAGTGTATCTTAGAATGCCATACCGATGGTCTCTGTCACTCTAAGTACTGAATGAGCTGCAGTCCTCTTTCGGTGATTTGTCTTAATCTTATTCCTCACTAAAGACCCCACCAATTTGGTTAAACCTATAGTTGAGCTCCTTAGTTCACTGAAACCAGCAAACTATTCTACCCGTTTTAATATTCTAGAACTTTTTCAAGGTGCAGGTCCATTTAGAAGGGAAATATCCATTGAACAGCTAAATAAATATTCAAATTGATTGGCAGTTTAGCAAACTTGTTGCTTTACCTTTCTCAGCTTGTCGTTATTGAACTGTACTACGTGAAGAAATTGATTACTTTATATCTAAGAATTTTACTTCCTTTGCTCTGCAGCTGCTAATATTCTACAAAGAACTGTAAAGTTTGATTAATATTATGCTGGCAAGTTTTGGATGCGAATACCGTTTATTGTTTGTAGTTTATATTTAGTTGTTTATACATTATTAAATGAAATGCTTTTTTTTCAGGTGAGTTTTGGAACGCTTGCAAAGTGACGGTCTACAACTGGTCTGTATGGTCTTCATTTAATTACAGTTAAGTTATTTTCCTTTATAAATCCTGTAAAGAAGAAACAAAAGTAAAAATCAACTTATCTAAAATATTTGTAGCGTTAATACTAACGTCAGTTCTTGATAAGAAAGTTATTTTGTAGGGCCAAGGGAGATACCTGATGAACCTGCATTAGTTTTGTATGTCCGTTTGTACAATGTACGAATGATAGGGAATAAATTGAGTGTTGTTTTTCAGAAAGTAACTTTGTGTGGATTTATGTTCTAGTTTTTGGGCGTCCTAAAAATTCTGTGATATCATGTCTTCTGACATCGCTGCATTGTTATTAACCTCTGGTTCACGTATCTTGTTGCCTCATAAAAGAACCATTAGTAATTTGTTTGAGAACATTAAGTATCATCTATCTCATTCGCTGTTCGTTAGATTCTTATTTCGCTCGTTAGATGCTTATTTGCTTTTAAAACTTTTAAAGAATAGTTAAAAAGTAAAGATACATCCAACAAAGTAATAATTAATTAATTAATTTTTTCGACCTTTTTCACGGACCAATGTTGGTTGTTGTACTTTCCATTTTGAAATATTTATATAGTAACAAGTTTAATTGCTGCACTCTCTAAATTCCAGTATTTTTAATTTAAATCGTCGTGTTCAATTATTTCATATTTTTTAAGGTCGTATTATTAGCATTAGATAGATTATAAACTTTCAAGCTATACTTTCAAGAATTGTGGGTTGTGTAATATTCAGGCGCTAAAACTGCTTGTTATAAATTTTATTTGTCGTTTTAAACACAGTGGTAGGCATTCTTTTTACGCTTGCTTCCAAAATTAACGTTCTCTCTAAACCAATATTAATGGGCATTATGGATCTACTTTAAATCTGGAGATGTTTTCATTCTTACGGAGGTCATGTAATTTAAGAATTGCAGTATAAAAGTAATTATACGAATCTTAATTAGTTTTGAAATTAAAATCTTCGTTAATCTTAGGAGGTTTGACTTTAATTATTCATAATGCGCTTTATTTCTAGTACCAAGTTTGAAAGATAAATAAAATTATTGGTAAATATCGGAGCGCTGTTAGTTGTAATGGCATTTGCCATATACCTGGAAGTTCAAGTATACGTCAGATAATTAAATGTCAGGGATGTTGGATGTGAGCATAATACATTACTAAGAATTTGAGTTTGACCTTCCATCAATACAGTTTGGTAAAATAATTAAATTGTTTATCGCTTATTCCGATTTATAAACTAAGCGCTATTTTTTATGGTTATTAATATTTAGTTGATGCTGAAATGTTGTAAATATGTTGGCGCGGATTTAGTACCTCTTACGTTGAAGTAGTGAATAAAATTTAGGTACAACCATTAAATTTTTAGTGTCTAGAAATTTCATACAGGATTGATTATTGGTTATTTAATGAATTATATTGTTATTGTTGAAAATTTTCCAATTAAAGAAAGTATCATACAATGTGAAACCATCTGTTCTAATGAAAAAATTGTTTTTGGATAACTAAATTTTTTGTTCCAACAAATATTTAATTGCGTTAAAAATAATTAAGATTTTTCTGATATGCATATATTTGAAACGATTGCCTTTGTTACCAGATTTATAGCAAATGAAGAGTTGATACAAATAATGTTGACCTTAAATATTTTAAAAGATTATTAATCATCTGTAAGGTATTCAGATATAAAAGCTGATGGGCTTCATATAAATGATATGTCCCTCCGTTGTGATAATAATAGCTAGGCTGGATTTTTTTGGATTGTTCTTGTATATATTTTATCCAGACCTGTAATTGAATATCAAATTTGATGTTATTTGAGAAATAGAAATACTTTATTGGATAACACTCATATTATTTCTGGTTATTTTACACACATTATTAGAAGTTGATAAGATCTAATTCTTCTAATATCATTATCGCTTTTCTGGGATCACAAATAGTGTATTTATTAAGTGCAGCTTTCCTTTTCAGGTGCAGTCTTTCTTAATGGAAACCAATATTGAGTGTTCTCAGGATGTTTGTTTTGTTGTTCCAAGCATGATGGTTTGTATCTTCCTCCTTGCGCATTGTTCCATCTTTGTGTAGATGTGTTAGAGGTAGTGACTTTCTCCTTCCCATACACTTATTAGCTAATCATGTAAGCAACAAATCTACAACCACCTCGTACCTACTGCAGGGGTCGTGCCCAAGCTATACCGTGGTTAAGCTTTACCTTATTCTAAAGCCGTTTATCATGTCACCTAGGCTCTTTTTGTGATAGGTAACACGCCTTTGATCTATCAAAGCGAAAGATAGATGAAATGGGTTTCAGTTCCATCTTTAGTTTGCCAGGTAATAAATAGAAAAATCATTACAATACATCCCCTTATTCATTTTTTTTTGCAAATTTAACTATTATCACTTAATATGATTTTGTATACCATACCTAGCTCAAAAATTCAAACCCACTCCTTTGGGTTCGTATGATATTGTGAGGTATTTCTCAGGCACAGTATCGCTTTTTAAGTGATCGTGCGTATTTATTGTTACTTTCGTGCTAATTGTAAAGTTGCCTTAGTCAAATGGATACGAAGTATAAAATTCTTTTTTGTCTTTCCAGTATGATAACAATATTCTCTAGTTACAACACTTTTCGAGAAATTTCTGAATTCAGCTCCAATAAAAAACGCCGAAAAGCAATTTCGTACAATATCTTACAATACTGGCAAAGCTTCATACTCCTAACACCGGTTTGATCGTGCTGAAGTATCTGTTGCGAATTAATTTAAGCTTATAAAAGAATAGGCATAGAGATATTTATAATTATTTTTATTGATATATTAAGAGTTAGTTTTTAAGATATAGGATTAAGCAGTGTATTTTTATAGGATTCCTTTTACCGATTTTTTTGACAATAAAGATAGGAATTACTAGGGCAACGTAGTTTGTTTGAATATCGTAGAACTCGGATGAGTATAATGATAAAACTAATACTAGATATTTAAGCAGATAAATTAATTTTATCCAACACATAAACACCAATAAAATTAATGAATGTCATATGTGTTTCTTCAATTCTAAAAGTTCTGGTTGCATACTAATGAGAGAACTAGAAAAACATAATTCGGCTAGCAATTCATCTTGCATTATTTTTGTATTTTTCATCAAATAAATAAGAGCAATATGTTCTGTCTAGAGTTTAATTTTGGCATACTCTTATTAATTTTTCATCGTACAAATTAATAGGTTTATCTTTTCATCGTGCCGCTATAAATAACGGATTATTAGACGAACAGGTTATATTATTCGGTGCTTCAGCAAAGACTGCTTATAAATATTTAATGTATACTTAAAATAATAGGGGAATTTTTCCCATATAGTATGAATGGCTTATTAAGCTTAGTGCTTTCTCCAAAATTTCATTTATATTAGCTATAAAAATTTGAGTTTATGGAAGTTTTTTTAAGATTTCCATTATACTAAAATTGATCAAATTCTTTGTATATGAGCAGTATAAGGAATACGTAATTGGAAAACGTTCTGCAACAACCGGCAGATGCGCTCCCGAAGCATCTAAAGCTTTATCTAAAAATATGCTGTAAACCTTCAACCAAAATACATTCTGGCAGCTAGTTTCATTAATTTCATCATTAGATAGATATTTTCATGCCTAACAATTTAAGAGAAGCGCCTAGGGTATTGCAATTACAAAATATGACATGCACTAAGATTGACAAAAGATTGACAAAATGACCTTTTACGCCGCATAAGACCGATTATTTGATTGTTTTTTCTGTAGCAGCGTGTTCGGTAATTTGTATATGGTTAATGACCTTTTACGCCGCATAAGACCGATTATTTGATTGTGTGTTCGGTAATTTGTATATGGTTATGCGCTTTTCAAATATTTGTATATTACTCATAAATATCTGATGGTTTAAAAAACTTATGTCGATTAAAATCCGTAAGTTTTAATTTTTTTAACTTACATGTGTGAAAGTGCGGTCCACGTCAACAGCAACGTAGACTACTCTTTGCGCCAATATACTAATTGACAAGAAGACTAGATATGTGGTATTTTTGTACTTTTGATGATCGTTTAGAAACGCTTTTTCTGTACGAAGAAAACGTCGAATGTTATTATATACCAGCTTGCTTACATGATATACAGACCCACGTGGTATATGAATTACAATATACAGGGTTTCATCAAAAGAACTCTGGGATTTCAGGCTAAATATTTTTAATAAATCAAAATCTTAGTGTAATGTGTTATAGATGAATTTAAAGGTAATATTCTCAAGATTTTATTACAATTTAGTAAATTTCAGCGTGGGCTCCATTAGTGGCACGGCACACATCCAAATAATATTCTACCTTTGCCAGGTCCTGACCTGCATGTCTAGGGCGACGGTTACCACGCAACCGAATATCCGTTTGCTGAGATGGGTTATATCGCGAATTTTTTCTGAATACTATGTCGCCAATAAAAGTTCCAGGGAGTCAAATCTGGGCTTCTTGGAGACCAAGAAGTAGGCTCTTGCCTTCCAATCTACCTGTTGCCGAATCGAGTATTGAGTACTTCGCGTACACAAACTAAAGCGAGTTGGATGAGTTTGAGACCGAGCAGGATTTTGTCCACTTTTAGCAAGACGGCGCACCACCCTACTTTAGTTTTCGTGTGCGAGAAGTACTCAATACTCGATTCGGCAATAGGTGGACTGAAGGGGAAGGCCTAGTCCTTGACCTTCAAAAAGTCCAGACTTGACCCCCACGGACTTTTTCTTCTGGAGACAAGTGAAAAACTTCGTGTATTTAGAGAAAATTCGAGAACTAACCTATTTTAGCTTAACCGAATTTTGGCGTTAGCTTTGGCATCTATACACGGTGAGGAGAAGAGTTGTTTTGATTTTAGATAAAAATTGCCTACGGTAAATATCGTTTTTTGAGTTCTTATTTTTACATATGCATCATAATGTCCACCGTGAAGTGAGCCGCTATGTTACACAACACCATATGATGTATATAAAACACTTTAGTTTTATTAAAATTGAGCACTGGAAGATTTTGACATCGCTTTGAACAAAATCAAGTAGAATAGGGATGAAGCATGATTATTCACCTTTGCAGTCGAAATTTTAAAACCCGAAAACCTGCAGGTGGATGACATATTAGAATTGCTTAGTATCACAATTATAAACAGATCTTTTATTAGGTCCACCATGTCCGTTTGTACATAAATCGCAGCTTAATTTATTATTTCCAGTAAGAAAATCACATTTCATGAATTCGGTCAAACAAGATTGCAAAGAATATTTGCCTTTTTCACATTGGTATCTTGGGATTACTGTTTCCTCAAGTATCATTTATATCGCAGTCGATATCCATTTTTTTATCTTGACTTTCTTGATGTACATAAAAAACTGTATATGTATCGTCAATTTTCATATCGTCAGTAAGGACTGAAGATTCATTATCATTGAATAAAGATAATTTTTCTAAAATTATTTTTATATCAATTTTTTTATCGTTTACAAAACCCAAGTCGTAATTCACGCCGGTTAAATATACAATTAATTTGTTTACCAGCACTATTATGTCCATAAAGTGTACGAGGGGTGCCCGATATATATCGGGAACTGACAACACTCATGTTATTAGGTGCGATCTGACGTTTCTAACCTAAATTGTAAATATTTATAGTTCCGGGTTGGGGCCGTGTGATTTTATAAACTAAGGTCGGCGTTTCGCTCACTTTTAATAAATTTAATAAATTTTTAATAATAAAGATAAGAATGATAATATTAAGTAGACAAGTTAAAGTGTAAAAGTATGTAAAGTTACTTCTGAACTAGCAGACTCACCAGCCCATTTAAACCAAAAGGTGTCTAGTGGCAAAGTAACTGGTTAAAGTATAATATACATAGTATACATAGGAGAAACAGGACGATCAGTACAGACTAGACTAAACGAGCATAAGCGATGCTTAGAACAAGCCAATACAATCGCTTAGCGGTGGCCGCACAGGACATACCATTAACGTTGACAATACGAAACTAATTGCCAGAATTCCATTTTTCTACAATAGAAAAATAAGAGAATCCGTAGAAATGAAACCGTAGAAATTACTAAAAATTCTAACAGTATAAACAAACACGATGGCTACTATCTTTCCCGTTTTTGGAAAACAAGCCTATGTTCACAAAAGCAGAACCATGACGTTCACTAACCCGCTACGACACTCCTCTCTATTCGTGATTACTCATGCATCAAGTTCTCGCCCTATATAAACTACCACTTTTGCTACTTTCACCAGTTACTTTGCCCAACAAGGCACCTTTTGGTTAAATGGGCTAGTGAGTCTGTTAGTTCAGAAGTAACTTTACATACTCTTTACACTTTAACTTGTCTACTTAATATTACTATTCTTATCTTTATTATTTATTTTCTTTTCTCGTCCTGATGATGCCTCTTATAAAAGTGGGCGGAACGTCGACCTTAGTTTATAAACTGACACGGTCCCAACCCGGAACCATAAATATTTATAATGACTCCGGCCGTGAAGGCCACCGACAATTTCTAACCAAAAGTTTGACATTTTTGACAGTATGCATACTTATAACATTTGCCATATGAACACTATTTGTTTTGTTTTGATTGAGTTGAAAATTTTGTCTCCGACAGAAAATGGAATTCACTCGTGAACAATTTCGTGCGATGATTTTTTTACGATTTTGACGGGATTATCTCTACAACAGTGTCTAAATCAACTTATTTCGACTTTTGGGGCAGAAGCTCCAACTAAAACCACTCTATATCGTTGGTATAGTGAATTCAATCGTGGTCGTAGTTCGCTAGAGGATGAATTTAAAGAAGGTCGTCCAAAATCGGCTGTTGTGCCAGAAAACATCGATGTTGTGCGCGAATTGATAATGCAAGATCGTTATGTGACGTATCGTGAGGTTAAGAAATTCCGAGGCATTAGTGTGACAAGCACACATTCGATATTACATGAACATTTGGCTGTGAAAAGCTATGTGTACGTTGGATCCCACATAATTTGACAATCGCTAAAAAAACTCGTTTCGATTGGTGCAAAGAAATGCTCAAAAAATACGATTGCGGTTCATCAAACGCAATGTATAATATCTACACAGGTGACGATTCTTGGATTTATTCGTATGAACCCGAAAGTAAACAGCAGTCGACTGTATGGGTCTTTTAAGATGGACGAAATCCAACAAAAGTTGTCCGCACTCGAAGCACTTCGAAGAAAATGGTTGCCTGTTTCTTTGGAATAAATGAACATGTCACGACCATTGCTTTAGAGGATCGTGGAACAGGTAATTCTGCTTGGTATAATACACCATTTGTTTGCCACAAGTTTTCGGAGAAATTAAAAAAATAAACCGACGACGCTGAATCATTCACCATCTCGACCATGCAAGTTCTCACACATCGGCTCAAACAAGTGACTATTTGAGCACTGAACTGTGGGTCAGCCGCCGCATAGTCCCGGTTTGGCACTTAATAATTTCTTTTGTTCCCAACACTAGAATTTTTCGAACTACCAATTGGTAATCCATCCAAACCTCCACACTTCTCTGTCAATCCATTTACCATAGGTACACCTGTAAATCACTCCATTAACATGCACTACTCTATTTCAGTGCGTAATTTGCACCCACAACCAATTTATAAAAAGTAGTTTTTTATTTATATACTTACTTAGCCTTGAGCAAGCTTTGCATTTTCAAAATTTATGCCGTAGAATTTTTAAACTGCTCGTAAATAGTACACCAACTTGTGTACGTTATAATCAACTTTTCTGACAATTTAAAAACACTTATAAAAAAACTTTATTCACCAACATTCGTCGACTGTTGGATGCATAGAAGTAAATAGTACACCAACTTATGTACGTTATAATCAACTTTTCTGACAATTTAAAAACACTTACAAAAAAACTTTATTCACCAACATTCGTCGACTGTTGGACAGCATAGAAGAGCACGAGTACAAATCAGCGTAAGAGTAGGAGACCCTAACATCACCTACTCGTGCTTATACAGCCCCAGCTGCTCCTTCTAAACCCTCAATACAAAGCCTTCTCCGAAATTTTGTAACGGTTAACACAATTCTCACAAATCCCCACAAACACTTTTCAACCGTCACTAACTCCAAGAATTTTCAATAATACAAACAAACATGACGAAAATATACTTTGGCCTCACAACGGATATTTCAGTTTCTTGAATCTTAGCTTCAACTGCCAATCGTTTGTTGGTTCACACACGCCTTTCATAATACGTGTCTTAACCTCATCTCACTTATATAACTACGAAATCGAACAATCTTTCTGTAATCAATTTTTGTAATTGTCTGTAATATTTCTACCTTCTTCCCTACTATATTTCAAACGATGTCTTTGCAAACATGTTGCATCTCACTTGTACCCTAATAACTTAAACCTTTTCTTGTCTCACAGTTTCCTCTCAAAGTCAAACTAATATTTAACATGGGATATGTTTATTTCCTTCTTATGCCTACTATAAACAATCTTTCTTTATTTTATATCGATCCTGCTTGTACAACTGCCCCTGCTATTCGTAGAACCCAAATGTACCTTATATGCTAGCTACAGTTGAACTTTATAAATTAACACTTTTCCCAGAAATGCTTGATAGACAATTTTTAAGCTACGACTACCCGTAACGTGTTTATGTGTCTGCCCCTCTTTATTCGAATAACTACAGTTCTTTGCTATTATTAAACGTTTGAAGATTATACAAATGTTAAAACGTATTACTCAACTATGATAAAATATGCACGGAACGAATATTTACATTTAACACCTGTCAATTCATGACCTTTACTCTTTCACCATCCTTGACTATGACTTTAGAATTTACACTAACGATTTAGAAAAGCTTTCTACTAACACACATGATATCTGCTATAATTTAAGATGCATGCTTTTACACGGCACGCTAACGACTTTCATTTCTTACCCCTGTCGTTTACAATTAGTATTTAAAATTAAACAACATAGCATTTAAATATAGTAAAAGTTTTTTGTGAATATGTACATATGTTAAAATAAAGCAAAATTAATTTAGAAACTTTAACTTGTTAATTCTTACACTAAAGTTTTGAAAAAGGTGTCTCTAATTTTTATTGACTTATATTTACATGCGGTAACTTGCCATAAATTATTAACTGACTTATCTAATCAATTTTAACCCACTAATTACACAGAAATATACAAATACAATTATCTATTTTTCAAATGTACTACTACAGTATGGAACATTATGGTGTAAGGTTTACCAGAAAACTTATTAGCGTCTAAAATCGCGGCGTTTTATTACCTCGTAATCTCCTCCACTTACTAGTTACTCGCGCTGCCTCGTCTGTAAACACCCAAGGTTATTGTGGCGTCGCATTTTACACAAGAATGTCGTGAATTAAACTAAACAATAGACGAAAACTTCACTTTGCAGTGCTTGTCCTTAAACTTATTTCTAATCGAAACCCGTTCTACCTAAGCCAACATTTTTCTTTTCTTTCAAATCGCCGTTATAACACTAGGCGTGATGGCTTGCTATCTATCACCATACACCATACCCATACATTTCATTTGTCTTTTCTTGTTTCCGGTTCCCTCTTATGGAATACTATTCTTCCTGATATTAGGCAGGCTCCGACCGTGCAACATTTTCGTAAACTCTTGCAGGAACATCTCTTGAATATTCAGGTGTAGAGGCAAGTGCTTTTTCCTAAACTGATGTTCGATGAGTGTGTGTTTGTATGTGTGTGTGTGGGGGGAGGGACGTTCGTTTGTGTGAGGGTGTGTAGCGATTATTAATTGAAATTAAATTAAATTAAACTATTTACCTTAATTTAATTACTTGAATAACATTGTATCTCTTTTCAATTTCAATCAATCAATCAATCAAAATAATCTAGTAATTGCGAAAGGTAATAAATAACTTTTATCAGTTATTTTATGAATTTTATGGGTTTTTTCAATGATGGAGCCGCTTCTTGGAGTAAACGTTTATTTATTAATGAGGTCACACGATTTGATGCAGTTTTTCTCAGTTCCTCTCGAAAATACGAGAACATATTTCTATTTACAATGTTTAATGCTATACAAAGGCTAATTAATTTAAACACTAATTGCTTTTTAATTCAAAGGAGGTGCTATTTTTATAGAAAATATTTGCTTTTACGTCAAAACGTGTTTTTAGTACACCTATTAGGGTTAAAATTGGGTTTTTTAACAAGCTTGATTGTAGTTTTTATATGTACTTCAATAAATAAAGTTACGCTTGTATTGTACAGGGCGTAACCATAAATTTACGGAAATTAATATTTTTTCCGGATTCTTTTATATCGTGGTGGGATTTATTTGTAGAATTTGGGTTTCAATGACGTTATTAATATTTAATTAAGAGTAGATCTTGGGTTTTGCTTCGTCCAAATGTCATAAAATATTTAGAATGCCACTCATTTATTAACATCTGACGTTTCGGAAAGTATGTTTTCTTACACGTAGTTCTGTAATTTATTAGTTAACATTTTTGGAGAATTTCTTAAATCTATATTTACATTTATTAGACTTTTGGTTTTTGTGAAATTTTGTGTTGTAATGTAATTTGTATTTTTTTTGTTGTGGTTGGTCAAGTTTTACGAACTACGTTATTAATACTAAAAATTACAGAAGTGTCTATTACAAATAAGAATTTTTTTTTTTAAATTATAGGTATTGCCATTTATAAATTATATAAAAATTATAATCATCTACTGTAACATTTTAATTTATAAAAATATTATTATATTCTAATGCGATTGTGTGTGTGTGTGTGTGTGTGTGTGTTTGTGTGTGTTCGTGTGTGTTCGTGTGTGTGTGTGTGAGTGTATGTACATGTGTTTGTATGTGTGTGTGTGTACGTGGATGCGCGCGCGCGCGCGTTGGTGCGTGCAAGCGTGTGTGTACACCGGTTTTGTCTCGAGGAGCACAGCCTCTGATTTGAAGTAGTTGAATTTTAATTTATCTTTGTGCGACCATTCGTATAATTTCTTCAACAGCACGTTTGATTTCGTTCTCATTTCCATTACAACCCTGGACCAATAAGATGGCGTCGGCAAACCCCGCGCTTATACACCCTTTTGGTAGTTCTCTATTATGCTCTCATACAGAAGTTCCCAAAATGTAGGGCCAAATCGTAGCCCTTGAGGATAACCCTTTTTGACTTTGCGCGAGATTATTTCTTTCGATATCTCCTCTGGGCGCTTCTACCTCTAGATCTGTATTTTTTATCAATCACATTTTACGGGCAATATTTTTGTTCCAGTTCAAAATTACGCCGTCAAATGCTCTGTAGATGTCTAATGAAACCACAGTGCAGTGCTCTTTTGCTTCACGTGTTTCTCTTACTTCACCTTTAACGAATCCTAATGCATCTCCGCGAACCTATATCGGTCAGTCTGAAATAGACCAGTTTTGCGCACCATGTTCATTATTCTTGTAGTCTGTATAACAGCTGCATTGAATTAATTAATTATACAATATCGTTTATTACGTACAGTTGTGACCCCGAAAATCTAGCCGGTAATCGGCAGAGAAACTTGGTGAGGTACCTCGCTAAAAATTTTGCTTTGATGAAGTACCGAAAACCTCGACTGTACCACAAGAATGGTTGCCGACTAACTTAGTGGGAAGGGGATGTCATAGTTCGAAGAGGCTCTCGGATTACTATAGTGTGGGAAATACCAGCTAAATCAGGAACTATCTTGGACTCTACTTAATATCGAAGTACGAAGGTTGCTAAGAATAAATCTCAGAAGGAATATCAAGACGATACGAACCCCCGAGATCAGAAAACTGATTTCCACAAATTCAAGCAAGGAATAATTGAGTACGCTAATTTAAATAAATCTAATATAACTATTTAGCACTGCTAGCTGTAAGAAAAAAAGGTTCCTAAAATTAAGTGCTAAATTACCTGTATATTAATCACACCTCTAGGAAATGACAATATCTTTTAGTATATCGAGGCTGGAAACTATTATCTTTACATTAGTTGTGAAAACATATGTCTAAAACTCTTTACTTTATTGCACAAGTGAAAATTTAAGCACGAGTGCATACAGACGTTTTTAAACAAATGCCAAATATATCAAAATACTCGTCTTAGTGGAAAGCGTTTTTGGCGAACAAACTTTACAATTTCTTAAATCTAATAATAAGAACGTACTATGGGTACGTTCATAAGTTTCTACAGTTGAAAATGTTTTTAATTAAAGGTAACTATAGACTGTAATTTCAAAATTTGTATTATAAATACCAGAAGAGTGATTCTGTCTGTAGATATCTTGGAAATAATTAACACAATCCAGTCGTTTTAGCCGGATTTTATCGAAGATTCTGGCAGTTCATTAAAACTTTGATGTTTCTCTATCAACCTGCTTTTCCAACATGAAGTTGTTACTACTTTAGGAACCAGTTTTTCTTAGAAGTAAAATTTACCAACCGGGTAGGATATACTTCCGGACTTTATTTGACTATTCATATTAATCATGTACAATACCCAATTATTTAAGGTTAACCATACCTACTCAAGTTTACATGTTATCTCTTTCAATGCTGTTTGCGAAGTCACCAGCAGAGTATCCTTTTTTTCATAAAACGAATTTGAAATTTTATTCGGTAGAATTCGAAAAAATGAATCAAGAGTGCAAATTGAAATTATTTTTGTTGTTTTTCTCTATTTAACATGTGTAAAATTATTTTTATAAATATTAACCAGGATCAAAGGAGTGGCTTTTTTTATCATTTCCAGAATCGGCATAATTTAGCGTATGAACATTTTTAGTTTCATGGCGATAATGTCTGGGTGTCACCGTTTGGCATTATTAGTCAAAACACATGAATCATAAAACTGAAATATTTTAGAATATAAAGTAACGATGATTATCATTTTTAGCCATAAATCCACCATAATGAATTTGATAACTTTTGAGTATGAACAATATAGATTACAGTAGTAAAATAATAATTCTTTAGTTCCAGAATGCATGTAAACAAAAAAATGTATTTCTTAAAAGAAGTAACCAATACCAAAAACTATTAAAATGAAATATGTTTAGAAACATTTCAAAGCAGTGTTATACTTTCTTATGGTAATGATTGAGTCATTCCATGTTTCTGTGGACATTGTTTTTTTTTATTAGGCTAGAATTTCCAATTTGACATTTGTTAGCTAAAACCGTAAGTAGAAAACTTTTGGCTACCAACCTTAGATGATAAAATTAATTTTAGTTAATTAAGTCAAGATAAGTTTTATTATTTATAAATCATAAGCGAATGTTACGAAAATTTCCCAAGTGTGGAAATAAAATGTACTTAATCTTTATTTCGGGCATTCAGTAAATAAGAAAAGCTTAAGTTGAATAATTTTAAATATTAACTCTCCAATATTTAAACTAGTATTACAATTTAGTCTTTGGTAGCTCATTTACTATATGGCTGTTGTGCGTAAAAAAGCTCTGCACAAATTATATCTAGTAAATAATTATTGCAGAGCATTTTTCTGTAGAATTAATCTAGAAATATTACACATATTTGTGTAGTCTAGTTGTAGAATTTAGGCTTGTGTGAATTACCTATGTGGTTGCATAGTAATCGTTTTTTATACCGTTGAAAGAAATGTGAATATACCCTCTCACGGTTCGTAATAGACACGTGTCGCCTTACTGGCCAATCAGAACGACGAACAAAGAAGGATCCTGGTTTACAAGTTCTAGAAAAGCGGCTGCGATGGACATTCTCATCTTGACACTCGTATCGTTAACTGCTTGTGTGTCGGTAGTGTTTTATAAATAATGTAGTGGAGTGTTTACCCGTCGAATTCCTATAACTATCGATATCGTACCTTATCTGTGTTTCTGTAAATGTTGTAGAAAATAGGCAGTGGCTCCACTGCAAATATAAACTAAAAAAGGCGTTGAACAAACCTACGCTTGCTGCAACCCTGAGATTAACAAAACTTTTATGGGTTAATGAACTTGCTACCCAGCATTAATTTAGAGGTAAGCGAATTGTTAGTTAATTTATATTGCGATTTTAGAAAATAAATTATTTTACGCCTTTTCTAAATTTTGTAAAACCTAGTACACCTCTATGCGAACACGCGATTAGCTCTAGTACGTTTACCTTTGTTTGTATATAATAGAGCGCAAAAGTGCTGTGTTTCTAGTTAACAAAGCTGAACAATTAGTAATTAGTAATTAATTTTGGATATCAAGTATTTTATAGGTATGGGTAGTTGCAGTGCAAAGTAGTATACGAGAAAAATATTTCTAAATATTTGATCGATGTTGAATTAAAAAGTTAGTTTTAAATGACAGTCTCCTAATGCGGCAACAAAAAGAAAATTTTGACTGTCTAGGGCTCGTTATTTTGACATTAAGCAAAACCAAAAGGAGAAAATTAACTTTTCATAATAATTTAAATTGAAATGAATAGCAGATCTTTAACTGTTATGCATGCTTTAAGCTTTCCGTTGTTTATGAAATATTTTAAGACATTTTTCAGTAATTCATATAAAATTACACCAAGAAGACCAAAGTTCAAAATAGCTAGTTCATATTACGCTGAAACAAAAGGAGAAGACAACCGCAGCTCTTTAATTGACGTGTCGACATCTAGAAATTTATATAGTTTGAAATTATTGGAGGGAAGTTGAATAACCCTCAGTAACGCAGATAATATTGTAGGAAGAAGTCGAAGCATAAATCATAATATATGTAGGCCGCTCTACGCTGAAAATTCCATTTAATAGCCGGCATGAAGTTTGCACATTAATTCTGTATCAGTAGCCCTATCGAATATTGCTCGCCGTTGAACAATACTTATTAAAGTGAACTAGGGATAATTTAATACAATGCATAAGCACTGTAATATGACACAGCTTGTTGGTTACCAATGAAATATCCAATTACATAAATATTCATAAATTTGCATTATTGGCGCTAATGTACTTGCTTTGCCTTAAAATTATTCATACATTCTATAAATTAGTTTTCGAGTTTTTCAGGGAAGTTTGGGTAAGAAAATTAACTTCATCTTAAAAGTTGTTTACTTAAACTGTATATCTATAAAAGCTTTTTTCAAAGGTTTTGCTCCTTTACCATACTTTTTGAATTTTAAATAAGTTTATTTAGTTGCTTATCTAGAATTAGTTCAAAGTAATTAAAAAGTTAAACTTAAATAATTATTAGGCATAATTAGAAGAATCGCTTTTGCAGTTTTAAAATAGAAATAGCTATCCTCCAACTTTGATGTTTAAAAAGTTAGCAGTTTGTACCAAAAATAATACAAAATGACAGCTTAAATTGTATTTTGAAAGTTAAGTTTCATTAAAGGTTCTCTTCTCTTTCTAACCTTTTTTTTTCTTATCAGCCAATTGATTGATTTGATGTACCATTTCAAGTCTACGTCGCTTATAATTGGTGTAAGATATCAGTTGTGATTTATTGATGCAATTTTTTCCATCTATCTTTCCTTCCATTATCAGTGTTACTTATCCTGAATGTTGTAGGTGATAACCTTTCAGTCGTATCAATTTCTTGCTTTACAATATTTTTGCAAATAAAGAGTTTTGATACTTTATCATTTGTAATTCTGTCTGTTCATTTAATTTTCAAAGTTTTCGTAAGCATCACATTTCAAAAGCATTATTTTTTCTCCTCAGTATCCTAATAGTTTATATTTCACAGCCGCACATCACAACACTCCATAATAATGTTTTTAACAAATTTTTTCTTATGTTTAGATCAATATTTTTAACAAATTATAAAAATTTTTAGACGATTTTCCTGTTAACGTTTCGATAGATGGAGCTTCTGTTGATTCTATAAATGCTCTTTATGCTGAGCTCAACGATTTTTCAGGATCACTGGTATGGATACAGCAAACATGGGCTGTGGCCTGTCAGATCACCGTTTTGACGTGATTCTTTTTTATTGGGTTACATGTAAAATCAATTTTACCAGAACGTTATAGAAAAGAGAAAGGAGTTGCAACACAAAGTTCAAAAATCGATTCAGCTATTGTCAGAGTAGCACTTACTTGTGAGGTTAGTAGTGTGATCTTAAAGTGCTTGCGGGAAAATTGTGGCCACTTTGAAGATTTCTAATAATAAGTTCGGCTATTCTGCTTGCTTGATTTAAAAAAATTATTTTATAAATAACATTGTGTTCTTAAGGGTTTTTTGACACGTCCACATAGTAAATAATTATTATTCCGAATTTCCACAAGTTAAACAAAAAACGATGCTTTCTCAAAAAGCTTCTTCTTTGATATAGGAATCGCTATATAAAAAAATCTTTCCTCTTCCTATTCTTTTTCCATTGGTGTACTCAAACAGTACTAGTATCATTTGGAAAAAATAACTTTATAAGGGTCTTGTGCAGTCATCGGTTTAAATAAGTTAACAATTGTACGTTTCCAAATTTCCAAAATATATTTATGTAAGAAGGAACTACTCATTGGCTTTTGCCTTCGCTTAAGGAAAAATGGAAGCTCTAATTTTTTTGTTTCTCGAGTTAACAATTTTTTTGTCACTGACAGTTCTACTATAGGTTTCACGTTGAAGTCATTCAACTTGAAAAACATCTGCTTTAGGGTTTCTTCACTCTTATACACTGAGAAAAGTGATTTGGTTGATACAACCAATTCTGTTGTATTGAAGAGTAAAGCATTTGATCAAGTATTTTTTAGTCGTTCTAAACGAAACTATATTCACTGAACCGCTTGTAGATGATTAAACTAACATCAAAAATTAGTTGACTTAAATTTGTTTGTTTGAATGCATTATAACAGTTGGTTAATAAAAGAATGCAAAAGTGAATTTCATTGAATATCAGTCGTATTTAATACAAACTAATATTGTCAACAAATTTCATATTTTAGTCCAATACTACATTAATGTTGAAAAAAATCTATTTTAGTTAAATGAATGCTGAAAAAAGTGTCAAACGAACACGTATTGTAACAAATTGAACATTGAAACAAACCTACTCTAGCTTGTTGATTTAATTAAACTACGATTGCCAAATCAAACGTCGGGTTATTTGTTGAACGCAAGGATATTTAGTACGTCTCCGATATTGCGTATTGAATGTACAGCGCGTGCACATTATATCTTTAATATACTGCTAACGTTCGACTGCAACACGTCAACATGGCGTCAAGCGTCATTTCGCATTGTTTATTGTGTTAGTTTCCTTAAAAGTATTTCAACTAACTGTAAAAAATACATGGAAGATAAATTTAGTATGCTGTACTATGCTTAAACAAAATCTTTTCGTCTAAAAACACGTAAGTACCTTCTTATAAATTGGTCTCATTGCCCATAACTAAATGCCGTTGTTTTTAGCATTCAACTATATAAGCGAACGTATAACTTCAAAGATCAATGGCAACGTCAAGGAATAAACAAACTTCCAATAATCAGTGTCAGTTTTATAAAATTGAAGTGGAAGCTAAACTGAAAATTATGCAGGATGAACTAGGGTTAATGTAACATTCAAGGTGAGATTTGATTCAATATACAACTTGATAATGTGACTGAATGAAGTTATTTTAAATCAATATTTTTTAAAAATCTGTTAGGGATGAACAAACTCATTTGTTGATCGCCAAGTTGTATTAAAAAAAATGGTTAAAATAACTTCATTAAGCCGGAATCGATCAAGCTGGATATTGAATCAAACTACCTTGGACGTTTAAACTAATTCTATTTCTAAACAATGTACAACGCAACGAAATGATTGATTTGACAGCTAAATGTTTCAATTCAACACAATAAAAGTTTGATTAAACCAAACATGTTATTACTTGAACCCTTATTAGCCACTTAGCTTCATAATTATTATCTGCTCAACATATGGGTTAGTTAAACCAATGACGCTTTTTGGTTAGTTGAAAAATTTGAATAGTTTGTTTTAATGCTACAAACCCTTTCAAGTATTTGCTTCAATAATTTTTATATGTAAGTGGGATATTTAACGTGTTGATTTAACATAACAGTTTATTTGATAAAAGTATTAAATAATTCAAATCAAACCTACAAGCAATTGAAGCAACGATACCTACCATTCAAGTTACATTAATAGCGATTTGAGTAAATGCCATAATTATTGTGGTGCAAATTTAGGTTTGTTTGCTTCAAAATCGGTTTTCCAACATTTTATTATGTTCTATTTAATGCATATAGATCATTGTTTATATACAAACCAAAATTCTAATTGAATCAACTAATTTTCAGTTGAAGCAACAGAATCCTTTTTTCAGTGTAGGCGAGTTATGTATCCCCCAATTACCTATATATATTGATGTATTGAATCTAATATGAATTATTAGAAATTATTAAGTAAAAGTATAAGTTCAATGCAACATTGTAACACAAGGATAACCCAGAGAGGTTATCGACAGTTCATGAGAACGGAATGCAGCTTTGCATCCGTGAGGGCAGTGATACTGCAGGTGGCAGGTCACAGGCGGTCAACATACCGCAATTACTTAGAATTAAGTCGTTACATTGTAATAAAGTGTACAATTAAAGAGAAACGCAGACATGAGATCTGCAAGTTCTCACAGCCGTGTGAGGGCAGGTTATTATAAAGGCCCGGGAGCTCAATGCCCGGCAGTCAGTCTTCGAACTCCATACTTCGTTGTTCAAGCTACTCACTAGTACAATAATTATTTTAGTATTATGTACAAGTTATCCAAATTTTAACTAATAAAATTTTTGTTAAAGTCAAAGTGTTTTTAAAAAACCAGCTCCAAAGGCCCGAACTTTAACTGGCGCAGTCGTAACGGATGTCAAAAGGGCACTGAAAATCCAAAAATCGGAAGATTGGTGACCAAGAATTTTTATTCGAAATTTTGGCAGAACCCAAACCAAGTTGGAGGAAGAACAAGCATAGTCTGAATCCAGCAACAAACCAAGTTGGACAAGGAACAAGAATCGTCTAAGGCCAACAAACAAACCAAGGTGGACAAGATACAGAATCGATCGAACCCACCAAAGAAACAGATGAAATTAATGTAAGTTCATTTCCATAAATTTCTTTCAAATCAAAAATTATAATTGATATATGCTAGTATTATTTTATTTATCATTGTTTTATGTATTTTATTATTATGAATATTTTTTTTGAAAATAGTTCAAAGTGAATTATTTTCAAAACGAGACTATAAAACATTTTATGAAACTTGAATGTTAAAGAAAAATTTTTCTTTTAAAAAGCAAATGAGACTTGAATTTTTTAAAAAAAAAAGAGATTTTCTTAAAAAAGCAAAAAGAGACTTGATTATTTACAAAGAGAATTTCTTAAAACAAATAAGAATTGAAATTAAAAGAAATTCTTACCACAATTATTAAAAACAAACTCAAAATAATCCAAAAAATAAACGGGCGCACATTCACTAACACCAAAATAAGAAGCGCGATTCAAACCCACGTTTATAAACCGGTAAACTAACGCGAAATTAGTTTCAAAGCTAAAGCTAATTCGAACAAACTGTACAGAACGATTAACTAAACCATTGACCTCTATAATACTGAATAAATCACAAGAACATTCTGCATTAACTAAAAATACGGTAACTTAAAACCACCTAAGATAAATACGCGAAGAAAGCATTCCTTATTATACAATTAAAACTCAGAGAAAATCGCTTTCAGAATCCTTGCACAGTACTAAAGAAATAACTTTCAGGAACTTTCAGTACTAAAGCAATTTGCATCATACACGGGATAATAAAAGCAACGCAGTTTCTACATTAATACCCACAAGTAAACAATCCATAAAAGCAGCATTATAAGTAATTAAATACATCACGGAATTATAGAAGCGCATGAAAATTACACCACAACACTCTATAAATAATTTGCAGTACAAAATCAGCATTATAAAGTGCAGTAAAACGGTCATCATAAGAATCTTTAATTAAAACGCTAAAACGTTATCATACGCTCATAATTGTAAACCTGAAAACGCACATAACGAAGAGTTCAATTACAAGTCAAGCAGTACCGAGAGATCTAAAAATAAATAGACGTAACACTTCGTACAAAGTACGGAAAGTAATTCCTATAATTTCTATTAACACCTGTAAGAGCAATTACCTAAACGTACGTGACAAAGATTACATCCTTTAGTATTCAATTTCAACAGTAAAGTACAAAAGTAAGTAACCTCAGGTCATAATTACGCAACTCAGTAAAACCCACGGAAGAGTATTAATTACGAGTGAACTAAAACAACGCTAAACGATAATAAACCCATCCATTTCAGATTCCTTAAGAAAGATAAATTAAAAGCTGCATAAAAACAAGCAAATCCAAGACTACGGTAATTAAATTCAGCATTATTGAATACAGATCTCACAAGTACATCACCGCATTGTGTAATTAAATATAAATAAACAACGACTACGATTTTAAAATAACTCGACGCAAGATAAACTTAAAATTAATAAATCTAATACTACAAGTACGAAATTAATCTCAAATTCTTACCAAATTTTTATCCACCCAATCTAAACTGAAAATTAACAATTCCAAACTAAGAATAACGCCGAAAATAGCAAAATCTTTACAAAATTTGAAACTACCTAATCTAAAAGGAAAATTAATAAAACCAAAGCAAAGTTAACATCACAAATAGCAAAACCATCCCCAATTTTACAAAATTCAAAATTATTCAATCTAAAAGGAAAATTAATAAAACCAAAGCAAAGTTAACATCACAAATAGCAAAACCAACCCCAATTTTACAAGATTCAAAATTATTTCGTCCAAAAGAAAAACTAATACATCCAAAGCATAATTAACGCTACAAATAGAAAATCAACCCCAATTTTACAAAATTTGAAATTTTACAACCCAAACGGAAAATTAATAAATCCGAAGCAAAAGTAACCATACAAATAACGAAATAAAGCTTAATTCAAAAAAAAAAATTTTTTAAATTTTCCAAAATCGAAAACAACCCTTAACCAACATGAGTAACACAGACTTACGTCTCTATTTAGAGACAATACAGACGTTCGATGGCACGCAGGCCCATCTCTCGAATTTCATTGGAGCATGTGAAATGTTCCTAAAACCTTTACAAACCCGGAGATGACGCAAGAAATTCATTGCTTATACGCTTAGTAATAAGTAAACTAGCCGGAAGGGCACTAACCTTAATCGCCAGTAGGGACGACTTATCGGAATGGGACCAGTTTAAACAGCTACTAATTGCATATTTCGAGACCAACGTAATATAAAATGCCTGGTACGAGACCTAATAAACCTTAGAATTGAACACAATCAATCCCCTACCAATTCGGAATGAAATGCCAAGACGTGAGAAGTTTAATTTTAACAAAATTAAAAATCGAAGAACCCGATCAAAACGTTAGACATTTAAAAACAAAATGTATGACGAAATGGCACTAGACACATATATAAACGCTTTACCAGAACGACTATCGGATAAAATCAGATTCCAACGACCCCAAAATCTAGAAGAAGCTATGAGACTAGTAATAGAAGAAGAAAATGTAATGTATTACCGCAACAGACTATACAACCCCAACGCGAATAAAAGCTATTCACCAACAAAAACTATACAAGCTACAAGACAAACGATCCCTCAACAAAATTCACACCCTTTAACTCACAAACAAATCAACCGCGAAGTAACAACCCAAGTTTTAACAATACCAATTTTAATAATCAATATAAACATTTTCAAGACCAACATTCAACCCAACTTTTACGAAACCCGCATTCCAACCGAGATTCAATCAAAACCTAAACCAACAAAGACCAGCATTCAATGCAAACCCTAATAGAAATACACCAATGACTAATACTCATAACAACCCTAACAATTATTACAAACCAACACCAATGGACACCTCATCTGGTAACACCAGACAAAACACAAAAATAACACATATCCGACCAAACCCTCATCAGAAACGTAATTTTACATCGGAAGAATTATTTCATCAAGAAATAGAAAAATTTGACACTTACCAGAATAATGACATTGAGACACCTACGAACAATGAAACAAACCATGCAGAAACTTACGAACGTGACGAACAATACGAAACTTACGAGGAGTATGATGAAGAAAACTCGAACTCAAATTTTCAAATGGACCCATTTATAGACAACCAAACTTAATAAACTTAAATAACATAAATCACTTAGTATTACCATACATAGAAATACCCACGCCAAATTCAAACTATTAATCGACACCGGATCATCTAAAACATTAATTAGCCCCAGAACCGTACAAAACACTATTTAGATTATGTAGAAAGAGAACCATTTAAAATTAAAACAGCTCATCAAACAACACTACACCAATTCGTAGCAAACATACCCTTACCGAGAACATTTAATGTTAAAATGAAACATAAATTTTGTGTATTCGAATTTAACGACAAATATGACGGATTAATCGGAATGGATCTTCTAAGAAAATTAGGAGCCAACATTGACATTAAAAATCGCTTATTAAGGACAAAATACGGAAAAATCCCAATTAAATTTCAAAACACACAAGTTGAACAAAAATACACTATAGAACCCCGAACGGAAAGAAAAATAAAAATCCCAGTAAAATCTAACAAAAATTTAGGAATAATAAATCATATAACTTTTCAACAAGGAGTAGAAACCCCAACCGCCTTAGTACAAATAAAAGATAACTTTGCAACCACAACAATATTAAATTCAAACAACTATCCCGTAGAATTATCATTGACAGACCCAATTAACGTAGAAGAACTAAATTTTAACGAAATGGAAATAGACGAAAATTTAGAAAACGAATACAACCCAATGGAACATGACGAAATGTTAAGAGAAAATTTAACTAACATCCGCTTTAATACCGATATCAATCAAGAAGAAGAAAGAGCAATTAAAAACTTATGTTTCGAATACCGAGACATATTCCATTGTGAAGGAATACCATTAACATTCACCAACACAGTAAAACATAATATCGAGTTAACAGACAATAAACCAATTTTTACAAAAGCATATAGACTACCTCATGCAAGCCAAGAAGAAGCTGACAGACAAGTAGCAGATTTATTAGACCAAGACATAATCCAGCACTCCAACTCACCATGGAGCAGCCCCGTGTTAATAGTACCTAAGAAATTAGACGCAACCGGAAAGAGAAAGTACAGAATGGTAATAGATTATAGAAAGTTAAATGAAAAAACGGTAGATGACAAATATCCACTACCAAATATTACCGAAATTTTAGACAAATTAGGCAAATGCCAATATTTTACAACATTAGACCTAGCATCAGGATACCATCAGGTAGAGATGGAAGAAAAAGACATATCAAAAACAGCCTTCAGCACACCTAGAGGACATTACGAGTACAAACGAATGCCATTTGGACTAAAGAACGCACCCGCTACTTTCCAGAGAGTCATGGACAATATACTACGAGGAATACACAATGAGAAATGCCTTGTATACCTTGACGACATCATAGTTTATTCCACATCACTGGTAGAACACATAGAAAGATTGAAGGAAGTATTCGAAAGACTTAGACAAGCACATTTTAAAGTACAATTAGACAAAAGTGAATTTTACAAAAGAAGTATCATTTTAGGACATGTAATAACACCCCAAGGAGTAATGCCAAATCCAGACAAAACAAATGCAGTTCTAAATTACCCATTACCAAAACAAACAAAGAAATTAAAGGATTTCTAGGACTTAGTGGTTACTACCGCAAATTCATTAAAGGTTACGCTCAGATAACCAAACCCCTGACAAACTGTTTAAAAAAGGGAAACAAAATTGAACACACCCCAGAATTTATTAAAGCTGTAGACAAAATTAAAAACATATTAACGAATCACTCTGTATTAGAATACCCAGATTTTACAAAACCATTTATACTGACGACAGACGCATCAAATGTAGCATTAGGCGCAGTATTGAGCCAAGGAAAAGTAGGTAGCGATAAACCTATCAGCTACGCATCCAGAACCCTAAATGAAACCGAACAAAAATATAGTACTATAGAAAAAGAATTATTAGCCATAATTTGGGCAACAAAATATTTTAGACCTTACCTATACGGAAGAAAATTTTACATATATACCGACCATAGACCACTAGTATGGTTATGCAAACTGAAAGAACCGAATTCAAAATTACAAAGATGGAGAATCAGACTCGAAGAGTATGATTACGAAATTATATACAAAAAAGGAATTTATAACAACAACGCAGACGCCTTAAGCCGAATCCAACTCAATGCATTAGAAACGGAATCCATTATAGGAAACGTAGACGATACAGAAATAAGGGAAGATCCAGACGAGATCGACACTATACATTCGACACAAAACGAAGAACCAAAAAACGCGATTAAAATTTTAAACAAAGCAATCGATATGAAACCCAACCAGTTTATAATAACCGAAGTTTTAAATAACCCCAACCCAGTAAAATATACAAAAGTAGACAATAAAAAAATATACCACATTCAAATAACTAAAGACGACAACGAGGAACAAATAATTAAAATTCTAAAAGAATACACCCCGAGAAAAACGATTTTTTATTTCAACACCGAACATTTATACCAAAGATTTTCAGAATTATACATTAAACTATTCAACAACTCTGGACCTGAACTCATCAGATGTACTAGAAAATTAATAACACTAGACGACCCTGACGAAATAAACGATGTAATTAGAAATCAACACGAAGGAAAAACCAACCATCGTGGAATTAACGAAACAATAAAACAACTTGTAAGACGTTATTATTTTAAAGACATGAAGGACTTGACCACAGATTTTATTAACCAATGCGAACTATGTGACAGAGCAAAATACGATAGGAAACCCCAAAGATACCCTTAATGTTAACCAAAACACCCGACAAACCATTTCAAAACTACATGCCGATACTCTAGTAGTAGAAGCGCAAAACTATCTAACAATTATAGACGCATTCACAAAAATAGGCCAAGCAATACCAATCACATCCAAAAATAGCATTGACGTGACCCAAGGATTTTACAATATTTCACATTTTACGGAACACCCGAATCAATCACTTTAGACAATGGTAGCGAATTTAAAAACGAGACAATACAAAACACTTTAGAACTTCACAAAATAAAAATTCATTTCATAACGGAAAACCACCCTGAATCAAACGGACTAATTGAACGATTACATTTAACCCTGTTAGAACAAATTCGATTATTAAGAATAAATTATAAAAAGGAACATATAACCAATTTAATGTCATACGCACTAATCGCCTATAATAACACAATTCACTCATCAACAAATTTTACACCCTTAGAATTAACCTTAGGACATTCAGATTCACGAAATCCCTATGACATACACTACAATAAAGAAGTATATCAACAATATGCGAAAGACCACAAACAAAAATTAAAAATAACTTACGATAAGGTAAAAGATAAACTAGAGAACGATAAAGAACGTATCACCACAACCCGAAATAAAAATACCGACTCAAATAAATTTTCAATAGGACAAACCGTGTATGAGAAAAACTTTCAAAGCAAGCGACATAAAACAGCACCCAGAAATTTAGGACCATTCAAAATTAAGAAAATATCAGATAAAAATATAGCAGTAGTAGACAACGGTAAAATAACGAAATACATTCATTTAAAAAACCTAAGACACCCTGTAATTTCAGATGGACAATCATTACCCTTACCGTCAACCTCCACCCAGGTAGAACGGGCAACCAAGTAATAATAGAAGACATAAAAAACAACCCCGGTATACTACCAATTAAATTAGGCAGTATGCAAAACACGATCGACTATTGGACATTCGCACAAAAATTCGACCTAACAGAATTAAAACAAGAATTTCAAACAATCACAGAAAACTATGACCGCTTAAAACAATCAATGAACACAGCAAAATTCGGAAAATAATACGCATTAGAAATGATGAATTACAACAGTATAATAGAAAGCATTTTAAGAAACATAGAAGATAAACTTAATAGACTAATACCCAACGAACAAACTACGAGACGAAAAAGAGGACTAATCAACGGATTAGGTAACATAATAAAAGCTATCACAGGCAATTTAGATAACCAAGACGCACAACGTTATGACAACACAATAATACAACAATTAATTGAGAATCAAAATGACATAAAAACCATAATCAGCAACCAATTATCGTTAACCCAATCAACGATCATAAAGTTCAACGAAACATTGAGAAAGCTAGTAAAAAATCAGGACAGTATAGCCAACCGAATGCAAACCCTTGAAACCACCATGCAAACTACCTCGTTAGGCATGCGAGATTTAATTAGATTTAACACAATATTTACTCAAATAATATCCACCCTTACTTTAATGCAACAAATTTTAGCAACGTTAGAAAACGCAGTAACATTTGCAAAACTAAATACCTTACACTCTAGTATTATTGAACCAACCGATTTATTAAACGAATTAATAAAAATTAGATCACTTATAATTAACAGTAAATTACCTTTTGATGTAACCGAATCGAACATTCTAATATTTGAAAAGATAGCTATAGTAAAGGCTACATTAAGAATAACGAAATAATATTTTTAATAGAAATCCCGATAGTAGAAAGTAACAATTATCAATATTATCATTTATTTGCTTTTCCAACGAAAGTTACTAGCACATACCAAGTAATCATACCCAAAACCAAATTCCTATCCCTAAATGAACTGAGATATGGTTATACAAACGAAAAATGTACTGAAGTAACACCAAACCAATATTTATGTCAATCGATGACGACAACAACCATTCAAGAAGACAGCCCTTGTGAAGTACAACTATTAAAATTCTCAAATCATTACGAAAACTGTGAAACCAAACAAGTGCAAATAACTAATATGAAAATTCAAAAAGTTACAGATAACAAATGGATAGCCATTTTCCCAACAGAAGTAATAGCAACCATCCACTGCAACCAAGATGAAAATAACCAAGCATTAATCGGAAGCAAACTAATTACCCTCAAAGAAGATTGTTATGTGAAATTGAAAGATGAAGTTATCAGAGTTTATCAAGATCCCATAGCAACAAAGAAACTTGCAAACCTACCGGAACTACAATTCAAAATACAACAAGAAGACGAAGAAATAAACAAGAAACCCATGAAGCTAGAGCATCTAGACTTAGACGATCTCAACCACGCCGTGAAATTAGTGGAAAGTTATAAAGAACAATTAAGTGAAATCAACAAATACATTATAATAATATAAGTGTTTGGACAATTGTATTAATCATTTTAATAATTTTTGTAATCATGTATGTATTATACAAAATGTACCTTAGATATAAGAATGAAAGAAACAGTTCTAGATATTAGGAAACAAAGAGAAAAAAGGAAACAATAAGTATACCCTTAGAAACAATGAATTTTAAATGAATTTAAATAATGTATTTTATGTATTTAAAAATTAAGAAAACCCTTAATTTTTCATTTACGGTGGGAGGAGTTATGTATCCCCCAATTACCTATATATATTGTTGTATTGAATCTAATATGAATTATTAGAAATTATTAAGTAAAAGTATAAGTTCAATGCAACATTGTAACACAAGGATAACCCAGAGAGGTTATCGACAGTTCATGAGAACGGAATGCAGCTTTGCATCCGTGAGGGCAGTGATACTGCAGGTGGCAGGTCACAGGCGGTCAACATACCGCAATTACTTAGAATTAAGTCGTTACATTGTAATAAAGTGTACAATTAAAGAGAAACGCAGACATGAGATCTGCAAGTTCTCACAGCCGTGTGAGGGGCAGGTTATTATAAAAGGCCCGGGAGCTCAATGCCCGGCAGTCAGTCTTCGAACTCCATACTTCGTTGTTCAAGCTACTCACTAGTACAATAATTATTTTAGTATTATGTACAAGTTATCCAAATTTTAACTAATAAAATTTTTGTTAAAGTCAAAGTGTTTTTAAAAAACCAGCTCCAAAGGCCCGAACTTTAACTGGCGTTACATATAAATTAAGATACTAAAAAAGACATAAGAAATTTTGGGATATTTCATTCACAACGGTGACGTATGGCATACTTCTGGTAGAACCAGAAACGTAATAGTTTCTAAAATATTTTTATTAAATAGATCGCTTTGACTTTTAGAACTGTACTATACTTCATATCGGTATCTCTTTTCGTTTCCTATATGCTTCTAAGAAACGGTTAGCGTGAATCATATTTACATACGTTCTCATGCCGCCATTTCCTAGAAGGAATAGTCGGATCTTGCAAAATCTCTTTGTGTTTTAAATATTAATTTTTAATTTATCTTGCAGAACCTTCAAACTTTAAAAACAAGCTCCATCCATACCTTCGTGTGCTGACACACATCTCTAATCTATGCTAACAGCTATGCACCTCTTCATATTGACCCTTTTGTTTTTGAAGCTTTTAATTTTAGACCATCTCATAGATACGTATTGCATGACCTACCTCTTCTTCTCAAACCACTCATCCATCCTTTTTACACTTTCTTCACTAAACGTCCGCCACCCATTCCTTCTACATGATCTAACTGTTATAATACGTTTTTCATACTAATATGTTAATATATATATATATATATATATATATATATATATATATATATATATATATATATATATATATATATATATATATATATATATATATATATATATATATATATATATATTGATGTAATTAGGAGTTATCAAGAGGTGATATAGAACCACTTCGTGAACATACAACACTTCGAACGTGAGCAAAATAAGATAATATTTAATTTAACTCAAATTTTGTAAAGATCAATTTTCATAGTAGCGTATTTATATAAGCACTGAATATATTAAATTATAAAGGCATAAACTCGTGATTTAAAAAAATTTCGTTCTTAATCACGAAAGACTCGTGTTTTTAAATGGAGATAGAGGTATTCACAATATTCTACGTGTAGAAGGAAGTTCTCTTTCAAAGAACTTCATACTAAAAAGTACTTATTTGTTATCAAAGTACTCGATTACGAGTAAATTTTTGTGATAAATTTCGTTTAATACTGCCAAGAATTTCGTGTTAAAGTACGAAAGTGTACTCAAATTGCGGGAGGTCGCGTGTGTAATAATACTAAACATACGGTCGTATTTTTGACTAAAGCGCGTATATAATATTCATCAGGAAAATGTATGGTAATTGAAAAATGAGAACATGTTCATTGAACTTCGAGAAAGTTCTTCCATTAATAATAAAGTGAATGAGGTGAATAAGATGAATGAACGTTAAAATTAGAAGCTAACATTATAAGATAAAACAATTAACGAAAGACAAAAATCTTAAAGTTTTAACAATTAAGTCAAACTACAGCAATGAATCATGAAGATAAAATAACCTGTCGATAAATATAGTAATTTAGGATAGCCCGATGCTATTTGAACGGCATATTTTGTAAAAGTTGCATCATTTAGACGATTCTAGATTCGATGTAAGGGACGGGTCTCCTCTAAATTTCAACGAATGAGAGTAGTAGTAATAGCCCGACTTAACGTGATTATTCTAGACGTATGACAGTTGAGCAGGATCTCATCCGTGCCGACTGTTGCTAAAACCTGCAAAGTCAGATGAAACAACACGAAGCTATGAGCTAGGTGATACTGTACTTCCCATAATGTATTCGTGTTGAATATTACAACTTTGCCAATCCTGTCCTGATGAGCCCCAATAAGGGCGAATCGCGTCGACAGGATGTTCTTGTGGCTAATGTTAAGTCACTTGTCATTAAAATATCTTGTTTGATAATATATCTGACAAAATGCCAAGTAACGAACTGCTTTAAATAAACACAACAGGTTGTTGATTAATAATATTGGGAATTATTTAGTTCGAAAAAAATGCTTGAATCTAGGTGTATTTATTACATTTCTAACGTATCGAACCTGCTTTTTCATTGTTTTTTGAAGGCTAAAATGGTGAAACAATTAAAATGCAATTACTTAATCAGAGAAGTTGCATATAAATTTACACTAGCATTCTAATTTCAACTAGCAAAATCTTCAATGATCTCATTAAAACTAAAAAATATTAAAACTAAATACTAACTATTGGCGTAGAAAATTTTAGCTGGTATATAATATGTTAACTCCATTTAATAAGATTAAAACGCATTGATTAAGTTTAAGGAATTTAAATTTCCCAACGAAGGAACGTGTTTCAATTGCAAAGATTGGATTTCTTGGAACATGTTGTCTTGATATTCTAGAACCATCAAACACTAAAATAAAACATAAAGGTAAACAACATCGTCCAATTATGAGATAAAATAAGGTTAGTTACCGCAATAAATCCTGAATATTGATAAGATAAGGTAAACGACGTGAATTATGTCATAGCTCGAGACTGTTAGAAAACGACAAATCTATAACTACTTCATCTCATGCCTTCAAAACAGACCAATTAGAAAATACGGGAACAAGAACTAGATTGACCGCGATTTTTCCAGATGCTGACATCACAGAGGCTCGTTCTAATATAAGACCAATGAATGATGAGATAGAGATCAATTGCTATTTAAACGTCACCATACTAATCTAATAATACGTCACATAGCATTCATGATTGTAGACAGACGATTTTATTGACGACGTTGAAAGTTCATTGCGGCGTCTCTGAAGGGATTAGATTATTACAATGGTTTCAAAAATTAATTGAGTTTAACGTAAGAGTGTTTTAAAATGGAAATAAAGAATTAAAAACTGAGATGAAGCATATGGAATTGGAATAGTTTGTTACACGTTATATGAAGCAATTTGCGTGAAAAGACGTACTTTGTAAAACGATCTGAGCAATTTTGGAGCTTTATTTGAGAATGACGGTCTGGAGAAAGGCAAAACAAGCAAATTTTCACGGTAAAATAAAACTATATTGTTTAACGTTTTAAAAATGACACATCTATTGCTTAGTTAAGATGATTTGTTTTGCGTGTAAGTTTTTTTGTGTGAGAGTTACATGTACAAATCGATAATTTGATTAAGGGGTTGGCAATCTACGGTGAGGTCTTTGCCAGTATAAGAGGAAAGAATTAAACCTAACTGATCAAATATGTTTAAATACGACTTTGAAGGAGCGGATATTTGAATTATCGTACTTATTTTGATATTTTTGTGTATAATAAAATTTAATTCAGGAGTTATTTGTGAATAAAAATTAAGATATTAAGATTTGTGAGTATTCATCCTAATTGTAAAAGAGATTTTGAACTTTACTTTTAGTATAAGTGGGTGATTATCCAGAAGTTATATATTTTTGTTAGATTATGATATTGTTCGTAAACCAAAGCCGTTGTGACAATTTTGGACTCTGTTTTTAATAATTATAGTTTGTGTTGGGAGAAATTTGTTTTTCCTAAATGGTTATGTAATATACTGTTTGTTAGAGAAAAGCTATGGTAATTAGTCTTTGAAAGATTGTTTGTAACAGAATATTTCGTATCAGTATAAATCACATGTCTGATTGTAGTAGTTCTATTTTGAAGAGCTAGTCAAAAATAATTGAACGGCGGGTAAATTGATAACATTGATCTTTTATTGAGGCTCACTTAGAATCACTTCAAACCACATCTTTTATTGACGCCCAACGTCCGGACTACTTCAGTCAACTGCAATATATATGTATTTGAATTATGTTTATGATTCTAAGAGAAAAATTCACCAATCTGATGAGTTCCAAATGCAAAAATACCTATCAGTGGTTGTTGGCTACCTACAAATAGCAAAAAAGCAGAGTCAATACTTCAATTTAAAGATTTACAATTTTCAAAGTTCATTAAAATGACTGCAGGTTTTGACACATAGACGTTATCGTTTAGTTGTTAGTTTTCTTTGTTTCTACTCACGCTGTTTAAGATAAAGCCAGAACGAGTTAAACATTTGAGAAAATCCCAGACCGAAACAATGCCCTTTCCTGTAAAACCTACTTAAAAGGAATCCGCTTTACCTCGAAAGATTTGAAGGTTTTAAAGTTCCGCAACAAACAAACTAAATCTAGTTACTAAACGAACGCCTACTTAAATGTATTTACCTCGAATACAAACTGTTTTAGAAGTTGTCAAACAAAATTTAGTTGAAAATCCAGATTTCTAATATTACAACACTCCAAAATAGTTAGAATAAGATGAAGCTATTTGTTGATATTACGTTCTTACGTTTGGTACTTGTATGAAGCAATAAATTAAAACTCTTTTAAATCCACGGCCTTTGATTTGAGAAACAATTTAAAGAGGTTTGTGGTGTAATATTTAAAGAAAAGTTTCATGCAGAAAATACTTCTGTCGAGTAACCGGATGTGCTTTTATTCACATTACGCTTATCGATATTTTTTAAAGTAACTTCATAAAGTGTATGTCGTGTCGTTAGATTTGAAAATAACGAGTGGCGAAATACGCTATATCTTGATGGCTTATGGCACCCATATAGCCTCAAAGCGTATATATCACTACTTTACAACCTAGTAATTTTTTAACATATCACGACAAGAAAGCGAAGTTGTTTGTAATTGACTTTGTGGACACGCTAGCAAACACACGTGAAATATTATTTTGCATGAAAATATTCTGAAAGAGTTTCTCTTCTCCAAAAAGAATATACCAAGCATACCAAAATAACTTTACAAGTGGAAATTATCTTTTGTATGGCATAATGTGAAAGTCATGTTTAGAATTTAATAAACAGTATGTATAATATTCTACTTTTTGTTTGTATATGCGAATTTGTAGGTCCCTTTACGCAAAATGTTTTTACGTAGAAAGTTATAACCCACTCTGGCAATATCTGAAATTAAAACCACCAGAGAATTTTGTAACCCAGAAAAATTACGACCGTTTTATATACGGTATCCTTAATCCGTGCCTCAAATTTTGTCTCGAAATAATTATTCTGCTTTTAGAGTTTCATTGGGAGTTTTCGGAAAGCATTACAGCTAAACGATAAACACGACTTTAAATGAATGGAACTGTTTGTGACACAGCCCGTAAGAGATGAAGAATAGGGAACTGGTACAACCGTCTACCATATTATTCACTAAAATATTAAATCATTTTACACCGTCCTAGCGTGCATATTTTGCACTGCATTTAGGTAAAGCATTTAAATTTCTTGCATTCAACTAAGGAATGCAGGAATATTTGCCTTTTCAGTACGTTATATGATTCCCTTGCGCTATGGGATGTTTCCACGGTACTATTGGAAAAACAAACGCATTGATATTTTAGTATTACAAATAGGCAGCCACGACGTAAAAGTTTTCGCCCATTTAAACCAATGTAGAAATGAAGTGAGTTTCGCTCATAAAAAATACATGGGGATTGTCTCTATATCATCTAATTACACCTTTTTCTCTGTCTGTTTCATAAGGTTGAGTGCGTTTTTTATTAACTTGCTTTTTTAACGCGTCATTGTTCTCTCACAATATTAACACAAAGTAATCTTTTAAACCCTTGGTCTACTTATTACCTATATGGGAGATAGAATTAGCACATTTTTTTTTTAAATTAACCCTATTGTAAATCCTTTTCTCCATCCCAATACAAATTCACAGACATATCTTTTTACAATATTTGCACAACTATTTTCTAATTAACCCTAGAGGAAGTAGTGCCACCCATTTAAGTCCTTCAAATAAAATATACATATATGCATTATTTATACAAATTAGACGTGCGATGTTGCCCATAGATTTCCTATTGTATATGGTATACTTGCTCACCTGTTGATAATTTCAATACATAATTAGAAATGCAGGATTTTTTAACGCCATTCTTATATAATATATAAAAGTGATAATATGTGAAAATTACGTATATTTTGCACACTTATATCTAATTTGTTACATACAGTGCGAAATACATTAATCAGTAAAAGTATACATTGCAAAAAATTAATATGTAGTATTTCCGCAGGAGCATCTTTCAGTTCATTAAGTGGGGTTGTTCACGTTCTTGAAATGACATACATCAACCTAGTTACTTTGCTAATTACAT
The DNA here is from genome assembly GCA_036346225.1 of Platerodrilus igneus. Lineage (NCBI taxonomy): Eukaryota > Metazoa > Arthropoda > Insecta > Coleoptera > Lycidae > Platerodrilus > Platerodrilus igneus. Next base: position 2,429,041 of record JARFIW010000731.1, on the reverse strand, counting down.
ACCGTTCATTGTCTGTGCTTGTCTCTCAACCACGGGACCACTAGTGTTATTAACTCGTCTCCTAGATTTAAGTTAATAATTATTCAAACGATTATGTAGAATATAGTTTTACGTACTTCTATATGAAAACTTTCCTTTTGCCGCAATTAGAGTGCAATCTTTAAACTGTTCAAGGACTAGCTAAATATAAACTAATTACTACCTAAAACTTCTGATGTTGGAGCTCCTTGGTTAGCATTTATTCACACCTTACTAGACTTATAAGAATATATGTATTTTCTAACAATGTAGTCGAAACATTATTTATTAATTGCATGTAATTATGCGCCTATCGTAAGGAGTTGTCCTCAATTCGGTGGCATATTTAAGTAAATATTTTTCAATCTTTTTGTAAAATTTGTGCGGAGACTCAAATTCTTATTATAAATGTATTGCAATCAAATAGTCGAGTAGACTAGTTAATTTCTCCGTGTATAGCCAAAACTTACCATGATAAAAACGATATCAAAACATAATAATAAATAAGAACACTACGGCACGATACAAATTGAAATAATAATACCCCTTAACCACAAAACATTTTTAAAGACTAAATACGTATTTTGACCACTATGTGGGCATCGTCGGTGGTAGACTTAAAAAATGAAAAGCATTAAAAATTAAAAGTTGTTCAGGAAACCCTTCTGAGGATATTCTCCTCACTACGTAGGCTGAAGTGATCCTTCCCAATAAACAATTTACTAAGTTTGTTTTGAACACCTAAGGGTATTCTCCTCGCCAAGTAGATAGGTGATCTACAAAACAAAGTGAATTGTTACCTTAATAAACAAAACAACTTAACTTATACTAAATTTAAAACTGCTTGAGTGGAACTAAAGTTAATTATGCGTTCCCATTGGTTGTTAAGCCAACTGGGAAAGCAATCCAGATAACGCTTTTGGACCTTGTCAGTATTTAAGAGGGGTCCTCTGTGTTAACTGTTTTAATTGATTCGTACGCATTTAGGAAGAAATACGTTGGCACCGCTTTTAACAATTTGACATTTTCTAGTTTAATGTGTGGCTGGTTTCAAAAATATGTTTGGCGGCTTGAGATCTTTTATATTTACCGTATTTGAAATAAGCAATTTGCTCTTTAAATCTAGTTGTAGAATTTCTTTTAATCTGACCCATATATAATCGAGAACATCCTTGTGCCGAACAGCTAATCTCATAAATCCCCGACTTTTGCAACTTGTCTTTTGAGCTCACTTGTTTGTTGTTGAGAACACCAGCCTGCGGGTGAGGAGAATATCCTCGATAGTGTTTAAAGCAACAATATAGTAAATTGTAGGTTGGGAAGGTTCACTTCAGCCTAAGTGGTGAGGAGAATATCCTCTGAAGTGTTCCAGAACAACAGCTAATTATTTTTTAATTACAGGTTTCCTACTGATGATGACCACATAGTGGTCGAAATACGTATCTAGTAATTTAAATATTTTTTGTGGTTAAGAGTTTTTATTTAATTTTATTTAAATCGTGCCACAGTGTTCCTATAGATTATTAAGTCTATGTTTGCTCTAAATCGAAAGGCCGTGTAATGTTTCGAGAAGAAAAACTGTACTTGTTTTATGATATAAATAAAAACAAATTCAATTTTTAAGTTTTAAATATTGGAAGACAAAAATGAATTAATTTTTTATTAATACTTCAATTTTGTATGCCATATAAATTATTAGTTTTAAACTAATTCGTATTTTTTATTCTTATGAGCTTTAATAGTATTTATTCCACAACTTTCATCTATTCTGTTGTAGTTTTAGAGAAATTTGCGTTTTTATTTTATTGTCACTGTTCATAGTTGCTTGCAATTTCATGGATACATCTTTTTATGTCTGGCGTTTGGCGTTTAGTTTATGCGTCTCTATGAACTAAGTTTTATGATATATAGGATAAGTTTGAACTGTTCAAATTTTTTGGTATAGATTAAAAACTACTTTCTTTGTAAATGCATACGTTTCTAAAATTCTTTTTGCAATGGTATTAGTTTTAACCTGCATTAACTATGTAGCATCGCAATTATTGTTGCTTCTCGAAGCTTGATTGTTACTGCAATAAAAGCGGTATAAAAAAATGTTTAGTCTCTTAACCGCTTTATAATTATGCTTTTTAATATCTGAGCCTTATTTAATTTTTGTTTTAAGTTTAGAGGTATCAGAATTAATTTATTGTATAAAACACCTCGAGGATTTTTCTAGTACAGTTCTTAATTGAATCGTCTCTATCATTTCTTTTTAAGGTCACGCAAACTAGTAATAGGATACCTCTCGTACGATTAAATGGGAACTATACACTTTAACGACAAAATTCAGAGTGCAAAAGCTTTGAAGTAGCCAAGTCTTCTATGCTCTATCTGGTAGTTTTTTCCACTGTTCGTAATTGCGTAGCAAAAATAAAGCTTTCGCTCCAGTTTGGCGTTTCACTAGATAAATTTTAAGTTTTTGAAATCATTTCTTAGAGCAAGTTTACACGCTGTTTAATCTTGCTTTATGAAACTTTCGTGGGATGTATAGTTAAGCAGCATTTTGGATCTTCAAGTAAATTAAATACGAGCTGCTATTAAACAGTTTAATCTAAATATTTTGTTCTATTATTAATATTGTGGTAAAACAACGGTTTGTAAACTGAAAACGGGAACTTTAGGGTTTTGGGCAAAATCTGGTAAATGCGAGATATGGATGAAAGGCCAATTGGAAACACTCTATTTGAAAATTGATTATGGCTCAACAAAATGAATTTACGATTGACCGACTTGTAGAAAATACGGGTATCATGTTTTTAAATCAAACTTCGTAATGGAAGTAATATGTACTTTCCTACTTTTTATTTAAATCATAATAAAGTAAAAAAATCAGTAGCTTCGTTTGTAAATATAGTGGCAGTTCAGGTTTATTTAAAAAACTAGACATCTGGATTTTTTATCAAAACATTGACTTTAGATTTTAAGTATACATAGAAAAATGAAATTTTTTTAAAAAACTGCAGAGTTGTGAAAGTAACCTTATTGTTTTATTCCTATTACCTTTTTTAATGTATGAAATCTTCGGTTAGCTGTTGAGTTGCTTCATGAAGTGTTTTCATTGTTGTGATGTATTTTTTGACTGCTATTCAGTCTTGCTTATTTCATTTCACTTGGTCTATCTTGCTGTCGATATAAAGCCACTCTCCTACTTTTTTTTCTGGTTCAACCTATCTTTTCCCCAACCTCTTTACTCGAAGAGAGTTTATAGTTTGTTCTCCTTCTAAAACTTTAACTTCATCACATCGTCGTATAAGAAGTTCCACTATGTTTAATCTTCCTCATAAGGTTGAACCCTCTGAAAATTCTTCAGCAAATTCTCAACGGTTTCCTTTCAGCTATTAAGGTAAGACTCAGGGTATGTTTATTAGATATCCTTAGACATCTTTTTTGACTCGTTCCATAATTACACTTCAAAACGCACAGAAGCAATATTGAACGCGTCTGCTAAAATTATACTACTACAGCGTTTGCCGTTGCGTTCAGACTCTGCAGGTTTTTTATTTCAATAATGTCGTTAATATTACACCCACTTTTTCTGAAACAATACTTATTTTTTTGAAAACCTTTTTTTCTAACTTTGCCTGCATCTTTTTATTTATCAGAGTTTCAAATTCTTTTTCTAATACTTCCAAACGATAGATTGATCGACCCTTAGCAGACTGTTACCATTTCTTTGAGGTTTTCAATTAAAACTATTCGTCCTCTTTCCATTCTTGTGAAATAAGTTCCATGTTAAGATAACTTTTATATAAGATTTTAAAATACTGTGTGTTACCAATTTATAAATTCTTATAAAGCCTCAGAATCTGGTGCATTTCTGACTTTAATTTTATTAGATGATTTTTTTGGCTTTTTCAGTATAAAGAGCTGAAACGAATCACCTTTGCATATATTCATTACTGCCTTTAGTTATTAATCGATCTCTGATGTAGTAATAAATAATTTCTTGAAGACTTTAAGTCGATCTTCCCTGCCATTATCTTTTTGGGAGTGCCGTTTTGATTGATGACGATTTATTTGATAATTGTTTTGGTGAGTCATCGTGCGAATTATTAAATCATTCCACTGTTCTTCTTAAAATCTTTAGTGCTATATATGCATTTACTTATCTGCTTTGCATTGCTAGCTCGACTACAATATACCAATGATTCGGTATGATCCATTTTCAATTAGTTGTCGGCTTCAATTTGGTACTATCATCCCGATACTGTTCAGCGCTATATCGATGTATGATAATCCATTAAGCCTCACTAATGTTGTCACTTCTTCATTTTTTAAGATTTTTAACTCTAGAATTTATAACCATTCTTACAGGATTCTTTGCCTTTCATTGTCTACATCTACCCCTCCCTTCTCGTAAATTTTTGGCGTTGTATATTTTTTCTACGATTATTTCTTTATTTGTCCTTTGTTGCTTAACCTAATTTTTCACATCTACTATTTATTCTTCGAAGCTATATTTTTAACGGATGTGCACCAAATAAAGTTCATATATAGACATTTTATTTGTTATGGAACAACCACCATTTAGATACGTTTAATACAATACCGCGTGCCTATTTTGCTTAACCCAACCTAACCCACCATAACAGTTTGCTGTTTCTACTTGAAATGTGAAATTTGTACCAGAATTTTAAATCTAGAATAACGGTTACATTTGCAAAAAATTAAAAAATAATCTGATGATTCAACTGGTTTTGCCTCTAGCTTCGATGTATTAATCATAATTGACAGAAGACGGGAACACCTAATACAAAATCAAAAGTTCTACGATGCACACGTTTGTCCGAAAAACTCATGTCTAGTTTTCATTCTATTTTTAAAACAGGGCATAAGATTTTTGCCTATAATGAATACCCATTTTGGCTGTTAGCAAAGGCTGTTAAGATATACCATATTCAACACATGTTTGGCGTACCTTTTTTTTGTAGAAAGTATAAAAGGAAATGTTTGAATCAGGGCCGCCAGGGAGCGATATAGAATAACTCTCTATCTCAGATGTGATTTTATATCCTATTGGCACATACCAAATCTGGAAATAGTGTCTGTCTGTCTTCGGAGATATTTAAAAAATAAGATTTAAAAAATGCAACCCCATTTAGCAAAAAATTTAAGCCTTTGCGAACATACGTTCATATTAACTTTTCTTCATATAATCACCTGAGGAAACACCCTGAAATATTAGCACGTCATTAAGGGACATAATGGACAGGAATGGATTATAACTAATATATCTAGTAGACTGATAGAAGAAGATATTTATTTTGAAGAACATTGGAAGTAAATACGTATATTAAAAGTTTGCCCAAAATGAGGAGAACTAAAACATAATCATTAAGTGTGTATGTTGTGAATTGATTTTTTTCATAAGGTTAAACTAACGTGCCAAAAAACGTGATGAACTGAAGTGACATGTAAATAATTTAAAATATATATTATATCAAGAATATGACGAGGTGTGTATTTGTGCAAATATAATACAATATACAGAGCGCTTTCGATTTTATTAAATCATCTTCAGTGTGTGTATATAGCTACAAATTATTAATTAAATATAAAATAAAATTTTTAAAAAATTACCTTATGTAATTGACAAGTATAGTAAAATATTTCTGACAATGTCGAAGTCATGGATATCAAAGATTTCCTGAGTGCATTATAAGTATGAGATGTCAAATGTGTTTGAATAAAGGGTAATAGTTTTTGAGTTTTGATTTTGGGTGTTGCATAGTTTTATATTGTTTAATTTATTGTTATTTTTCATTTCTTCTAATAGGTCTAGGTTTGTAAGGTTGTTTGAGGTGATATGATGTAAAATTTTAGCGTCTTTGTCAAGGTTTCTAGTTGTTCTGTCTATATGTGACGTATTACATTCAGAGCAGCATAATTTGTAGACACCGCTTTTTAATAAGTCTGTATAGCGCCTTTGGTGTTGTTAGTGGTTGAGGTTTGTGTGTGAGCGGTAGGTTAGTTTTATGTCGGGGATGAATTTTTTAAAGGATTTTTGTATATTTTTGTTGGTTTCTTTATTAATATTAGGGTAGGCTCCTTTTTTAAGTTTCTTTAATGTGGTTTTTTTAATAAATGATTTTGGGGTTATATTCGTTTATTAGGACTATGGATTCTAGAAGTTTTCTCTTCAAAGTAGTTTCTATTGTCCATTGGTATGTTAATTAAACTGTTGACATAGCTATTAAATGCTGCCATTTTGGTGGATATGGTGGCGTGAGGATTCGTGTAGTGTATGATCTGTTTGTGTGGGTTTTCTGTATATGTTGAAATCGAAGTTGTTGTGAGTTTTAGTAATTTTTAGGCTTAAGTAATTGATAGAATTGTTTTGTTCGTGTTCTATTGTGAATTGGATTTTAGGGTTTATATTGTGTAGTTCTGTTAAAAGTGTATCTGCAGTGTTCTGGTTACCGCCGAGGAAAATTAGACAGTCGTCTACGTATCTAAACCAATTATAAATATTTTTATGGTTTGGTATTATCGTTTTCGTGTCTAGATTGTCAATGTAGATATTAACGAGTAAATTTATATTTCCTAAGTTTGTTTTTAATTATAATTCCGTGCGTAATATTGTATTAAAGAAGCGTCCATACCAAACGCATAGTTAAATGCTTTTGTATATATAATACTGATTATCTACGAAACTAGTTTATATTAATGTCAAATTTAAAAACCAACACGTTAATGAGATACACCATAAATAAATACGTAAAACTATAATAATTTATTTAACATTCAACACTTAAAAGATCTTCGAGAGAAAATACATAATAAAGCTTCAAGAAAAAACGAGAATATTAATGAATATAATTTATGGCCTAATGTAATTTTAGAAAATACAATAAATGGAGTTTTTATGGGCAGAGAGCATTATTATTGATAGTTTCAGAATATTTTCATACATAGTAAATCCTAGAACGGTAAATAATGCTTTATTGAATTTTGTTAATTCCTCATTATTCAATTGTAATGTGTAAGATGAAATTCTGTCTCCTAGTTTATTCGTCATTCTAAATCTACACTGAGCCCTTTGCCACAATAAAGCCATCCGAGTCCTTGTTATAAGAAATCGCATGAAAATTGTTATTTGAGGAATGATGCTTTAATAATCATATTAGTCACTTCAATATTACAAGAATCAAAGAGTTTCCAGGTATGATTTTGTTGATTCTGTTTCATGTTAAAGCATATGTAAGACAAATTTCTTGCTTTTTGTTCATTAGCCACACTTAAAACTATGGTTATTTGTGTAGTAGCTGTAGATAATAAAGTTGTCATTTTTAGTGTAAAATTCTTGTCGAGATCATACGCTTATGTATTTTGCTTTCATTTTGGAAGATTTTGATGTTGTGTTTAGTGTAATTCGCGAATCTTTTTTAAGGTTTGGAATCTTAAATTAATGTGCTCACAAATTTTTTAAATTTTTTCTGTATATTTCTATACAGCAAGCAATATCGTTATTAAAATTTCGCATCTGAAGTTTGAGCTCTTCTAAAATAGTTTTTATATATAGATATCGCCACATAGTTGCCTAATTAGTACTTATTTTATTCCCCTTTCTATAATCGGTTTTTCCCTTGGTCTATATTTGTTATTATTTTGTTATATTAATTTTTATTGATTTTATCAAAACATATTCCTATTTGAGTTGAAATTTTTAAGGCTTTAGTTTTGCTCTTATTCTTTGTCTATAGCACATCTTTTTTGGTTCCCCTTCTTATCAACAACCCTATGAAAGTCGTTTTTATGCGACGTTGGTGTAGATATCATAACGTAGTTTAATTTACAATATACAGAACTGGAATTGAGTAATAAAATAAGGACCTGATGTGCTGTATATATTGTTCTAATTGAATAATTGAAAAATACACCTCCTGTCATAAAGCATACAATTAATAAGCCCACACCTTAAAAAAGCCATAATGCTGCTACTACCTTATAACATAAAAGTGACTAACTTGAAACACAGATACGCTCATTATAATAGAAAGAATTGTATTTTTTATAATAAACTTCAACAGTTTTCCTGCTTAGTTATTTTTGTTACATATAGCTTTGAAAAGATTGTCAATTTTTGTTATGTACACTTTTTCTTTCTAGTAATAATAATAATAATAATAATAATAATAATAATATATATATATATATATATATATTTTCTTATTTTTTGACTTTGTATTTTCGAATCTCCATAAAAAAAATTTTTTCTTTTTGAGCCTTCTTTTCATAACATTGTCTTTCAATTCTTGTAGCTCCTGTTTCTGACCTAATCTCTGACTTAAAACATGAACAACGTCTTGAAAATATGATCAATTTATTACTCCTCAATTAGACAGGTTAAAAGTAATATAACTTATTGCGTGTCATGCAGAGGGCGTAATCGGTTTCACGAGAAATATTAGTTTGCTTCACAAATTAACCATGTAAAATACAAAGATTCGCTTATGCTTACCTTACGTTTTTCTAAATAATTAAATTACGGTAAATCCAATTAGTGAAACCTAGGTTATGGCGTTGGTAACGCAAAATACCAATGAGGTTATTTCTCTTTTCTTGGTTCTATTGGGCGTGTGGTGCGATTGACGCTTATCCAGTTTAGATTGGTAGTGAAATTTGTTGTTGTTTACCTACCACGCAGAAGACAGACATGTGTTACGTTAATCGAGGCAGCCACGTTGGGCGCCAAATTTATGCTACGTTGGCTCGTAGCCGTGCGTAACACAAAGAAAATCAAAGAAATGACCGGGCTCAATCGGAGATTAGGGGGGGTTGTAGAAAGCAGACCAACATATAATGTACGCGTAAGGAGTTAGTAACAATACCTGCAATAAAAAAAAATTAGAATAGCAAACCGGCAATAAAAAAAATTAGTCTTGCAAACCTGAAATAAAGAAAAAGCATAGCATGCTGATCGAGCATAGATTGTTCAGTACTTTGTAGAATGTAAAAAAAACTGTTTGGATAATCTATATAATATAACAACGGTAAAAGCAATACAAAAATTTTTAATACAAAGTGAGGTAATATTGGGGAGTAGCAGAAACGTTTCCTCACACACCAATTAAACATAAATCAGACAAAATTTTAACAAAAGATAAATAGGTAAGCACAATTGATATGAGTCATCCAGTATTGTTGATTCTTCTTTTTTTTTTAAATAGCATGCAAGTCTATGGTAAAAGGTATCAGAACGACAAAGATATAGCAAAACAACGGATAGATATTTAAAGTAATAACAAGTAGGAAATAGTTCAACTTACAAAAGGTCCTTCAGTAACGCTTCCTTGCAATTGAAGTGTGGGATTCACGATGTCCGGCACTAACGCAGCACTTCACCCTTGACTGTGAGGGTGTTGATGGAACTTATCACACGTTACCCTAATCACACCTACGTATTTCACTGGTGTTAGCAGCAGACATTATCACGCGACGGAACTATGTAGCACTGATAAATTTCTTGTTAATTCTATTTCCTGAGACAATAATTTTGAAATATTTTGTAGCACTAGTTTAATTTCAACTGGGACCAAATGTATATTATTTTCATAAACATCCAAAAAGCAGTGAGAAACTTCAACCAATACCTTTGTAAACCGGTAATCTGTTATATTTCGCGAATAACGAAATTTGCGCAAGCAATGATCGGTTTTAGATTCTTTGGGGTTAGAAAATTCAGAAACTACAGTATCAACTGTATTTGGATAATGCAAAAGACAAAGCACCAAAAAAAGAACCACAATGAGTAAAGCACGTGTATCACTAAAGTAAGTCCGTCAAATGTTCCGTAAAACACGCTCGCCTATAAACCATACTACTTCAATTGGAATTAGCACTACACTCTCTACAGTTAATATACAACTTTTATTTCACAAGAAAAACAACTAAAATCGTGCCGGGCTTGTTCATGAACAATTCGAAAATTGATACCGCATTAATTCTCACTATTGTCAAAGCAAAGAAGAAACAGTATTTTCAACGTAATTAATATATAAGAACAACGAACAAACTACAACTACTCATCTGTTTATTCAACTCGTTGCTATTACAACCTCTTATCTTCTATTATCTAGACTTGTATATCCACATAAGGAATAAAATTTATACGAACGGCAAAACAAGAACGATGCAATCCACTCATTATAATACGACGCATTCGCCTAAGGAGTTAATAAATATAAAATATAGAAATAGTAGTTACAGAAATGTATTTACTAATTGGGAAAAAGCGTAAAATGTTAAGCTATAAAAATGCACGTTACACATGGTACGGTAAAAAAAAATGGAGATAGGAAGTAGACAAGGTAAATTTCATTGCATTTAAACGTACCCACTATCCCCATTTTCTTTTGGTACGATAGCCCAGTGTAGTCTGAAAGTATGGCGTTCGTTTCCATTAACTTGTAAACACTTCCCTACCGATGCACGTTCTCATTGGTCAAAGCAATGATGTACATTCCTTGAAGCGGCAAAACACGTCTATCCCACATAATGCAGTAATAAATTATATGTTATTCCCTTAGCAATGCTGGGAACTCAAAAACTGCATTTATAATGCGGTACAACCTACTTAATTCTACAAGGAAAGGTTCTCTAAAAATTATTAAACTAAAATCATTGTGTAGTCCAGGCGTAACTAATTCTTAATATGTGGAGATCATACTCTTGGTATTATTTATAAACGCTCTTTCTTAAATTAAACTTTTATATTATTTTGGATTTGCTATAACATTCACTTTGCTAGTGATCTCACTGGATATTCCTAATAACCATTTGCCCTTTAACCCATCCACAGTGAGGTAAACATTTTAGAGTTAACTTATAAAAATATTTGACGAACTTGCTCTATAATATTCATATTATACAGAAAATAATAGATTTCACTATTTAGTGTGTAGAAAAAGTTTACACGAACAGGTGTAGAAATAACTCTTGCAACTAATCTGAAATTTTTTAATTCACATGGTTATTTTGTAACATCTTTTTGTCGAGATTTATAAATGCGTAGATTCTTTGCTTTACTACACTAGTATCTAATAGTTTGATTCAGCAATTAGTTCCTTAATATTAATTATTATTCAAGCGTTAGCAGTATTATCCAATTACGTCAAATCGGACGGCATTCTCTATCGCTTCTTGAATAAGAAGGGATTGGTTTGAGAAGGAACACAGCGTGCAATATGCGAATCCCTATTTTAGATTTACATCTTTAGACAGGAAGGTCCCATGTAAGCTCCGCTTTCTCTGTTAACGGTAGTCAGGTATAAGTATTGTTCATTGTTCTAATTTAATTTCAATTACAGCGTTTTTTTACGGAGTGTTTTAAGAAGATTATAGTGCCATGAGGTCAGCTCCTCCTAGATATATATATATATATATATATATATATATATATATATATATATATATATATATGCCATCCTGATTTACGCTGTTTTAGTTTATTGGTTTATAGATGACAAGGAATAAACTCAGTTAGCAAGTTATCTTCAAAGAGTACAGGAGATTATCAGAAATATTTAGTTCTTAGGCAAATTTCAGTTCTGGGAAATTTCTGTAAGAAGTTTGTTTGTTTCAATTTGAAATATATGGATATGTCGTGTGACTGGTGACATTTCAACATTATTTAACAATTTAAGGTAAGCGATTAGCTTTACTTAATCATCCGGCGACCTTTTCATTTTGAAGTTTGATAAGAAAATCTGTATCACGTTTAGACGATCAAGTCAACCTAGCAAATATTTGTTATTGCAATAAGAATTTCCTCTTAAGTATTAATGTTTAGATTTAAAGTAATACTTGTAACGTAAAACTTGTTCGTATTGCGTATTTATAACTTAAAATATAAAATATTAGTAGCCGAATAAACAACGTTTCGAGCCTGAATATAAGATCTGGATACTGAAGCATTGTTTCTTTATAAATTTACTAGCGAAAGTATATTCTACTAAAATTAAATTTGCTGTCGCTTTCTGAAAGCCGTGGCTTTTAGGAATATTTGTTGTATATTTTGTAAATAAAATAATTATGAAAAAGAATACAGATGTAATAAACGAATAATCTTAACTAAATTGGCTGTTATATTTTGGACAACAGCCTGGAAACTTAACACAATTCTTTGATCAATATTGCTAAATAGGCGAGATATTAATGGTGGCCTATTGGTAATCATTTCCACAATGATTTCTATCCGGTTTAGTCGATAATATTACTTAATTTTTATGTTAAGAAAGGTTTAAAACGACAAGCTCTTTTTGTAGTCTTATTATATTCCTCAAATAGCTCCAATACTGTGGTTTGACAACAGATACATTGTATTACAAGATCTAATTTATGTTATTTCTTTTGCAATGCCAACAAAGGAATATTTCACTAGCTCTTATATGTTGCTTCTCTCGCAATAGCAAGGTAGTAAGAGCACACCTCTTATTTCCTTTCTTTGCTCTATCTATATTGTATTATTACAGGTGCCGAACACTTCTATTTGGTAACTGTGTCTACACAGCGAATACGATATTTTTCTCCGAGGGTTTCTAAGTTCTTTTTTAGAGTCCATCTTGTTTTTATGATCCTAGGACATGGTGGCGTTTTAGTGTTGTTCTAATTTTCGTTTTTATAGTGTTCTAAATGGATTTGCACCTTGAAGAAGTTCTAGATTATTAGAATGGGTAGAATGGCTTGTGTGTTTCAGTGAACTAAAGAGCCGAACTGTAGGTTTAACTAAATTAGTGGGGTTTTTAGTGAGGAACCAGACTAAAACTGGTCCCCGAAGGAGGGCTGCAGCTTTTTCGGTACTTAGAGTAGCAGAGACCATAGCGATCGGTATGTATTCTAAGACATACTGCTGCGATGTGGAATGCAATACGAAACCACCACATTACCTCTCAAGTACACAGTAAAAAGGATTAGGGATTAGCGAAGTTTGACGGCTAGTGGCGGGGGATCTATGGAGTGGAGATTTTAAGGTGATTCATACCGGGTCGGACGAATTGTGATGATAGTTATACGGAAAAAAGGTAGGACATTGTGTAGAAAACTACTTACAAAAAATGAAATAGAGAAATGGTTAGATTAAAATCTAAACAGTAAATACGTTAATAATATAAATTTGCATGCCCCCCTTCCTAGCTATGGTGATGAAGAGGTAGAAGCAATTTACAAAGATGTTGAAAACATACCAAGATTCGTAAAAGACCATGAAAATTTAATAATTACAGGAGATTTTAATGCAGTGGTAGGTGAAAGTAGGTACGGAGCAGTAATAGGTTTGTAAGATTTAGGTGCGAGAAACGGCAGGGGAAATAGGCTGATAGAATTTCGTGACAAAAACAATTTAACCATGACAAATACATTATATCAACACCATGCTAGAAGACGATGCACATAGAAGATGCCAGGAGGCATAGCGAGATATCAAATAGATTATGTTCTTGTTAAGACACCGGTATAGGAATCAAGTAAAAGGTTGTAGAAGTTACCTGGATGCAAATGTATACAAATGGAACGGAGAAGGCACTTTGACCTTGAGAAACTAAAAGATAATGAATCTCAGGAAAGATTTTATAAAAAGTCAGATATCGGGAAAATTTCTGATACTAAGAAAGTAGTAATAACATTAAATTCAGCTTAGACATTGCGGTCATAGATTTTCTAGGGTACAAATAAAAAAGAAATAAGAAACCATGGGTGAAAAACGATATTCTTAATTTAATAGAAGAAAGGCCACAATACGAAAACAGACCAGACGAAGCACGGTAACAATGATACAAAGCCTAAAATGGGAAATCATTTGCAAAAGCAGGCAAGCTAAAGAACAATAGAGTGATGAAAAGTGTAAAGAGGTACAAACTAAGATGGAAATTGGAAAGACAGACGAAGCATACAGAATAATTAAAATAAATTTTAGGGATATAAAGCCATATAGCAAAAATATAAGGGCTGCATGAGGAGACATCATTATTGACAATGTAGAGAAAGTGGATTGATAGCAAGAATATATATCGGGAATTTATATGCAGGACCTGAACTAGAAAAACTAGAACAGAAAATAGACATTGAAACGGACGACTTGAGATATCCTGTACTTAGAGATAAGTTTGAACTAGCATTAAAAGACATGAAAAGCAATAAGACGCCGAGTACAGATTAAGTGCAAGCATAAAACTGCACGTCTCATTCAAGTCCTCAGCTATATGTATAAGACAGGCGTGATATCCAAAGATTTGAAACGTAACACCGTAGTCACCATTCTAAAAAAGAGAGGCGCGGATAGATGTGAAAAGGTTCAAACAATAAGTTTAACAGCGTACGTATCAAAAATACTAACTAGAACAATTCAAAGACGGATAGAAAAACGTGCTGAAGAAATACTAGGAGAAGATTAAATTGGGTTTAAACGAAACAGGGGAAGGGGAACACGCGAGACCATTTTAGTTTTAAGGGTGTTAATGGAGAAAACAATAGAAAAAGAGTGTATATAGGGTTTGAAGAGCAGGAAAAAGCATTCGACAATGTAAATGGAAAAAAAATTTGAAATTCTAAAAAGATAGGAATGCGTTATAAGGAAAGACGGATGGTACATAACATATACAAAGAGCAAACAACGCTTATAGGATTATAACAGCAATGTAGAGAAGTAAATATTAGGAAAGGGGTGAAGTAGAAATGTGCGTTATACTCATTATTTTATTAACTTCATATGGAAGAGGCAATGAATACTTTTAAATGCAGAAAGACATTTGGAATTATGATACAGGGAAAATTGGTCGATGTGCTCAGATTTGCTGACGATATAGCGGTATTAGTATGTAGCGAGGAAGAATTACAAGCAGCTCTTAATGAAATGGCAACAGTACTAACAGAGAGGTAAGTTAAGAAAATTAACAAAAATATAACTAATGTGCTGGTAGTAAATGAGAGAAAAATGAGTCAAAAACCAGAATACAAATAGGAAACAAGAATTTACAAGAAGTTAAGGATTTCTTCTACCTGGAAGCCGAATAGCGCAAGATGGGAAAAGTGCAAAGAATATAAAACAAAGATTAGTACGAGACCATACTACATTTAACAAGAATAGGCAACTACTATGTTCGAAAGCAACAAACATGGAACCAAGGAAAAACTGCCAAAAGCATATGCGTGGAGCACAGGATTGCACGGCTGTGAAACGTGGATAGTAGGAGAAGCGGATAGGAAAAAATATAGAAACCTTTGAAATGTGGTGCTACAGACGTATGATAAAAATATCATTGTCAGACAAAGTTGAGAACAAAGAGATACTAGAAATGGTAGGAGGATAAAGATTGTGGAAAACAGTCAAAAAATTGAAGATATAGGATGATAGGACACATATTAAGGCATGAGGAAATAGTGCGAAATATATTAGAACCATAGAAAGGAAGAAAGGGAGGTAGGGATAAACCTAGATTAGATTATTGCACACAGATAGTGAAAGATATAGGCTGTCTGAATTTCATGGAAATGTATTGGTCAGCCCAGAATAGAAGCAATACAGGTATGTTTACAACCAGTTCCAGGACTGAAAACTTACTGATGGTGAGAGTGTTGTATGATGTATAGTTTTTGAATACTCACGACCATCTTCCATTGTCCTATTCAGTGATAGACCCCTAGCTACGTCGGAAGACTGCTTTTTCCTACACACTTGTTTTAGGAAAGGAATTTTATAATTAGTCTTACATCAACATCAGGGTGATATTACAAATTTCGTGTGTATATATTTGCAAAAAGTGTATCAAACCAAGTTTTTATATGAGACATATTTTTTTATTTGTCTCTTGTTGAATTTTCGATTAAATTTCAAATTACACTATAAAAACCGCAAGCTTTTTAGTTTATTTCTTCGAGTGTTACAATCGAAGAAACGAAGAGGTTAAAAGATCGGCATTATAATTGTTATAAACTTTATAAATGATTTAATTAAGTGTTGGAATTGTTTTTGTTATAACCCACTTATAAATTATAACATGTATTTATTTAATATGTCATTCCTAAAAGCTCTATACTTGTAAGCTTCAACCAAGTTTACTGAAAAACATGTACGGATTAAAAAAGTTAGAGCGCGTAACGCTTAAACAGTTCATGTTTTTTATTGTCAGCTTCTACAGTTCTTCTTCGATACGCTTTGATAATGCCAGCTCGCTTTCGAGCTCTTTCGCTACTTCAGGACACAATTGAACTGTTAAATGTTGTATTTTCGAAACTATTTTGTGTAAATACTTGCGAGCCTGCGAAAGTGAGTGTTTTCAAGTAGCGATTAATTCTTCTCCACAGTAGCTTGATCATTCGTACTTTCCTTTGTATAAGGAATCCGAAAACGCTGCAGTCATGATTTCCTCGATATGACCTTGTTAAATAATATGCACTATTAACCTTTTAATCAGGTTAAGGTTTCTTAAAATCTTAATAAACGGGGAAAAAGCTTTTGTAATGTTTGTGAGCAGTTGCAAATCTATACCAAGAGACCGTTTCACAAACTGCATTTACTTTTAAAAGGCACACGTGAAGTATGTTTCTGTTGTGTTTTTTAAATTGCTATTAAAACAATTTTTAAGGTAACGAAGTTAGCTGTTAATTTGTATGTAGTTTATTTACGCCAAGCAAATGAGTGAACAGTTTTTGCTTAAGGATTAATCAAATTAGGAAGCATATACGTCTATGTCAATTTTCATGGCATTACCTAATCCGTTTATTAGTTTGCTAATTGACAGTTCCTCAACATTCATTTGCACCTAAAA
Organism: Platerodrilus igneus; assembly: GCA_036346225.1. Lineage (NCBI taxonomy): Eukaryota > Metazoa > Arthropoda > Insecta > Coleoptera > Lycidae > Platerodrilus > Platerodrilus igneus. The sequence goes on along the minus strand of JARFIW010000731.1, from coordinate 2,412,218 downwards.
TGCAGACGTATAAGCAATTCTATTAAGGAACAGAATGCACGAGGATAACCTACAATGGGTAAATTGGCAATGAAGCAATGACCTATATTCGCTATCTTTGTGAAATAAAGCGAAGCAAGTATGAAATACAGATACCCCGGTGAGATTTCATTACAAGACTTTCATAATGGTTTTCTAAAAATTACTTAGTTTGCCGGTGTAGGTATATTGATGTATTATCAGAAAGTGGTCGATCGACTAACACCCTTTTTGTAATAGATATTGTTCGTACACAGTAATGGCGAGAGGTTTCATTTTTAAATTCATAAGACGTATGTTTCTTGACGTTCTAAAATTTTCCGATATTGTTGCGAAAACACCTTTGGGTAAAATAACTAGAACACAGTTTAATACAAGTGGCTACAACTTGTACGTTTTATGGCAAATAGGAGATATCATCTTGCCAGCAAACATAAAAACAATTTTTATTCCTGATTACCCGCGTCTCATTTATAGCTAAATTATCGTGGAAAATTGTTAACACGGGTGTAAAATGTGAAAATCCGACAAATCCCTTGCTATATTTGTTGAGGGTAATCACATGCAAAAATCCGGAAAATGGAGCTTGTGTGATAGAAGATTTAGCCGGAAACGGGTGAAAAGATACAAATGTGATGTGCGAAATGTCAATGCAGATGTGGCGATGTCGTTTACACTTCCTGAGTTACGACCCACATACAATGTCGTATAAATTCCTATGAGCCGAGAGCTCTGAAAGCTACAATGATTTTATTCAGGTAGAAATGTAAAACTTGTTAGTGTAATTGTAACGTCGTTTGATGAATTTTTGTGCACATTTAAAATAATATCAAATTGTGTTTATTGAAGTTTTATTTATTTTGCAGTTAATCATTCATTATTGTACAGAGTTTTAGTTCAAATAATTTTATCATAGTGTGATGGTTTCGACTATAGAAATTGCTAGTAGCATCTACAAAAGTTTATTTACAAATTATATTAAGAGTTAGTATTAAAATTCTAAATAAAATAAAGGATTAAAAATGAAAGTGTATAAGTTCAGATGATATAGCGGTATTAGCATCCAGCAAGGAAGAGTTAGAAGCTGCTCTTAATGAAATGGAAACGGTTTTAACAGAAAGATACTATATGAAATTAACAAAAATAAAACTAAAGTACTAGTATGCAAAGGAGAGGAAAATAAATCAAAAACAAGAATATAAATAGGTAACAAGAACTTACAAGAGGTCGAGGATTTCTGGTACCTAGGAAGCCAAATAACGCAAGATGGGTTAAGCGCAAAAGATATAAAACAAAGATTAGCACAAGGTCGTGCTACATTTAACAAGAAGAAGCAACTACTATGTTCAAACACAACAAACATAGAAACAAGGAAAATATTGCTTAAAACATATGTGTAGAGCACAGCACTGTACGGCTGTGAAGCCTGGACAGCAGGAGAAGCGGACAATAAAAAGGTAGAAGCCTTTGAAATGTGGTGCTACAGGCATATGATGAAAATATCATGAACAGACAAAGTTAAGAACAAAGAGGTATTAAAAATGGTAGGGGAAGAAAGAAACATGTGGAAAACGGTAAAAAATAGGAGAGATAGGCTGATAGGCCACATACTACGGCATGAGGGAGTAGTGCGGAATAAATTAGAGGCAGAGATAGAAAAAAGAGAAGTAGAGGCAGATCTAGGTTAAACTATTGCACACAGATAGTGAAAGATGTAGGCTGTAGGAATTTCAGAGAAATGTGTAGGCTAGCGCAGAATAAAAATCAATGGAGGTACGCATCTCACCAATCCCAAGATGGATAAACTAATGACGAAAAAAGTAACTGTACATAAACATGATGATTATTTATAAGCAACTACAGGTATTGGTCGTGCAATATTCTCGAATAATGTTAATTGTGTGAAAGGATTTACTGGGAAACTATTAATTCAGCAAATGTCGAAGTGTTGGGGGATTTTGGCAGCCATAGGCTGCTTAACCCCTTTCACATACCGTTCATCGTTCATTTACATTTCCAATGCTCCACCCAAAGCTACTACATTGCCCAGGAGGTGAGTTTTTTGTTGCCTGGAATTTTTAGAATTTTGCCGAACCCTTGTCGTTCCAGGCAAGGTAGGGATCTTTAACTTGCGTGACAACACTCACACACGGGACCTCCATTTAACCTCTCATCCGAACGAGGGCGTAATTTTTGTGAAAAATGCTCACCTGCCATTTTTCAAGCAATCGGCCGTGTCGGGATTTGAACCCGGGACCTTGGGATCCGTAGTCTTACGCTTACTACATTGATCCACGGCGACGCTCCCTTTCAATACCACTGAATCTCGGTGAAATAGGGCATATAATTAGAAAACAGTAAAAGAGGAACCAAGCTGTATAGAGGCTTTGTGGGAATTTCAGGGAACTGTCTAGGCTAGCTTAGAATATAAATAAGTGGTGGTACGTGTCCACCCAATTTTGAGAAGAAAACCTAATAAGGAAAACATAAGCGCAGATAAATCTGATGATTAATATTAACTACTACAGATATTGGTTGTGAAATATCTGCAACTAATGTTGAATGTGCGAAAGATATATTGGAAAAAATATTAAATCGGCAAATGTTCTAGTGCTGGGGGAACTTGACAGCCACAGTCTGCTTAGCCCCCTTCACAACCACTGCATGTCGTAGAAATAGGGTATATAATTGTAAGACAATGGAAGGGGACCGAACTGCATCTAACAAGAAAGAACAGCGCATATGATCAAAGAAAACAAACATAGAAACAAGAAGAAAATTGTTGAAAGCATATGTGTGGAGCACAACACAGTATGCCTACGAAATACGGGCAGTAGGAACAGCAGACAGAAAAACGGTAGCAGCCTTTTGGAATGTTGTGCTTCAGATGTTTGAGGACAATAGCATGTACAGACATAGTAGGAGAATAAAGATATCTGTGGAAAATATAGGAGAAATAGAAGGACAGAATACGTTCTAAAGCATTTTTCGGGAATAGTATGGGATATATTACAAGCAGAAATAGGAAAAAGGAATTAGATGTAGACCTAGATCAGATAGTGATAGATGCAGACTGTGCAAATTTTAGGGAAGTGTATAGGTTAGGTCAGAATAGGAAACAATGGGAGTACCGTCTAACCAGTTCCAGGACTGAAGACCTAATGATGATGATGAAGTTCATAAGTTTTGATATATTAAAACGCATGTTGCGATAGTTCTTGCATTAATAAAAGTAACGTGATGCACTGTACTGGAATTGGTTGGCGTGTATGATCGTTCCAGAAAACGTGTTCCTGCGTGTAAAGTTGACTAAAAGGAAACTGTACGTGCGAGGTTATATGCTCGTATGGTAGTGGGAGCATTAAGCTCTCTTGAATTCAACCCTATACACAAGCTGAGGATCACTGTAACGGGGTCAATGTACTATACGTAGATACTGTGTGTGCTGGAAACCGTTTTTATTAACGAAATCCTCTTGGAAACTTAGTACTGCCTGATTTTGCGGTTTCTAATTGACTATTGTTATTACGATAGGCGGGCGATTGTTGTCCGCCTGTCGATCCATGAAGTGTCGTGTTAGTCTACTAGAAATAGATGACTCTACACAGGCAAGGCCTACCGTCGTGTTGATATTCTGCTTTACTGTAAAGTATTGGTGGTATAATAAATTGTGCTAAAACAACAAAGACAACAAAAACATGGTTCAACCAACGTTTAAGGATTCATCCCGGCGTTGATCTATTTGGCGTCATCTCCTGTTGAGGTAGCAAGATGATTGTAGCGAATAGTTAACTTTCCCCTCACTTGCTTCTCTTATAAAGCCATTTTGGAAATGATTTGAGGCTGCTGTCAAATTTTTGAAAGAGCATTCATTTGTTAAAAATGTTGATACACGGCTTCTAGTAACTAAGCACTTTCTTTATTGATTCCGCCTATTAAATATGTGCGTTTTGTTTAGTTTCGTGAATTGCGCATATGAGAAAGTATTGTAAATTTGCTCTTTCTGTCTAAAAGATGACGCGTAAATTACTTAAGTGCTTATTTATCGAGGTAGTGTTAGAACAATGTTTGTTTATTTCATTCTCTGACGGTAATAGTACGTGTTTGGTATACGTACATTCTTTCTTGAAACCAAGTTGGTCACGTTACACAGTACTTGAGTTTGGTTTTTTGCTGTAATAACATACGTGTGTAATTGAAACTACATTTGTTTACTCGCGATCCAGACCCTTTAGCTGTCATAACAGGGCAGTTTTTATTATTATGTTACGTGCAGTTCCTGCACGCGTGTATTTTCGTTCTTCGTGATGAAATTTTACACTTGTTACTCTCTTTTCACAGTTATTTGAGTATTCATTAACAATTTCTACCACCTTTTCAAGTTAAACTATTAGTTGTTCGTCGCTCTATGGAATTTTATTAGGATATGCAGTTATAATTTAAAAATGCTTCAATTTATTTTATGTTGACATAGCGTTTAAATGTGATATTCGATTATCAGGACATTTGTTTTCGGAGATATTATATGAGGTATGTACGTGTTTTGTACACGGTTGTTTAAGAACACAAATTTCGATCCATTAAAATTTTCGTTTCGCTTATCTTTACACAGCATTATTAGTTGTTCTATTGAATTTCTCAAATTTCATACGAAAAGTCAGAACAACGCATCCTACGGATACTTAAATCTCCTTGAGTTTGATGAACTTTGTGTTGTTTTGAAGCGCTGCGACTAGTTCTATTGACAGACGTTAAGCGGGTTTTTCATTATCGATCGTAGTTCGCTTGTTGAAACAGTATGATAAATTTTAATATACAAGGTTACCTAAGGACTATCCAACGCAAGTTCAATGCAATTAGTTTTTTGCTTATCATGTAAACAGGTGGATGTTTTGAGGAAAATACTATTCATGTGATGGATTATCCAAAAATAGATGTTTACGAGGAAGTCTGGATTGGAATTTTATTACTATGGTGCCTGCTTTACTTGCTTGGAGAAATGGAGTTGCTTTCGGTTATAAAAATGAGTCCTGTTATGTGATCTAGCGTGGTAGTTCGTTCTAAGTTTTTAAAGTTTCGATCCCGGTTATCGTTGTCTGTGGTACAAGTAATGCAGTTCAAGCTATTCAAAATATTAAAAATTACTTTAAAGGCTCTTCGTATCGGTTTGTATACATACACATACAGTATGTGTAACACATTCTTGTATATTTCCGCGTTGTGTTTGATTTTAACTGTTAGATCACGAAAATTTTAACAATTACAGTATTGAACTTCTACAATTTTTTTTCAAGCAATCATTTTGGAATATTCTAATACCGGTTTAGATGTAGTTAACACGATTGTGAGTGAACGTGAATTACGCTATATGCAAATTATCCAATAATATAATCATCACAAACTGTTTGTTTTTACTAATAGCGTGGAGAACGACGATTGTTTTTTTTCTGCATCTACAAATTTTAAATCTGTCCTTGTACACACCGTCGACGATGGTCTAAAACAAATGGCGGAATCTGGGTGACCATATGTTGGATGCGTTGTTGGTTTTGCTGAATTTGTTTGAAGATGGTTCCGGTGTCTTAAAATCTTTCAGGGACGAAGGCAGGACGTCTGAAAGAGCACTTTTTGAAGGCATTATCCCACCAGTGTATGTATGTGTTTCTTTTAAGGGTATCGATGTCTTGATTTCTATGAATCAACCCATGTAGTAAACTCGATGTATTTATGTATTTTTGTTTTGTTACAGGACAAAAGTACTTATTTTGTTTGATATAAAATTTAATTTACAAATGTACTTTATTGCGCTCCAAATATTTTAGTGTTTTTATAAACTAGAGCAAAATTGTATGAAGCAAGCGACTGAGAACAATCCGTAAAATATTTATTTGTTAATTTCTGTTTTATGTGAATACCACTATTGAAGTTAAAAGTTAGTTTGAGGTAATTAAGGAGTGTATTAATTATTTTTACGTCGATATTTGCACTTTGGAAATCCTTCGGGAAACGTTTTGGATAAATGTTGTTTTTTACGCTGATGGGTTTCTTTTTTTTGTAACCTGTTCATTCAATGAATTAGAGTTGTGTATATGAACTTTCTTTCTAGTTTTCTTTCTTTTTTATTTGTAATCTACCCCATTTTGCGACAGTTTTAGCTAGCACGGCATTCTTTGGGATTTTTTTTTTGTTGCGGTACTCGGTGGGTGCTCTTTTCTTTGCTTACTTTACTTTCCCTTCTTGTCCGCACGGATACAGTAACAATGATAATTGTCTTTCTAATCGTTTGACATGTTTTTAAAACCTGCTGCAAATCCATTAAATGCTATTGTACAAAATTAATTTTTTGGTTCATATAGTGTGGTGCTATTTTAACTAAAATAACAACCGTGTTCTGAGATCCATTAGCGGGCGCTTAGGCTAATTTGGTCTTATATTTTGTGAAGCTTCTTGCCTAATGTATTTAACACGTTTCTCTGGATCACCGTCATGTTCTACCACCGTTTAATTTGGTCAACCAATTATCAATTAGCCAGATAAATGAATCGAAAAATTTCAAAAACTCTTCTACAGTATGACGTCATAAAGGTGTTGATAGAGAGAGGTAATTGGACAATGATATAGCCATTCTCATTAATTAGCTATAATCAACAGAAGGAAACATGAGACATGGAGGGACGTGGCGTGATGACTCTGCTAGTTTTAGAGTATAGCCAGAGTAGAAAATAAACAAATAATGAGCAAAGCATGGTATATATTCGTTAATTAATTGAGTATTACGCGCGGAAAGTGCATTACTGCCAATTACAATCTTGACGTTTTTAACTATCCTTTCCATTATTAATTTATTCCGCCTCCGAAAAAGAGGAGACTAGCTTTTATCACGCCAACATACTGATCACACGTTTTAGTTCGCATATTTTTCGGGTCTCAAGTTTGCTTTTGTGAGCTATACTTGTTAAAACTTACTCCTTCATGATAGCATCGATAAGTGTTATTTGTTTTGAAATAACTGTTCGGTATAAAATAAAAATCCGGTACTAATTCTGGCAGTCACGGCACAAGTACAGGTCAATGTATTCAAAAAAGAAAACTAATTTGTTTTTATTAAAGGGGATTTTGTTTTCAACATTACCATGTATTTCTAATAATTAAACGCAAGTTGAAAAACACAACAGTTGATATGCAAAGTCTACCTCAGCGAACCCAAAAGTATTTCATTTTTTGACTTACCACCATTTGTAATATACGTCTGCTATCACGGGATCATAAAGTTTCTAACCTTATACTAGTCTCACATGACATTGCTACTAGGGAAGGAATAATTTACCAGATGTGTTGTCCTTATTCACTGTCTTATTTCGATAAATTCTCATTTTTGAATAAAAAATTGATGGTTTTATGTTTTATGCAACCTAGCGAAGACTTTTTTTTTAATTTTAAAATGTTACCAACTTAGGAATGACAAAGCATACAATGCATTTCAGCAAAATTGTCAAAGGATTGCTAAATGTACGAGGAGGTTAAATCCTGTGGCATCCATTTGTAACTCTTGATATCTTCTTGTACAGGTTGTGCCGCGCCAGTAGTTGTAGTATATAATATTCCTTTTAACATTAGGTTTAGTTTAACTATTCTTGTTTAATAGTATCAAATAGTATTAGTATTAGATGTGTAGTACAGGGTAGCAACCTGTTTTTAATCGAGTCCCAAAAGCTCTGCGATACGTTTTGTTACGTATGTAGCGAGTTTACGATTAAATCATACATTAACTACGTTAATCAAAAAAGCTTATGAGTTTTACTTTCACAAAATGAGCTTAACGACTTAGTGCGGGATTTAATTTGTCAAAAGTATAAGCCGAACTGTTGCGATTCAGGTTGCAAGGTTGGAATCCGTTACAGAGTGGTATGCATATTTCCATATATCGGAGATGTGAACAAGGTTTTCTTCATTTTTTACATCGTGTGATCGGTGTACTGTATTGTTCCTGGACGTATGGATACATTAGGATGTACATACAAAATTGAGTGGGGCTTATTTATCCATTCATCTATTCTAAGCTTGTAGGAAGTTCTCCTACACAATGAAAGTTTCTATTCCTCTGTTCTTACGGCCCATGCAGTGTATATGAGGAAAACTATGACAATATGAAAACTTTACGTGAAAAAATATTAAGTATACAAAATATAGGTGGAACATGTGGGATGTTCTAAAAGCTCATAGCACTTTTGTTAGGAATGCCTTGGGCCCCGCCAAGTACTGCTATTTTCCTTGCTAATGGGGCAGCAGAGCAAAGGATGAACACTACTTTGTAAAAGACTGGAAAATACGAAAAGACCTTACCTTGTTGCTGGAGAAAGAAATGTTACAAATCCTCCTCTAGAAAGTTTTGTTGCCACCTTTGCACATAAAACAGGGACTACTGAAAAACTTTGTCAACGCTTTAAATAAAGATGGTGACGAATTCCAGCATCTAAGACAAAAGTTTCCCAGACTAATTCAGGCAAAGATAAAAATAGAAATTTTAATTGGGCCAAAAATTTGTCACAACATGAAACACGGTGTATTCGATTTAGAACGGAACGAGATTGAGGCTGCTGAATGGGTATCATTTAAAGAGGTGTGCTCTAGTTCATGGGGAAGTACAATGGTAAAAAATTTTGAACAAATTGTGAATTTTGTAATTTCCACATTCAGCTGTATGATTTGCAAACATCTTTTTGAAGATTGATTTTTTTCACTCACTGTAAAATAATTGCGGTATAAATTTCGATAGCTAATTAGGAGAGAAAAAGTGGATTGTATAAATTTTAATTGATAGTGTAACAAACAACAAATAATTAATTGTTCTTAATCAGTTAATCAAAGCAAAGCGTTTACTATAAAGCACTCACCGTGTTAATTATGCAGCCGTACAGACGTAAAAACAATGAAACAAAAACGACTTTTCCTTTGGCGGTTGAAGCGAAGCACATTTATCACGATAGCGGTTTAGCAAAGCGGTTCATCAAATTTGTTCTAAGCAGAACGTGTAAAAGCGATGCGGCGTGTTCGAAAGACGAAACGATACTCTGCTATGTAGAACGTGGATTTTCCAATCACTACTACACTATTTGCACATGCGGAGTAGTCGTTTATCACTCACGGCACTGGTTAGCGCGTGCTTCAAGTAAAACCAAAGAAATTCCACTCTAATAAATTTAAATATACCGCGGCGAATTTAAATACTCAACAAACTCGACAGAAATAAAATTTAGCTATAAATTATTTACATATAAACGGAACACTCATATCTGAACTTTTTCCTAGGAAATCTAGGATCTGTGAGTGAGGAACATGGTGAAAGGTTTGGCCAAGGCATTATGTATTGCGAAAACCAAAAGGAAGCGGAGCCTCTCAATGCTCGCAGATTATTATTCGAGCCTATTCAGGGATGCTCCCTACATACGAAAATAACATTCAAATAAATTTTGAGGCTTGGCAATGACGTGGTATCCACAATTTGTATTATAACAAATGCATAATAAAACATTTTAGTATAAAAATATGAATAACTTTTGAACGGAGGACGATAGAAAAATTCTATTAACAGATTCGTAATTATCTGGAAAAATCCTATATGTGGCACTCATCCATTAGCAAACAAAAAATTACAGTTTGTTGTTCAGTGTTATCAGATATTGTTAAATTATTAGATAGCGTGTTTTCTTGATTATAATTTTATGATGAATTTCGGTTGCTGCTTCAAATAATTTTTCCTACGTTGTTACTGGATTTTCTGCTAAATTTGATATCGATTCGTAATTTGAATCCGTAAGATAATGACTAGAGGGAACATCTGTAGTCGGATATGACACGAAATTTCTTAATACCGGCCTTTTACTTTTCTCGCTTTAAATCGTTGGTTGTCATTCGTTTTTTGTTTTTATTCCAAAGGGTTTATCTTTAATCCTTTAAATTAATAAAATAGGGATATCAAATATTAGTACTATACCTGTATTGTAAAGCAGATATACAAAATCCAAATGTCAAAATTTGTGCATTTTCATAAAATTAATTAAACAAAATACTAACAAATCAATTATTAGAATATTATTGATGGAGTTTATTTAAATAAAATACAGTTTCTTAGTGATATTTATTTTTAAGTCAAAACAAAATGTTTGCTACTCGCATCTCTATTTTATAAAATTGCCGAACATTAATAATTTTTTGCTGAACAAAAATGAATTATATAATAAACAGTTTATTGCTATTTATTTTAACATTTTCAAAAATTCTATTTTCTAATGCAATATTGCACTTTGTTCACGTGCTGCAATACTATTGACGTTTTCATATAGAATAAACACAATTAGGGTTTGATATAATGCCGTTTATAACGCTCTAATATTAGGAGACATATTTCTAGCCATCTCTAATAACCTGCTTTAACGTATGTTTCTTATTGTTGGGTAGACTGGGCGAGACGTAACGAGGTGTCTTGATCAAGCAATAGTCAAGTCATGATGGACTTCCTTATCTTGAGATATGCCTAACGAATTGCTTTGTAGTAGGTAAGATGAGGTCCTACAATAAATTTAACTTTTCGTTCAAACCAATGCGCACTTAAGTAACATAGTAATAGCGTTGTTATTGTTTAATATTATTAGAGTTCACAAAATTTAAGGTTTAACAGCTTTTGAAGATTAACACATTTAGAAGTAATGCCATCATGGCTTTACATTGATAAAATATATATAATTTACGAACTAACTACATAATGGTTTTATCTAATTAAGCATCAGGCAGTTGTTACTTGCAAGAAGATTTGAGATTTTACGTTTATTCTTGTGGAGCTCATGCCGAAACCTCGAAGTACGTGGAATTCGTGATTTATACCTGTTTCTGGTGTGTTAAAAGAAGGTTTTATATTCAACGGGGGTGAGTGAAGGCTGTTATTTTGTTATTTGTGGAACTAAAAACATCTGCAGGTCGTCTGATAATCAGTAGAAATATCCTATGGTTGTACATTTGTTTTCAAGGATCTTATAAAATTCTTAATACGCGTTTATTTAAAACGGTCTAGAACATTTATTATTATAAAAACTTTCTTAATTAACTTTTAGTGTTTGTTTCTTGTGAGCAACTTTAGGATACTTGACAACTTCTATTTCTCTATCTTGTAAAAATTGTCTTCTTGAAATTACATATTAGAATATCTTGTCACAGCTGTTAAATGTAATTTTTAGTAGTTCAATTTGTTTTAGAAAACATTTCAATAATAAAAATTTTAAGTAATAATTATGTTTTAAAAACTCACATGTAAAATTGTAGGTAAGATAAATCCAACTTTCGTATTTGAATCACTGTTAATTCCGTTAATAATTTAAGGATCTAGGATTTGGTCATAGATTTAAGAGAGACCTTTAAGTATTTTGTCATTTTCTGTGAAACATAAAGATAATTCTTTTTACTAAACTAAACTATTAACACCTTGGGCTTATTGAGTTTGACCTTCAGATTTTTGTTTAAACGTAGAGCAAACTTATGCTCGAAATAGATTAGAAATATCGAATTGAAATGTTTTAAGAACTTTAAAAAAGGAGATTTCCTTACGTATAGGGTATCCCTTTTTGGACACTTTTACAAGGTATCTCGCTTATTTTTAAAGCTAGAGGGTTGCGGTTTTCGAAACACCATACTGTTTTTTTATGAAACTAAACATGCCGCCTACAAAATTTTCATAGCTCTCTTTGTAAAATTCAAAATTTTTACTTTTGGGACATTCCCCGTATCTCGGTTGTTTTTTAACTTATTACAGATGGTTTTCTTATAAAACTTTTTCTGTAGAATCCAGTGGCGTAGTTTGTTTCTTTCCTGCGCCATCCGTCTTTTAATTATGAACCAAACACATGTTTTTTAAATAGGGCATCCTATATATTTTTAACTAATTAAATTAACCATTTTTTGGGCTTTTCAAAAATATATAATAGTCTATATTTATTTTGAAAAATAACTAAATAAATACACTTTTCTCAAAATTAATATGTTATTAATAGTAAGCCATGTCACTGATGAAAGAAAATGAATATATTTGCATATTAATTATTCTGCAAATGTTTTAAAGTGATTAATGAATTATTTTTTCTATATTAACCTAATAATGTAAATAAATATTTAACGGTATAAATAGTAATTATAGGTTTTTTTATATAACT